>CAIGQV010017103.1:1810852-1859015 GCA_903798115.1 Danio jaintianensis | reverse complement strand
AATCACTGGCACTACCCTTCCTACACTTCAAGAACTGTACTCTTCCAAAGTGAGTAAAAGGACTCGCAAAATCACTCTGGACCCTTCACACCCAGCACACTTTCTGTTTGAACTGTTACCGTCTGGTCGGCGCTACAGAGCACCGAGCACAAAAACAGCCAGACAGAGGAAAAGTTTCTTTCCTCAGGCCATCTACCTCATGAACAGTTAATTATTCCCCTACTGTGCAATAAACATGTGCAATACTTTTTCATACGCATTTGTACACAGCACCTTATAACAGTATACAATGCAATACTTTCTCCTACGCATTTGTACACAGCACCTTATAACTTGTATAACTTGTATATTTATAACAAATCTGTACAACAATTCATCATCCAGAGCTCTATTGTGTAACTGCATCTCTGTTTAATGTTTGTCGTATTTTATTTTATTTTATTATTATTTTTTATTTATTTATTTATTTTTCTTCTCATATTTATTTTGTGTTGTCACTTGTCACTTTATGTACACTGGAAGCTTCTGTAGCCAAAACAAATTCCTTGTGTGTGTAAGCACACTTGGTAATAAAACCAATTCTGATTCTGATTCTGATCATTTAGCATTACCGATTTAGTTTCCTTAAAAGTTGAGTGTCAGAGTCAATGAGAAGAATTCAAATAGAGTCCAAA
This sequence comes from Danio jaintianensis, assembly GCA_903798115.1. Classification (NCBI taxonomy): domain Eukaryota; kingdom Metazoa; phylum Chordata; class Actinopteri; order Cypriniformes; family Danionidae; genus Danio; species Danio jaintianensis. The sequence goes on along the minus strand of CAIGQV010017103.1, from coordinate 1,858,341 downwards.
TAATATAGGTGTAACCAAAAGACTTTATTTACAGTAACTAACCATACATTAGTTAGCAGTTTACTGCAAGTTATATTGTTTGCATTAAGGCATCAGAATATCTCTCACAAAGTCCATAGCTTGCTTTGCATCTTTAAACCTTTGTCTCACTTTGTCTTTTGGGATTATTCTCAAATCTGCAGGATAGAACAGACCTTAGCATACACCCTCACAGCATCTGGGTATAAATCACACCTCACTGAAGGCTGACCGCTGACCGTGACTTTTTTTTGGTGCAGTCAGACTGAATATTTTGTCTCCATTCCTTGTTCTCAGCACAGTTTCTTAAGCAGTAAATCTTACTCCTGATTATGGTGAAGTTTCACTATATTTGCCTTGATGGTTGATCGTCTTCTGATGTCAGTCTCAATCAGTGAAGCTGATCTTTTATGTGGACCTTATCGACCTGTAATGAATCCTTAAGCAGCTCAAAAATGCTCAAAAAGAGGACAATTATTTATTCAGACTAAAACAAGCTCTACTGTTTTTGTTACATGAGATCACCTTGTTCCGTTTGAGAATGCATTTGCGTTTAACAAAATATACAGTTCAGTAAGGAGATCAGTCAAACACATCTTCACATGTTGCAGACCAAATCGGAAACTCATAGTTTGATATTAAATAGTATTACATTCACGTATTGAATGTCATAGATGCTGTTTGACCCTGCTGTTTGATCGAATAATCGGTTTGAACAACTCTTAATATAGCATCTTTACATAGTTTGAACATTATAGCCTATAGGGTCATTGTAGCCCATTTTATTTAATACATTGTGTTATAAAATTATACAATGGGTTTTTGTTTTATCACCAAAAATGTTCCTTTATCTGTCCTATCATTATTATTATTTGGGACCAGGCATCAACGTTATACTTATGCAGTGTCCAGCATTACATGGTAAGATCTTTGTAATACCTATAAACATTGTACCTACAGTATTTTACTTTTGTACTTTAAAGTCGATTACTTGATGAGAACTTTGAATTGTTAATTTCTATGTTATTGTTATTTATGTAGCACCGTGTCCTGTGAGACACAACATTTCAAACCAAGTTATGTGCACACACATGTAGCAGAATGACAAAAAAGCTCAACTTGATTTGACTCGAAAAGTTTAAAATTAAAAAAATGACTTGCATTACCCGAAGAAGGCTATTCAAGCATGACAAGTTAGACATATTGATGGATTGGAATAGATTTAAAGGGAGAAAGTTCAGATGTAGTTCAGAGTTCACCCTCAATGTGCACATTTTTATAAGCATCTACAGGAAATATTTGGTGGAGTTTGTTACTGCTAAATTAATATACTACAAGTTACTACATCCAATGGATCACTTATTAGTTTTAGCCTGTGCTGTGAATGATTATTCAATGTTTGTTTGTGCCTTATTAGTTTGTATTGTTTACAGACTTCTTATTGCAGCCGTAGACAAATTCTTCAGAACAATCATCCCTTTGGTCACAGGGCATGTTGGTCTGTCTTATTCCTGAATAGTTGCTTTGTATCCACCAACTCTAGGCTATGTATCAATATCTCCATGTGGTCATGCTTTATCCCTACAGCAAATTTTTAATATGGACAGAGCTTTGGAACATTTATCACGTAATGAATGCGTAATGCGGTGTGCCCCTGCTTCAGGTTTATTTTCATCTCGGTGCACACGTGGCTCTCACCTCTCTGATTTTAATCAGAGTATTGTCTGGAAGTGTGGACCTCTCATGTGATGTGTCCTCGTGTTGAAAATTTTGTGTTGTAATTTCTCAAATAATTGTAGAGAAAATGCAAACTAGGGTTGAAAAAAATCTAACATTGTGATATTTATTTTTTTTGCGATTATATATTGCCTTTATATGAATATAACTTCTCAAGATGATTTAAATAACTCTATTTGGAAAGAATTCATAATTTTCTTCTGGTTTTTCATAATTCATCATTTTCTTCCGAATTTTTCTTCTTCTTTTCTGCTTCTGGTCTCTGACATCGTAGCGGCACCACTCTATAGCCATAACTGAAGTGATCATGTATCATTTACTTTAGATCTTGATGGCAACTTAAAGGGATCAAGAATATTCCATTTAATTTCTGGAGGGCTAGGACCACCCAGTGTACTTTTGGTCCTAATCAAAAACACCTGCTAAATAATTTTGATTGATTAAAAGTCCTTAATTAGTTCTTTCTGTTTTTAATCAGCATAGTTTTAATCTAATATCCATGGGTCATTGCTGGCTTAGGGATGGAATTAGATATACCTGCTATTAAATTTTAGATGAATGCAGATATATTCATTATGTTCATACACTGGATAGCTTTAGATGCGTTCTAATCTACATAATCTGCTCAGAACATTTACTTTCTTTAACATCTACAGATTTTACATTGAATATTTCAGTGACCCACGCTCTATTGAAAGTGCCAATCAAAGGTACAAGATGTTTCACATCAAAGTACATAGGAAAGAATTAAAAATGAAGTCAATCTCAATATTTTATTTTTTCTGAGTCCACCTAATAACTGAAACCTGAAACAACAACAACAGCTCTGATTCTGCAGCTCAACATTATTTCATTTGGTCCAAAATGTCAATAAAACAGCAAAGGAAAAAAATATATATTCTTGTTGTTAATGTCCATACGTATTCATGATTGAGTACTCTAAATTCATAGAAAACGTTTTGTGTCCATATTTATTTAGTTGCAGAAGAACTACACTTTCTTTTTTAGTTCAGGTAAAAATACAACAAATGAGAACAAAACCTCAACAATAAAAAAAATAAAAACACAGGCTATTATGTACAACAAGCATCAGTTTCTTGCTTCATATTTCATAATTTCTCTTTATCTGATTTTATAGTTCTGTCCACATCCATGGTGGTGAACCCAGGTGATGGAAAAGAAGGCTGTCAAGCAGCTCAACATGGTCTCCAGGCTGCCCAAGTTTGCTTCCCGCACCTCAGGCACCACTACGACTTCCCTTCCCCAAGGATCTGGACTCCCAGTTTCTTCCTTTGAGTCTAAAGGTGGACCTCTAGGCAGGCAGAATGGTTTAACACAATTCCGATCCTTAAACTGGAGAAAGGGTGAAGAGGACACCGGAAATAATGTTCAATGCACTGGAAGCTTGGACGAGGAAACTAGTCTAACTATAGACTCAGACTCCCCAGTAATGATGACTAAAAAACTTTCCCCTGCCGCTGTAGTTAAATGTAAGAGTGCAGTTTCAACTGCACAAAGTAGGAGTATACCACAGCCTACCAAAACCGTTTCACGCATGACTACCCCCAAACGTCTCTCCAAAGGGAACACTACATACAATGGCATGGCTACTCTGAATGGAGCCGGTAGTGGTAATGAACACTCTTCAGGGTCTGGTCTTGGTCATGTTTCACAACAAAAAAGCTTGCAGAGCAAACTGTCCTTGTCCAGTGATCACATCAAGTCTACTTCTAAAGAAAGCATAGAGCGCTCTCAGAGTTTCACGTACTTCAAGAGGGGAGCATCTCATACTGACCCACCTATAACCAGGTCTTTTTCTTTTAATAAAGCTACTGATCTTGCTAACAAACTCCCCAGACCTTTAGCACAATCTTCAGTGGCTAAATCACCGCTCGTTCAGCCAAATCCAGTTTTATCCAAAGGGAAAGTAGACAAATTTGGTTTCACACGGCCCTCTGTAACTGCTAGTGGCAACCTTTTGCCAGTAGCCGCAATAAAGAAGTCCCTATTACCCAGCTTTTCAGGTAACAAAACATCTGTGCTCAGTTATAGACTTACACGTCCATCACTCAACAAACATCCCCGTCCTGTTTTAGTTGAACCTGTCCAAAAAGAAGCAGAATTGGGTGAAGATGTCCCAAACCATACACTGTCAGCTAAAACCAGTTCAGAAACAACCAACAACACTGAAAGTACTGAAACTACCCCAACTGAGAATGAAACTACATTAAACATGACTTCAATCGAAGTAAAGGAATTTGAGGTCAGTGTGGCGAGCTCAATGGAGATTTTGGAGGATATGTCACTATCATCGTCCTCCTCTGTGGAGCACAATGACAGTGAAGAGTACATGGATGACTTTGATAACCTTGGGAATGGAGGTGAGACCCTTTTTCTGCCTGTCCTCAAAGATGGGCTAGACCACTTAGGACTATGTGAAGATGAAAATACTCTAATCACCAAGTGCAATGAGGACTCATCGATGACCAACCTGCATGCCTTCTTATCCGAAACTGTTGACTGGGAAGGGATGGGCCTAACAGGTGTGACTGAGAATTGCACTACACCTAAAAACTACTTTTCCCAATAATCATTATTATTTAGATTTTTGTTAAACCCCTAGTTTGTTGACTCACTGTCTACAACTTTCTTTTAAATTAATGTATAAATAAATAGTTGCATACATATATGCATGCATGCATACATAAAAAACATAATTATACTTATGTTAGAATAAGATTGTAATCACTACCAGGATAGTTCACAGAAAAAAAAGAGTTATATTTAGTTAAATTTAATAATTTCTATAGGGTGACACGGTGGCTCAGTGGTTAGCACTTTTGCCTCACAGCAAGAAGGTCGCTGGTTCGAGTCCTGGCTGGGTCAGTTGGCATTTCTGTGTGGAGTTTGCATGTCCTCCCCGTGTCCGTGTGGGTTTCCTCCGGGTGCTCCGTTTTCCCACACAGTCCAAAGACATGCGCTATAGGTGAATTGAATAGACTAAATTAGCCGTAGTGTATGAGTGTGCATGTGAGAATGTATGGGTGTTTCCCAGTACTGGGTTGCAGCTGGAAGGGCATCCGCTGCATAAAACATATGCTGGAATAGATGGCGGTTCATTCCGCTGTGGCAACCCCTGATGAATAAAGGGAGTAAGCCAAAGGAAAATGAATGAATGAATATTATTTCATTAAAAACTGTTCCATTTGTTTCTGTACACAATCTTGATTTTGATCTTTATTAACCTTAATTTCTCACAACATACAATTGATTTATTTTTCTTAGGTGAGTCTGAGTGAACTCTACAGATTTTTGAAGATGCAGTCCACACCAGGATTTTTAATTTGTATTGCATACCCCCAAAACATTTGAATTATGTATTGATTATTCTTTCACTGCTACATTCTGTTTCCTCAGTATGTACTACACATACTGTATGTGCATGTATGTAATACATATCTAAACACTTACATTCAAAATACCGTGGTTGTAACTACACTGTAAAAATGTCTGTAAATGTCTGTAAAAATGCATACAGTTGCAAATTGCATTCTGGGACCTTAATATGTGCTCTGTCGACTTTTGATGTTGAAAATTTTACTTGTAAAAATGACATGAAAATGACTTGTATTGACATTTTAGTAGTTGTAAATAATATAATGTGTAATAAATAAAACATAGAAAAATTAATCTGTAAAATAAGAGAAAATGTACTGGCAGTTTATTACAAGTTTTTTTGTATCGTAATATACAACACCAACCCAGACAATATATCACTTTAAACTATTAAAAATGTCAATCAAATCACTTTTTTGAACCTTTCAAAACCTGGTTGGAAGAAAGATCAAGGTCCCATAATGCAATTCAAAACCATAAATAAACTGGGAAAAAAATAAAAGCATAAATTACAAAATGGATCCCAAGGTATCCATAATCCTGGACCAGGTCGTATCCCGAGCTGATACTGTGGTCGTCATGGAGAAATGGAGTGCATGAGACTGATTCCTGAATGACCACTGTGATAAACGAGTCCCCACATTGATCCTGCGGGCCAACCTGACCGCCTGCCGGTGCCTTACTCACACCTGCAGCTTCTCCACGATGGACGTCCAGCTTCTTCAGCCTCCAGTGCCTAGACTGCAGCACTGAACAGGAAGTTTGGCCAGAAGAATAATGGTCGTGCCTAACAGAGCCTAGTTTCTCTTGAGGTTTTTTTTCTTTTCACTTTGTTAATTGGTGAAGTTTTTTTTTCCTCGCCACTGACTTGCTGGGATCGGGACTTGTGGAGCTGTGCTTCGGTAGATTTGCTCTGCGGTGTTTGAACTTTCAGCAGTGAAATTTAGACCATGCTGAACTAAACTAAACTGAACTTCAACTCTGAAATCTGGACTTTACTAGAACTATGTTAAGCTGCTTTGACACAATCTACATTGTGAAAAGCGCTATATAAATAAACTTGACTTGACTTGACTTGACAAAATACATAAAACTGCTAATTTACAGATATTTTTACAGTGTATGCAAATTATATATTTTATGTGGTCTTAGGTTTTGGTGAAAAGAAAGGTTCGTTAGAAGGCAGCATTTGTTATTGTAATCCCTCTGAGACAGTGTTTTAATTCTAAATGTTGCTTAACAAATATTTTTAGAAATAAGTAGCATTTATAAAATACTTCCTGTAACTTAACTAGCAGTCCATGCTGTCACTAAGATGTCTTAAAAATATCTCTGTCACTTTCTAACCCAGCTTATTGTCTTTATTTCAGGTGGCAAAGATAGGTTTGAGCATGACTTGTCATCTCCTGTGGGCGATTTTCCTCATGGCTCATCTCTGGACCTGTCACCCTCAGACAGTTCTGGAGGGACTTACATGTGGGATGAAGAGGGGATGGAGGCACTTGGAGGCTCTGGACACCCCTGTGGAAGCTTTGGCTCAGATCTCAACAGTATGGTGAGTTTAAAACCTAATGAAATATCTATTTTTGTGACGAGAGATGTTTTGCTCCTTCAGCAAGCCCAATTAGTTGTCTATTGACCTGCTGCTGAGGATTAGAGAATTAACAATGCCCACGTTTGCAGCACTTCAAAGGCAAGGCAAGGCAAGTTTATTTATATAGCACATTTCATATACAATGGAAATTCAAAGTGCTTTACATAAACAGGAATAAAAGAGACAAGTATAAGAAAATAAAAACAATAACAGTGATTTAAAAACAGATTAAAATGTGTTAAAACAGGTTATAAAAGAATGAAAAAAGAAAAGAAAGACATAATAGTGCGATCTGTCGGATGTAGCACAGTGCTCATTCAGTAAAGCCACAGCTAAACAGATGTGTTTTAAGTCTTGATTTGAATGTGCCTAATGTTGGAGCACATCTGATCATTTCTGGAATCTGATTTCAGCAGCGGGGGGCGTAATAGCTGAAGGCGGATTCGCCCTGGTTTGAATGAAGTCTTGGAATTTCTAGTTTATATGATCCTAAAGATCTGAGGGATCTGGTAGGTTTGTATTCAGTGAGCATATCTGTAATGTATTGAGGTCCTAGGCCATTTAGTGATTTATGGACAAGTCATAATACTTTAAAATCTATTCTGAATGTAACTGGGAGCCAGTGTAAAGACCTGAGGACAGGTGTGATGTGCTCTGATTTTCTGGTTCTGGTCAGAATCCTGGCCGCAGCGTTCTGGATGAGCTGCAAAGCCAAGCCAAGTGTGATTGTTCCCTGGTTCTCCACCAGTGTCAGTCTGGTTTGCAGACTATTATATATCTATTTGCTCTATTATATCTTATTTATGTATATATATGGGCAGTGCGGTGGCGCAGAGGGTAGCGCTGTTGTCTCACAGCAAGAAGGTCGCTGGTTTGAGCCTCAGCTGGGTCAGTTGGCATTTCTGTGTGGAGTTTGCATGTTCTCCCCGTGTTGTCGTGGGTTTCCTTCGGGTGCTCCGGTTTCCCCCACAGTCCAAAGACATGCAGTGTAGGTGAATTGGGTAAGCTAAATCGTCCGTAATGTATGTGTGTGAATGAGAGTGTATGGGTGTTTCCCAGTACTGGGTTGCAGCTGGAAGGGCATCCACTGCATAAAACGTATGCTGGATAAGTTGGCGGTTCATTCCGCTGTTGCGACCCCTGACTAATAAAGGGACTAAGCCGAAAAGAAAGTGAATGAATGAATGTGTATATATATATATATATATATGTGTGTGTTTATGTGTCTGTAAGTATAATATGTATACTACGAGTGTAAAGTTTGGAATCAGTAAGATTTTTTTTTCATGTTTTATAATAAGCACACAAAGGCTGTATTTATTTAATAAATGCAAATAAAAGTTATTATTTTGAACTGTCTTTTTATCACAGAATTCTAAAAGTAAAATGTATAACAGTTTCCACAATACTATGAACCAAGACAAAAAAAAATCTGCACTGGTAATTGTAAGATTCATTATTAGTTATTTTGTTCCAATAATAACTTCTCATATAAAAGAACAGAAAATCATAACTGTAAATGCAGAAAATAAATGCAGCCTTGGTGAGCAGAATTGGCTTCTTTTAAAGGGCACCTATGATGAAAATCATCTTTTTTAAGCTGTTTGGACAGAACTGTGTGTATGTATAGTGTGTCCACAGTCATATTGGGGTGATATAAAGACAATAAGTCTCTTTTTTTTAATTTCCTGACGTTAAAATAGGATCCAAATCCCTCCCATTTTGAGGCCGACCGCAACTTGATGTAGGAGTGCGGTTTCCCTGCCCACCGAATTGAATGACAGCTGCGTATTAACGTGTCTCTGTAGTAACGCGTATAATCATATCAACAAGACAGGACATGCGCAAAGCAACCGGGAATATAAGATCTGTTCAGTTCGCTAGGATCATCAATCATCATCAAATGTGATCAAGAGTGAGTTTTACAAGTTGAACACGTTTTTAAAACAGTGCATGTTTGTAATGAATTACAGCGATTCACTTCAGCTTTACTTTATCACCACAGCCGCGTGTCAGTACAATTATAAAAGAAGACGCTTCAATCCCGGGTTGTGGACGTTAAATCAGGTTTATTTTGTACATTAACATAACGGATATCTATACAGCAGTGGATATTAATGTGTATCCTGTCACAATTGTCGTGCAAAAACAGTGCAAAGCTGTGTGTGTATGTGTGTGTGTATCTGTGTGTGTATCTGTGTGTGTGCGTGAACTTTGTAACGGCATTGTGTGTGACTCATCGTTGCAAATACATCAAATAATCATTGGGAAAGTTCTTACTGTAATATTTCTCACAAACGTTACGTGAGATCTGCTTCCTTCATGTCTGTCCGTTATCTGAGGCAGCCGAGGGCGGAGATTGAGGCACACTGACAGGCACGTAGGAACGGTGGGCGGGGAGGACTAGCATTAAAGGTACAGTCCACAAAAACAGCTACAAGATGCTCAGAGCTAAATATTAAAAACTTCTGAAAGGTATAATAAATAATCTGATAGGTGTTTTGAGCTGAAACTTTACAGACACATTCTGGAGACACAAAAGACTTATATTAAATCTGGAAAAATGGGTAAACTAGGTGCCCTTAAACATTTTTACAACATCTTACTTTTTCCAAACTTTTGACGTGTTTTTTTGACATGTTTATTCAAAATGATCAGGATGACTGTACAACTGTTTCCAAAAAAAAATCTGATGCAAGTTTTACAAATATCAACCCATGGGTTACTTAAAATGCTCCCGCTATGCATGATTATACTTCATTGTAGTGATTGTCAGTTATTATCATGGTGTATGTTACATTTTCATAACTCTATACCCAAGTTCAAATTGTTTTCACACTGAAACAAATTGAGCCACAGTTCAACTGCAACTGAACTCAGACCACATTCTGACCACATTCAGTCTTGGTTTTATACAGTGGTATGCTCATGTGTCTGCATTACCATTTTTCATGCGATCCACACTTTGTTTTGAACTAACTTTGAAGGCTCCTTTACCTTTATGTTATAGCTGTCGGTGATCTTATTTTGACGCTCCTAATAAACACTGTTAGTGTTTTTTGGATCTGTCATGTGTTTATAGCCCAGAGGCTGAAGAGATATGGCTATCAGCTTGAGTTTTTGAAGGCTTTGTCTATAATTTTGCATTGTAATACTGAGAGTACTCCAAATTGACTGGTAGGCTTTGGCAATTAAACAATGCTACATTTTTACAAAGTGACCCAATGTGTGCCACGAAAGTGTCCCCCACACCACAAGTGGTATTACCATTAGTCAGATTTTTTTGACACAAAGCAAGGATGGATCCATACTTTCATGTTATTACTGTTGTTATCTACGGAATGTGCTTCACATTAACGTGGTTTTCTGCTTCTTGCAAAAAAAACTTTTTTGAAGAAACAATAATTTGTGAATCATTCATTTGATACTTATGCCGGGTTCACACCAAACACGGAATTAAGTAAAATTACATTTACATACAAAGTCAATGCAAATGCGCAAATAGAGCTGAGTTATCACCATCTGTTGTGAATGATGTGAAATCTGTGATGTGTTTTTCTTGAACGAGCAGGATTCGGCTCAATTGCATCTACTGCACAAGTTAAATAATTTAACCTAATCTGAAAAACATCCTGCGAGTAAACTAGAGCTAATGACACGGTGCTTTGTGTTTGGTGTGAACTTAGCATTAGAATGCACTCACTATGCATAATTACATTTATCATCATGGTAGGGCTGCAGGATATTGGAAAAATATAATATTGCGATATTATGTTTTTCTTCAAACTATATTGCGATATGAATACAATTTCACCAGATGATTTGAATAGCTCTATTTGGAAAGAATTTATATATTTTTAGATTGATTAAGGTGATTCTATAGCGGAGTGCATCAGCATAAAATATAATAAACTATCTACATGCAAACATAGATTTAATAGAGCAAAAAATGCAAATGAAATAAACATGGTTTTCTGAGGAATCTAGCAGGATTCAGGTACAGTAATCAAATAATCAAATGTAAAATAATGCTGCATAGTTTACATTGTGTAAATAGTTCCATAAAATTAATTGTTATTAAAGTTGAAAATCTTGCATGCCTGAATGCTTTTAATTCTCTTGGGCATGCCTGAATGCTTTTAAAACCCTCATATACAGTCACAGGCCTCAAAAACATATGCAAAAAATAAACCTTCACTCCATTATGCGTAATCTCTGCAATGACTCCACAAATCTCACATGTTCTAAACTGTGGCTCTTGGTCAAATATAATCTAGACTCAACATTCCACATCCTGCGACGTGACATATATGATGATATACTGTGCAGTGCTACATCAAGTTACGTTTTTCAACTCTGGACCCAAGTTCAAATTGCAACTGAACTCAGACCACGTTCTACAAGTAGTCTTAGTTTTATACTGTGCTCTGCATGACAGCTTTTACAATTCCATTTTAATGCGATCTACGAACATTTACTAAAAGAAGAAGAACCCCCAAAATGTCAGTATTGCAACAGAAACCAAACTGTTAACATATGCATTTGGAATGCCCTATTTTTATCAGATGATTTTTATCTGAAGAGATATTAAAGGAAATATTTTTAAATGTAAATCCTTCAAAATGGTACAAATTTTTATTAAAAGTAAACCTTAAACTATTTTAGATTTTTATCTTATGTTTTTTTTTTTTTTTTATTGCTGTTGATGTCTTTTTATTGTTGAAAAGTGATGTTTATAAAATGTTGTACATTTCATCTGGTTTTGCCATGAAATAGCCAGAGAAACTGATATGGAAATAAATTCAAAACACTCTCTCTCATGTGATTTACTCAACTAAACTACTTTGAAGGCTTCTTTACTTACTGTATATTCTTCTGGTCTGTGATCTTCTTTTAAAGCTTCTAAAATACACTGTTAGTGCTTTTTTAATCTGTGTTCTATGGTTAATATTTAAATTCTCAGTTTATGGGTTTTTGTGTGGTTAAAGTGGTCTGTCTTGTGTTCATAGCCCAGAGGCTGACTGGATAAGGCTGTCAGCTTGAGTTATTGAAGGCTTTGTCTCTGATTTTGCATCATAATGCTGAGAGTACTCCAAATTGGCTCCTGCTGATAGTCATTTGTCTTTCCCTTGGAAGCAGGCGATCAGATTGTCAGCTTCATGGCAGCTAGGAAATGGTGAGGTGAAATCAAAGTCAAGTGAGAGGATGACTAGGCATTTACGGTGAAAGCACTAGGCTTTATCCGCCCTTGGATCAATGATATCATTGTAAAGTGTCATAAGCTCAAACTGAAACATCCAATGTTCCAATCATGGTACTTATTTCACTTGCTACAGATGCTACAGTTACTTTGAAAATGTATTTTGTTATGTGAACATTACATGTATTAGATAATATAAACAACAGTTACATATTCCTATCATTGATTATAATTAAGTGGATTATAGTAATACTTCTTCCTGAATAACATCAGGTGTTTATATTTAGCTCTGATGATATATAACCACTGCCACTGTAAGTGCTCGGAGTGAGGGAGACATCTTGTGGATGTTTAATGCCATATTTTGTATGTAGGCCTACCTTTTTTTTGCTTATTTTACGTTGCAGATTGCATTGTAGTTTACGTTGCCACAGTTGCAAGCCAATTTAAACTCACAGCATCAAGATGTATACTGTGCATTTGGTATTCATAGTGACACACAAGTGGTAATTTATCCAAAAATGAAAATTATGTTATTAATTACTCACCCTCATGTCGTTCTAATTCCCTGAGAACGATTCATGAAAAGTGAATTTATGGTTAATATTTACCATGAATTAGGAAACTTACTGTTAGTCAGGTTACATATTTTTACTGTAGCATTTCTTTTTTTTTTACGGTTTTGTACCATTGAAATCATGGACTTTTTTTTTTACAGTTTGTGACATAATGTCAAAATAACATCAAGATGTATACTGTGTATTTGGTATTAATAGTGACACAGTGTTAGTTCACCCAAAAATGAAGATTTTGTTATTAATTACTCACCCTCGTGTCGTTCTAACTCCCTGAGACCTTTGTTCATCTTCGGAACACAAATTAAGATATTTTAGGTGAAATCTGAGAGCTCCCTCATCCTACATACAAGGTTCCTGACTCATTCAAAGTTCAGAAACTTGCCAAAAACATCCCCAAAACATACCATATGATCAATCAGTCAATATTATCAAGCTACAAGAATACTTTTATGCACACAAAATCAAAATTAATGACTGTTATTTAACAGTTTCTTCTCCTCTATTTCAGTAATAGGGCACGTTTCTGTGTCCCACTTGATCGCACCTCTGATGTTATTAAATTTGAAATATCATAATGACACAAGTATTCAGAACCTTTTCGCTGACACTTTTAATTTAGCTTAAGTACATCCCAGTTCTCTGGAGCCACTAATTTCGAAAGGCAAATTTGCCTATTTATGATGTAACAGCTGAAAATGGGTATTAAAGCGATATTGGGAAATAAAAATGAAACGGAAATTACTCACCCTTTACTTGTTTTAAACCTTTATTAGTTTCTTTCTTCTGTTGAACACTAGAGAAGAAATTTTGAAGAAAGCTGGAAAACCCATAACCATTGACTTACATAGTTTTTGTTTTTTCTACTATGGAGGCCAATGTTTTCAGGTTTTCAGCTTTCTATAAACTTTCTTCTCAGGTGTTCAACAGAAGAAAGAAACTAATAAAGGTTTGGAACCAATTTAAGGTGAGTAAATAATGAGTAAACTTTCATTTCTGGGTGAACTCTCCCTTTAAAGCAGAAAAAAAAATACAAAATAATAATAATAATAATAATAATAATAATAATTCCTCACATTTATATAGCACTTTTCTAGACACTCAAAGCGCTTTACACAATGGGGGGAATCTCCTCATCCACCACCACCACCACCACCAATAATAATAATAATAATAATAATAAGAATAATAAGAATAATAAGAATAAGAAGAAGAAGAAGAAGAAGAAGAAGAAGAAGAACTGTTAAAAAAGAGCCCCAAAAACAGGCATCTGGGGTTGCCAGGGCTTTATCATTAAAAATAATGTAGGAATGTAAATTAAATTTCTAGGAAATGCATGGTAAATTACAGTCATACAGCAATTTTTTGAAGTACAAACATCTACACAATGTAGCTTTGTTACACAGACAAAAACAAAACCATGTGTAGATGGGCAATCCTTATGACGAACCGATTCTCTTCACAAACAACTTTTCTCACAAGCATAGATATAGAATATATAGAATATTAATATGTAGAATGTACTCAGTATTATTCACACAACTGCTAAACATCATCATGGTTACCACATAAAATTAATATCATGCAATAAACATTATTTATCAACATCAGATGTAACAAAATTCTTATGTACATAACTCATGAGAACAAAACTTAAAAAATAAAAAAAATAGTAATGTCAACAAAAAAGCATAAAAAGTTAAGTGTCATACAGGGAATTCAGGGAAAGTGAATTTATGATTAATATTTACCGTGAATTAGTAAACTTACTGTTAGTCAGATTACATATTTTTATTGTAGCATTTTTTTACAGTTTGTGACATAATGTCAAAATAACTACCTGCAGAGCACAGAAACAGGGTTGTGCCAAAGCATATATCTGGATCTTCAGAACAACCTGTACTCTTCCTAGAGTGAGAAGCAACAGGAGAGAGGGAGAGAGAGAGAGAGAGAAAAAAAAAAACATCACCACAACATTCAAACAATCTGGGCTCTAAAGAAGGATAGCCAGATGGTAGCTCTCCTCAGTGAAGACAAATGAAAGCCTCTTTAGAATCATGGCGCATGATGTTTTGACCTTGATGCTTCTGTCTGTTTTGGTTTTGATTCAGTGCCGTGGTTGGACATTCATGCTCCATGTTGTGAGAGCACAGGTTGAGTGTTCATCCAGTAACTTATATTGCATTGACCAGTTGTTCTTGATGCATAAGGCACTCAAAATGGGAAATTAGGGGTGGGCGGATCGATCCTAAAGTATCGATATTTTCGATACTGGCAATGTATCAAAAGGTATTGATCCTTAAATAAAAGTATTGTTTATTTCTATGCTTTTTTTAATGAGTGATCACTGATTTTAGAATATCTTAATAGTAATAATGATAGTGCTGCATAATATATAAATAGGAACAGGAATGGGAACTATTATATTCTTCCACTGTATAATAGTCTTTATCTGTTAATGGGTCAGTGTTTGCTCACACACACTTTCAAAGCTAACACAGCAGTGTGGGGCTGTGGTCATCATGACTGAATGGAAAAGAAGCATAGTTTGGTGTTATTTTACTCCAGTTAATAATGACGAGGCTTCACGTGACTCTTGTCACAAAACAGTACGCCACTGATCAGTCAAAGAAAAACAGGCTCAAAAGGAGAGTTAACAGCCTTTTTTTTTTTTAAATAAAAAAACATTAATGGGGAGAAATGTTTGTGCAATGTGTTATTTTTTATTATATATGATGTTATATAGCCAATTTTTGGTTAATAATTTTCTGTAATTTTTTTTAGAAATCTAAAAAGGAATTATGTTTATTGTATTTTATTTAATTATAATAATGAAGGTAATTATAAAAACTTTATAAAATCACTATAAATTATTTAAATGAAGTATTAGTATCGGTATCGATATTGATACTTCATTTAAATATTTTATAGTGATTTTATAAATTTTTCTTTAATCACCTTCAGTGATTACATTTTTTTATTTAATAATAATACTGAGGATGATTTAAAAAAACTTTATAAAATCACTGTAAAATATTTAAACAAAGTATCAATATCGGTATCGATATTGATACTTGTCTTAAAGTACTTGGTATCGGATCAGAAAGAAAATATTTGGTATCGAGATCGGTATTGATATTGACACTTGTCTTGAAATACTTGGTATCAGATCAGAAAGAAAATAATTGGTATCGATATTGGTATCGATATTGATACTTGTCTTGAAATACTTGGTATCGGATCAGAAAGAAAGTAATTGGTATCACTCATCCCTATGGGAAATAATTTGAAAGTTTCAAAGTTTCAATCTGATTGGCTGAATTTTACAGTGTTTATTGAAAACTTGTGTCACGATCTTTTTATTTGATATCAAGTAATAATTTGTTTAAACTTTCCTAATTTTATTTATGATTATTTTAGGTTCAGGTGGTATTTGGAGGTAATTGCATTCAAGCTAAGTATGGCTGTTTGTAATGCACAGACAGCCACCTGCTGTTAAAAACTAAGCTCAGAATCAATTCAGGAGAGAATAGCGATGCATTTTGAAAATCACCGAACTGATTTCTCAAACATTTTCTTTGCCACAGTTCTAATAAGATTTTTTTATGCATCATTGGTAAGATAATTATTACAAATGTGCTAAAATGTATTCTGTGTAAAATTATGCAATTTTTTTGTATTAAAAAGTTATTGTTTTGTTTTTTAAGCAGTGCCAGTGGGCTTTGGATTTAGTTTATGTTACCTCGGATTTAATTAATTTGTGTGTTTATCAAATGGTGCAGGACATAGAACATGGGTTGTGGTTTGGAGGCAGAATGTAAAATAAAGTTTGTCCTTGTGGAGTTGCAGTCAACATACTGTGGATAGGCCACAACCTTGAGAACATCTTGTGGCAACATCTCCAGGTAGTTATTTAGAACCAGACCAAAAATGTGAAAACCTGGATATGTCATTTTGTAGAAATGTAGCCACAAACCATTTGTTCCAAACACTTTTAGACTTCTATGCTACATATGGTTATATGCGTTCATAGTTAAAAGTAAGATAGATATAGTTAAATCAAAGAAAAAATAAATAAATTTAAAAAATAATTCAATTGATTATTGAATAAAGAAAGATGCATAATGCATGATTCAATGCTTACTGTCAAGCAAAATCCTCAGTGA
Organism: Danio jaintianensis; assembly: GCA_903798115.1. NCBI lineage: Eukaryota > Metazoa > Chordata > Actinopteri > Cypriniformes > Danionidae > Danio > Danio jaintianensis. The sequence goes on along the minus strand of CAIGQV010017103.1, from coordinate 1,841,655 downwards.
TCACTGCACTGCACATATGGTCCAAGACTGTAGACAAAAGCAGTATTTGAGGTTCAGTTAGTAAAATAAAATAGATTCACTTTTCATACAATTTATTACTGACCCTGTTTTAGCACTCACAGTTAACTAGCAGAATCACTGAAGAACAAAATTAACTGAACAATTAGAACAAATTAGCAAAAACAAAAACATAACTACAGATAACTTACAACTTACAAGAAACATCTTTTGATAAAATATCTGCAAATGAAAAAAACTCAAAGTATCCATAGTCATTTCCAAAACCACCATCGCAATGCTCGCTTATTATAAACTATTTTGGCTTTGTTTCTTTCGTATATATAAATAAAAAGTTGCGTTAATTAATAGTTGAAATCTTTTTTTAAGTTACCATTGTGGTGATTAATGTTCTCTTTATTTATGTCTATTTGGGCTCTTGGCCTGTGGCTTAGGTTGAAATCATTCTCTTAAAGCAGCTGTCGGAACTTGGAAGCACATGCTATCTCTATCATCTACAATTGCTCATCTACAAACCACATGCTCTTTACTGCAATGACAAGTCATTGACATCAGAAGACATGAACTTTTAGTTGATCAACTTTCAGTTTCAGAAATTTTATTACAATAAGTTTATAACTAGCAACAACACTTTTCTAAAATCATTGTATTGAACAAATTGCCTATGATTATGCTGTCATTCTGCGTTTGTATTGTTTTTCATATCACCAAATGTTTTTGTTTTCAATTGTACACAAACACAGTTTAACTGAGTTGTGTACAGATCCTTTGAAACAGTTGATAAATCATTTGATCCTTTGAAACATTTCAGAATTTAAATTTAGAAAATTTCAAATTTGATATTTTGATGTATTTGTTATTCAAAACTTCAGGTAACATTGATAAATAATACAATTATAATGAAAACATTCAGTTTTATTGACAACAGAAGGAGCACATATTACAATAAATCATGTTTTAATCTACCATAAATGTAGAAAAACAATGTTTGTACTGGAAAACAATGCCTGCAATTGCCCTAATTACTCTCAACCCTTAAAGTACACGCTTCATTTGCCTGAGAACAGCATTACTTTTTAGTCCTCCTGTTAGACCAACAGTATACAAACACTAACAGCACTGTACTGGCCTGGAGCAGCATGGATTCTTTTTAGCAGCAATTACAAACCTATTTTTCAGACATTTTCCCCAAAAAATCCATTGACTTGATAGAGTGTAGAATCAAAAGTGCTAAAATGTTTAAAATGCTTAATTTAGCTTGAGAACAGCATTACTCTATGGCCCCCATGCTAGACCAACAGTATACAAACACTAACAGCACTGTACTGGCCTGGACCAGCATGGATTTTCTTTTAGCAGCAATTACAAACCTATTTTTCAGACATTTCCCCAAAAAATCAATTGACTTGATAGAGTGTAGAATCAAAAGTGCTAAAATGTTAATTAATTTCTGGGACTACAAAAATGTCATCCTCGCAGCACTCTATACAAGTAAATAATGTGAGTTAACACACATTCCATGTTCATGGCTAACATTTCCACAAAGTGTGTTTGTATGTTCACTGAAGTAACAAGAAACATTGATTAAACAGATGTTAACTAGCAAATGCAGCAAATAGTATGTGCGCACTCACACGCACACACTTGTCACAGACTTGTCAAGTGTTAAACCAAGGCACAGCAGTGACTCAGGATCCAGCCAAGCGAAAGAACTCTGAGCGACTGTGTTCTGCTCCCTCTTTCTGCCCGAACGTCTGTCACGCTCAGATATCGCTGCTCCTCCTCCAATTGGAGGAGTCAGAAAGAATGATTTCCTGCCCACTGCTTAGGTGTATTTCATCAGACAGTTCAGCTGACCCAATGTGCTGTGCCTATGCACCTGCAATCTGAATAGGGTTATGCTGTGATATGAAATGAAATATGAAAGTCACGCAGCAACTTTGTTTCAAAGTAACACCGTGGAGCCAAACTAGGTAAATTTACAGGAAGCCATGTGCTGGCGTACTCATAAAAAGTTGACATAAAATCAATTTTTAAAGAAAGTATTCTTAATTTACTCTCTTCCCCTCTGGCAAAATGAAGCAGAAATTAACTTGATGTCAGCAAACCTGAAAATAACTGACAGGCCAGATAAGACAGTTTTCCACTAGAGGGCAGCATGGTTTCAGCAGGATGAATTGCTACACAATTTTCATTGTGACATTATACAGGACTTTATTCTTGTCTCTCTTTCTTTCACTCTCACTTTGTCTCATATAATCGCTCTGGCTCTCATCATATAGGTTTTTCTTTGCTACTTTCTCAGCATTCTCTAGTCATTTGGGCTGTTTAGAAGCTTGATGCATCTCCCCTGTTCACCAACACCGTCTGTTGTTGTTGCTTGCCAAGCGTCACTTAAGGGCCCTCATTGTGACACTGAATCCATTAAGATAACATGTGTTTCTCACATTTTTTTTTCTTTCCTGGAGGCAAAACCCAATATATAACCACCCCCAGAAGAATCAGCAAGATTGGTAAAGTATTAGATTAAACAACTTTACAGAATATGTAACTGAGTGCATTTTTCATACTCTATAAAAATTTGGAGCTAAAGGTACAGAGAACAGTGATTTTATCACTTCCACACTCTGTGGTTGCAGGAAAAAAAGAAATATAGTGAGAGTGGGGGTGTAACGATATTCAAACCGAACTGTTAAAATGTGTATGGAGGTATACCAAGAGAGGTAGAGGCAGAGCTATTTAAGAATGAAAGAAATTTTTCTATAATATTCTCTCTGTAAATATTTATGCCATGGAGAGTGTTTCATCTCTAAGTTCTTTTAAAAAAATGAAACAGATTTTCTCAAAATATGTCTTTTTGTCAAAATAAGTCTTTATTTCTACAAAAATTCTGAACCCACCATTCTTATGTTCCCCTATCTGATATCTATCTTATCTTATCTTGAGTTATTTCTCTTCTTTTTCTCTACAATTAAAACTTACAATTAGTTCATAAGCCAGTATATTAGGAAGTTTAATGATGCAAATCCATAGTTTCTGATATTTTATTAAAACATATACTCCTTAGTGGTTTTCAGCCACTTGCCACTGTTATCATTCTACTTTTCCCAGCACACTCCATCTGTGGTGAAACTCTCCTTTTATTATTTTATAACTGTGGCAGGACCTCTTATGGTACAATATAGTTTCATGTTCAGTTTCTAACAGATAGTGTGCTTTCTCATGGGAACATTAAATGCATTCTATTCTCATGCTCTATCCTCACAAAGAAAGTGATTTATACAGACCTTTATGAATACATCCCTACATACATACATGTGGGAAACACTTATACACTCTCTTATATGCTATGGCAAATTTGTCAATTTATCCAATTCACCTATACCTCATGTCTTAGAACTGTGGGGGGAAATCTAAGCACCCGGGAGAACATCCACAAACTCCACACAGCAATGCCATCTCAGGCCATCCGGGACTTGAACTTCTTGCTGTAAGGCGACAGTGCTAACCTGCATTTACACACTGAATGGAACATTAAAAAAAACAATGATGAATGCAAAGAAAGAGTAGGACATGAGTCATTGAAAATTAGAAAGAGCACTAAACTTGGTACTAACAGGCAGGTTCTTCTCAGCCATAATGAGCAAGTACAAAACTTTTTCATGCCTATGTGGATTCTTTTTGTGAATATTTACATGAACACAGACAATTTAAGTATACAGTTAAAGTAATAAATAGGTCATGATAGAAAAAATTAGCTTTTACTTGAGCTTTTGATATATAAGAGGTCATTGTACTAAAATAATATCCTGTAAGTTTCAGAGCTGAAAACGTCCTTGTTACTGAAATAAGAGCTTTTATTGACACCAGGCCCAGAAAACGGCAAATCCTGGAATATACCTATCTAAACCTCCTCCACCGAACAATATAAATCCCTGATTCTGTTTCTCTGGCCACTTTTTTTTCCACAGAAGAGCAATAAACATAACATCGCAAAATATTCTGCAGTGCCTGGTTGTCTGTCTGTCTGTGTGTCTGTCTGTCTGTCTGTCTGTCTGTCTGTCTGTCTATCTATCTATCTATCTATTGTTTTAAGTTAGTTAAGACATATTTCTAAGTGCTTGACTATTTGTTCTGTTAAACAAACTTTTCATTCTGGTCTGTTCAGCAGCTAATAAAATTAGGTCAGCCTTTAAGTTACTTTCTTTGAATTGCTTAACGTGGGCTTAAAGCTTATTTACATAGGCTTTAAAGCAACACCAGTCTCAGAAACAGTGCTGGATTATCAATATTTACGGGGTATTAGGAATCTGACAGAGCTGAACAAATGTCACTGCACAGTTTAGTAGTTCCAGTAAGCAAATATTTTACTCCTATAAATACAGCAAATAAAGAGGATGCACCACACTTAAAAGGCAGAGAGTATTCTTCTTTGGTATTAATGTTAATATTAGTATTCATGGTTCACAATTATAATTCTGCCACAATTCAATCCTTTTTATGCAATTTGTGTTCTCCTGTGACCTCTACAAGTAAATTATTATTTTTTTGTATACAATGAACAAAATAGCAAAACTACCAAAAATGTTTGCAGCCACTAATGGACAAACAAGTGATATTACGTTTACAAGTGATATTTACTAGCAGGAGAAGAAGATTTTTATTGCATAACATAATTTTTTTGGTATATTTAAATATATATATTACATAGGTAAGTGTCAGGATCCTTAGACACAGACACAGATGCAGGCTTGAGAGAATCAAGAGTATTTATTTAAAGTTCAAAAATGATAAATTTCTGATGAACCCAAAATCCAGCCAGGAGGGAAAAGAAAAAAAAAGTCTTGACAGTCTTCAACTAGAATAGCGTTCTGGCACAAAATACTCCCGGCAGAGGGTGTCCCTTTCACGATCCTCAGATCAAAAAGAAAAACAAGAAAAACAGCCGGAGTAAAGTCATAAACTATAACAGAAATTTAGCGGTCTTCTCAACATTACCCGGCAGGGGGCGCTCAATGATGCGGCCATGTGGAGGATGCAGAGGGGCGAGTAAGAGCGAGGAAGCCGGTGATCGGAGGAAGCCGGCGGGCTCCGAGAGCGCAAAGAAGTCCAGCCTGGGAACAGAGGGAGATGAGGAAAGAGCCCGACGCTGGAGGCGATGGCCCCGGAGAGGTGCATCAAAACCGGAAAGCAAACTGGACTGACAGAGAGAGAGAGAGAAAGCAAGACACGACACGACTCGAGTGGCTAAGCTTAAGCGCACTCGCAAACAACGATCTAGCACAGGATGACACACATGAGGGAAAATAATTAGGGAAAGAGGAGAACTACTCATTGAATACAGGTGAGTGAAATCAATCATGTAAAAATTGGGTAACAAGAGGGAGGGACGCCATAGTGACTGATCAAAACAAAACATTCATGTGCGCTTGTGACATGTAAACAGACACACACAAAAGGACAGCATGATCAGACCAGGGGTGTGACAGTACATGAAAAGTAGGGTGTACCCGACCAAGCGTGGGGGGAAGCTTGAGCTGTACCACCACCGGACTCAAGACTTTGGTGATCTGGTATGGGCCAATGAACCTGGGTGCCAAGTTGCATGAGACTACCCTGAGAGGCAGGTCCTTAGTGGAAAGCCATACTCTTTGACCGCACATGTAACGAGGAGCAGGAGTCCGATGTTGATCAGCCGCTGCCTTAGTCTGTCTATTAACCCGCGCCAAGGCTTCCCTAGCTTTCCTCCAGGTGCGGTGACACCGCTGGATGAAAGCAAGGGCAGACGGGACAGCAGCTTCGGGTTCCTGTGTGGGAAACACAGGAGGTTGGAAACCTACAGAGCATTGGAGTGGGGACATGCCTGTGGCAGATGACGGGAGTCAATTATGGGCATACTCCACCCAGGACAGTTGTTGGCACCAAGAGCTAGGATTGTGGGACGTCAGGCAGCGGAGTGTACGTTCCAAATCCTGGTTTGCCCGCTCGGACTGCCCGTTGGTCTGACGATGGAATCCAGAAGACAGACTCGTTGAGGCCCCGATCTGTTGACAGAACTCCTTCCAAAACCGGGAGACAAATTGGGGACCCCTATCAGAGACCACATTGACCGGAAGACCATGAATCCGGAAAACATGATCAATCACCACCTGCGCTGTCTCTTTGGCTGAGGGGAGCTTGGGGAGGGGAATGAAATGAGAATGACGGTGTTGCCTTTTGATTCAGGAAGGCCGGTGACAAAATCAAGGGCCAAGTGTGACCAGGGGTGGGAAGGGATGGGAAGAGGGTGGAGCAGACCAACGGGAGATGCATTGGAAGTCTTGTTCTGAGCGCAAACCGAGCAGGCGGCCACAAACTGCCTGACGTCCTTGGCCATAGATGGCCACCAGAATCGCTGGCGGATGGAAGCCAGTGATCTCCGAACTCCTGGGTGACAGGTCAACTTGGAGGAATGACCCCACTGGATAACTTCGGAGCGCATTTTAGCTGGAACAAACAGTTTACTCGCTGGAACCCTCACTGGTACTGGACCCATCTGCCTGGCTTGCTCAATCCGTCTTTCAATGTCCCAGGAGAGGGATGCCACCACCATCTCCTTGGGTATGATGGTGTCAGGTGGTTCCTCCTCCCCCGGAGCCTTAAACAGATGGGAGAGAGCATCCGGCTTGATGTTTTTGGATCCCGGCCTGTAAGACAGGGTTAAATTAAAACGGCCAAAGAAAAGGGCCCAGTGAGCCTGTCGGGAACTCAGCCTCCTGGCTGAACGGATGTATTCAAGATTCTTATGATCCGTCCAGACCAGGAAAGGCTGAGCTGCCCCTTCCAACCAGTGACGCCATTCCCCCAGAGCCAGCCTGACTGCCAACAACTCCCGATTACCTATGTCGTAATTCCGTTCAGAAGGACTCAGGCGGTGGGAAAAGAAGGCACAGGGATGCATTTTCCCATCCAAACATGACCGCTGAGATAGGACCGCGCCTACTCCGACGTCAGAGGCATCTACCTCAACAATAAACTGCCGTTCAGGATCTGGAATAGACAAGACAGGAGCAGAGATAAAACGGGACTTTAATTTATCAAAGGCCTCCTGAGAATCAACCTTCCATTTGAACTGTACCTTAGGAGAGGTGAGTGCTGTTAAGGGTGCAGCGATCTGACCAAAATTCCTGATGAATCGCAGATAAAAGTTGGCAAACCCCAGGAATCACTGTAGAGCCTTACGAGAGTCAGGAGTTGGCCACTCGGCAACGGCCCTTACCTTACAGGGGTCTGCCTGGATTTCTCCTGCCGAAATTATGAATCCTAGGAACGGAACCGACTGGGCATGGAAAACGGACTTCTCCGCTTTAATATAAAGCTGGTTTTCCAGCAGCTGTTGTAGCACCTGGCGAACATGTTGAGTGTGTACCTGTGGGGATGGGGAAAATATGAAGATATCGTCAAGGTACACGAAGACAAAGCGATTGACCATGTCTCTCAACACATCATTGACCAGGGCCTGGAAGACTGCTGGGGCATTGGTCAGACCGAATGGTAGGACCCGGTACTCAAAGTGTCCCGTTGGGGTGTTAAATGCAGTCTTCCACTCATCCCCCGCATGAAACATAGACCTGCAGGCCCCCTGATTCCAATCACAGGACGCCGCCAGGGTCTTAAATTGGATGGCGTACTCAGTAACTGAGTGACCTGCTTGTCACAAACGGGCCAGCTGGTCAGCTGCCTCCTGACCCCGAGCAGATCTGTCAAACAGCCTTATCATCTCCTGTCTGAACTCATCAAATGAAGCGCAACAAGGAGCTTGAGTGTCCCAGACCGATGTCCCCCAGTCACGAGCCCTGCCAGTAAGGAGCGTTAGGACAAAGGCCACCTTGGTTTCTTCAGCTGCATAAGTGCGTGGTTGTAGAGCGAATATCACAGAGCACTGGGATAAGAAGGCTCGGCACGAATTCGGATCCCCATCATAGGGTGGTGGGTTATTGCATCGAGGCTCATGTTGGTGACGAGGGCCGGGGGCCGCTTGCCCTCCCTGGGCTGTGTCGTGCTGCAGCTCGTGAATCCGTGCTGTCAACTCAGCTACCTGGTTGGCCAGGAACTCCATCTCTCTGGTATTATTGGTCAGCCTGACCTCATGCTGGCCCAGCAACGCTCCCTGTTGGGTGACGGCAGTTCGAACAGGATCTGAGCCTGCTGTGTCCATAGTGGCTAGAGCGTTCTGTCAGGATCCTTAGACACAGACACAGATGCAGGCTTGAGAGAATCAAGAGTATTTATTCAAGTTCAAAAATTATAAATTTCTGATGAACACAAAATTCAGCCAGGAGGGAAAAGAAAAAAAAAAGTCTTGACAGTCTTCAACTAGAATAGCGTTCTGGCACAAAATACTCCCGGCAGAGGGCGTCTCTTTTACGATCCTCAGATCAAAAAGAAAAACAAGAAAAACAGCCGGAGTAAAGTCATAAACTATAACAAAAATTTAGCGGTCTTCTCAACATTACCCGGCAGGGGGCGCTCAATGATACGGTCGTGTGGAGGATGCAGAGGGGCGAGTGAGAGCGAGGAAGCCGGTGATCGGAGGAAGCCGGCGGGCTCCGAGAGCGCAAAGAAGTCCGGCCTGGGAACAGTTGGGGAGATGAGGAAAGAGCTCGACGCTGGAGGTGATGGCCCCGTAGAGGTGCATCAAAACCGGAAAGCAAACTGGACTGACAGAGAGAGAGAGAGAAAACAAGACACAACACGACTCGAGTGGCTAAGTGTAAGCGCACTCGCAAACAACGATCTAGCACAGGACAACACACATGAGGGAAAATAAATAGGGCAAGAGGAGAACTACTCATTGAATACAGGTGAGTGAAATCAATCATGTAAAAATTGGGTAACAAGAGGGAGGGACACCATAGTGACTGATCAAAACAAAACATTCACATGCGCTTGTGACATGTAAACAGACACACACAAAAGGACAGCATGATCAGACCAGGCGTGTGACAGGTAAGGGCATACATAAGAATTTTCACTATAAATGTTTTTAAATAACGTTTAAGGATAATTGTTTTTTCTGAGTGAGGCAGAGAAACCATGTTTTTTGTTTTTATGTTCAAACATTTAACCCAATAAAAAAACCTATATTAAAATGTGTTGATTTGTGTTTGTCTTCATGATTTATCTCATTATACATTGAAGACAACAGTGTAAGTAAAAATGTAACGGTCATGTTTTTTCTAGCTCTCTAATGAGTTAATGGACCGACTATTGAGTAGTCTTACTGAGGTAAATTTGGTATTACTAGCTGTTGTTTGACATTACATTGGTTGGGTAATTACACAAACGTTTATTTCAATAACTTGGTTTAATTCTTTCAACATACATTTTAATGTTTATCCATGTTAATTTAGTGTTATAACTATAGTAGTAAATAATAGTGATACACAGTAAATTGGTACAGTTTTCAGTGATACAGTCGTACACTTTTCAGTGAATAAATGCTTACTTTTGATGTTATTGTCATCGGCCAAGTAAGAAAATAAATTCAGCTTTATTTTTAGGTCACCTCCCCTTTCATAATTTTATATCATAAGACCTTATGGAGACTCTGCTTACTTCCATTTCTGTATTTCTTTAATTTGATTACAGTCTGGTGCAAGATGCTAGCAAAATACAACAGACCTTAAGTCTACATTTCTTTGTATTTTCTCCCACCATGAAACCATTTGGCCGGAATGCCACAGAATTTCAGTACAGCACGTTCAGATCGTAACACACCACTGACATAAAACTGCTTCTGAAATATTGATTAGTGACTTTCTCTGTCTCTCTCTCTGCTTTTAAAAACCTGTATACATTTTTTCTTCTTTGTGGTAATCTGTCATCTTGGCTTGGTTGTTTTGCTTTGCTGCTGGGGCTTAGAAAATGGTCAAAAGCACATGTCAAGAAATCCAACAAGGTTTAGACATTGTGTTTCTTGTGTAGACCTTTTTGTTCCATAAGGGTGTGCTTTAAAGATTCTAAAAAATAAATAAACAATAAATGAATTTTGACTACTCAGGTTTTCATGACATGTTGTTTTAACATCCCACACAACAAAATGCTGGGTCAAATGTTGAGTCAAATAGACAAACCCAACATTGGATGCATTTTTTTCCCCACTTTTTTTTTTGTGTAACAATTTGACATTTTTAGACTGTATAAGCTAGTTAACATTTTTAGACTGTATAAACTGAAGGAATCATATAGGTTGACTGGTTTTGAATTGTCATACATTGTAAATCTACCAACTTGCACCAATTCTAAAAGTAAGCATCATGTTTTTAAAACTTTATCATTTCAAACTGGATGTTCAAGATACGTTTTTCAAAATTAATTCCCAGTAAAAATGGCTTTGAATGCCAGGAACCCAATTGTTTACATTTTATGACACTGCAAATGCAAAATAAAACAATTGCCATTAGGGCCGGGTAATTGACAAATGTCTCATGTCACGATACAAGTCATCTCATATCCTAATAATGATATATTTCATGATATAGCACCTTTTCGGTAAATTAAAACAATTAATTATTAGAAGTACAGATACTCATGCATGACTCTGATAAAAGTTGAAGTATTGACTACACTTTTGTGCTCAAGTAAAAGTAAAGAAGTATGTCCTCAAATTGTATACTTAAGTAAAAGGTATCCATTACTACTAGCTGTTTTAGTTTCATGCAGGTAACTAAACCTCACATCATATAGATACAATTATATAAAATAACTTACATTTCTAACTTTGATGTAAAAATGTTGTTGCCAATTTTCAGCAGGAAAGTAGGCAAACAGCATCACACTCTGCAGTATTGGCCAACAGAACTGCTCAATATTTTGTAACATGTATCATCACTTTGATACAAACTCAGAACATTCAGCATTTAGTTTTGTGGCTGTTGTATCAAGAAAAGCTGTTATTCATGTTCATACACTCTAAAAATAATTCAGTAGGCATATATCATTATAAATAATAAATGTCTTAAATTTTACACTCAATTTTGCCCAAAACATATTTCAGTTGTTTTTTCAACCGACTATATTTTACTTATATTTCACTGCAAACTTTTTTTTTGCGTTAGGCTGCTTCATTCTCTACAAACAGCAGCTTTAATGCCTATCCCGTGATTTTAGAGGGTTTTTTTGTCTATACGTTTTATTGTGATGTCTATATTTTATTTAATGGATAGTCATCAATGCTGTTAATACATTTATTCTCTGCAAAAAGCAACATGCAACGATTACAACCTCCAAAACTTTTAAATTATTATTATTTTTTTACGTGATACATTTCTGATCCTTTGCATAATAATTTAATTCATAAAATGAGTATAATTACTTTCAATGTTCTAAACTATATTTATTAAAAGAATTGAAATGAAGACAACTGTGTATTTGGAAACAGGAACTTAAACTTTATCGGAAATTAAATAAATCTCAGTGCATAATGTATTTATAAAGTATTTAATTGCTTTAGTACAAATGTTGACGAGAAAGCACATGATTGTTAAAGTTATTTTCTTTTTTGAAAGACCTGAAAAATCTTGAACAGTATGGTCGGAAGTGGACAAAAGACTCTAGTCTAACCCTAAGCATTTAAATGCCAGATTTAAACTGGAATGTGTCTCTCTTGTTTACCTGTGTTCTGAGAAACAGGGCATCAGTCATGTTTAAACGTTTTCTGATGGTAAACTTCATAGCCTATAAATTGTGCAATGACAAGAAATAATATAGATCATGCCACCAAACACATTAAAACAAATGTAACGAGCCTGGTTTAAACATGCAGGTAGTATAAAGTACAGGTATTTGTGTAAAAAAGTAATGGGTAAAAGTAAAAAGTTGTCAGATAAATAAATTATGAAGTACTGATACCAGAAAACATTTTTTGCAAAGTTTGTGCAATGTATGTCAAGTCAAGTCAAGTTTATTTATATAGCGCTTTTCACAATGTAGATTGTGTCAAAGCAGTTTAACATAGTTCTAATAAAGTCCAGATTTCAGAGTTGAAGTTAAGTTTAGTTTAGTTCAGTGTGGTTTAAATTTCATGTGTGTGTTCGGGGCGAGTGTAGAAGAGGAATTAGCTGCTTGAATCTTGCATGATTTCGCGGCCACACAGCTGTCCAGCCCGGTTCGGAAGTTTAAACGGGCAACACAAAACAAAAACTCAAAGTACCTGCATCCGGAGAATTTGTGGGGAAATCACCTTGCAGCCGGCATCTGTGCAGAGCGAACCAACCTTCACCCTTATTTCAGCGTCCGCCTGTTTCGCACCCGGTCGTAGCAGGCAGATATCCGCACCCCACTCGGCCAAGCTTGCCTTTAGGAACGTTCCAGTCACCGGAAAACTCAGCTGACACCATGTACGACCAGCCACCTATCTGCATCCGGAGGACTTTTGGCATTCACCCTGGTCTGTGCAATCGGGTCCAACCACTCCACTGTTCGCAGGTACCGTTCTCAATCGCCGGTGTTTACTTCCGGGTTCTCGCTCCTTCTCTCCTTTTTTTTGTCTCGTCTTTTATATCATTTCTGCCCCTTTCTTTCATTGTCGTCTAATTTACATCAGGTGGTGAGGATTTGTATCCTGATCGCCACAAAGTCTTTGTACTTTGTTACTTCCCATCTCTGAATTGTACTTACAACTATTATATTGCGCTTATCCAAATTATGATTTTTTTTTTTACCATAAACAATGTATTTCAAGAGTTCACACTTAGATATTGCTTGAAACTATTAGCAGGTTTGGCATGCTGTCCCGGGAGAGAACCCTGAGCTCAGAGATAATTGAGCCCAGGCCTCCCGCCTGGTCTATTAGCATGTAAGGGGATCCGAGATAGGTCGGTCGGTGGGTAGGTCTCGGGAGATCCCCCTGCTAAAAGAGGAAAAGGAGGAGATGGGGTGGAAGGGAGGATTCTTCCAAAACAAAGATAAGGCTGTAGGGTAAAATCAGTCTATTTATTATAGGCTTGGATCAATCTGATTGGATTATTGCTGATTACGGATGAGAGACCAGCTGCAATCAATCATATCACGTGCTCCTCTCGAAATAAGTTTGTAAAACTTCACTTTGTGATATCACAAAATAAGTGATAGTATAGCATATATGCTAGTATATAGTATAATATGAAACAATACACTTTTTATTTAGTCAATGCTATATCGTCATATTGCACAGCCCTAATTGCCATTGTTGTCATTTTTTGATTATTAGATATACTGATTCTTAACTACAGTTGGAAAGTTTATTTTCATTTCTAACTTTTTCAGTCATATTCAGTTTGAAGCATACAGTATATCGCAGTTTGCAGGGTTGGTGAGACATATGACACATTTATCATTAAGCGTGCCCTGAAAACCAAGCCTCCTTGGTGTACACAATGAACAAGGTAATTAGTGCATATGTTTCAATAGAGCCGGTCACATCTAGGCCATGCTTAAAAGCTCTGCTCCATTGTATGAAGGCTTGGAGGCTCTATGAGAAATGGCCTTTTGTTGTCTTAATGAAAAAAAAGCACCATGACATAACATATTGCAGTCTGACAAAAGAGGAAGGCCAAAAAATGGAGCAAGGAGAAAAGCTCATTCAGAAGCACTTTTTGTGTCTTGAGCACAGGGAAACAAGGCTGTTTTGAGAGCTAGAGAAAAGTGGAAGACTGCAGATGATGGTGTTTCCCAAAAACAGTTCAAGCAGGTTATTTAGTTTCTTTTTCCAAGGTCAGATTTTCTTTTCATCCGTCGGTTCTCACAGATGCAACCCTTTAGCACACAGACATAAAAACTGACATAAAAATCTGCATTTGCATTGGTAAATTGAATAAAATCAATTATAATAAATAAGAGTTTGGTACAAGGACCAAAGTTCCTTTAAATGACGAGCAGCAAAGATGGTCCACACTCAAAAGTGTAAAAAAAAAAGAAAAACAAATGTTTCAGCTATGAGCCTTCGTCAGTGTAATGATTCATTATCCCTTGATGCATATTTACTCAGTAATTTCAGGTGTTCACAATCAGTTGAGTCCCAGATCTCGCTTTAGTCTCATTAGGTTCACATCGGTTCACAAAAAAATAGAAAGAAAAAGTTATTTAGCATAGCATAAGAATTGTGTATAATGTGACATTTTTTAATGTGTGAACCAACTTTGCTGTTTGAAATCTAAACTCAACCAAAGACTTTAGAATGCACAAGACATGTCATTCGTATAGTTTTGAATGGGGAAAAGAGTGCAATGGTCAATATGGCGAATGAAGCCCCGCCTACTAGTACAGGAGCCAATCATCGATCGCTATAGACTGACGTTTCTCTGGGGGAGAAGCTCAATTGTTGCTAGATCAGATATGGTTGCGGCCGGAAGTTAATGAGAATTATTCATATATTTGTTACATTTCCCATTTATTGTATTTTGTTAACGTCTACCCCTACCCTAAACCCAACTGTTACAGTACTGTAAAAACAGTAGTTGTACAGAGTATTATTTGTTATTTATTAAATTACACAATAAATTTTATTTTATTAATGCCTACCCCCACCCCAACCCTAAACCCAACCGTCACAGTACTGTAAAAATATTAATAATTGTTGTGCGTATCCTATCTAGACTTTACTGACTTGCACTTCCGGCCGGCCGCATATCCTATCTAGACTTTACCGAGAAGCACGGACCAGATGTGTGCTTTTTTTTTACGGCCAAAGGTATGGTCAACAAATGCACTGGAATCTCAGAGAATACTTGCTTCACATAAGAAATATATCCAAATAAAACTTGAAATCTGTACTTTTAAATGAACCAAGTGCACTTGAAAACAAAAGTTTTTTGGTTTTGTAATCCGTATGAAATGAACGCAAGGTACAGTTCATCCTGTCAAACGCACATCACATGACAGCAACTACTCAAACGCCCACAAACTTGTAAACAGAGACTCGCTGTCATTTCTGGAGGAGATTCACCATCAAGACCAAGTTGTGAATTACTTTAGAAGAGCAGCGCGATTTGACAAAGCATTATCTAGAGGATGATAATGTGTAGAACGGCCCAAGTTCTACACATACTGCCCGAGAGGAGTTTTAAAGATGGCTGCTGAGTGAAATGACTTGCCTTAAAGGGACTTGGACTCAACTCAACTCAACTAAATATATAATAGTGTATGATATAGTACATGTATTATGTGAATATGTATTGATTTACATACCATACGCCAAAGTAAGGTAACATAGAAGTACACGTATGTTCATTATGTTCATTCAATGTTTATTAATTTTCATTAATCAATAATCAAAGTTTGATGAAAGGGAATAAAAGTTGTTTGTGTGTTACTGCCACTAGTGTCCATTTTAGCTGGAGACTGTAGTAAACGGTTGATATTTATATGTTTTTAGAGCTCTGCAGTAATATATATTTTTTCCAAAGAGCAAAATTTGCTGCAAATTGAATATTAAAAGTGTCATTTTGCTATATTCAGCACACAATATTTAGAAATTATATTTGTAAAATTTAAAGTATGAGTGTCAAATGGTTTTGGGGAAAAAAAAAACCATTTAATGTTATAATATATTTTCATTTTCTCTCTGAAATCTCATTATGTCTTCCTGTTTCAGTGGAAATTACATCAACCCATTGATCATTTTCCGTGTGTAGTCAAAAAAAGGTTTCAGAATCATCTCGGTTTATCATCTTTTTGTCAGTGCTGTTTAACAGTTTGACTTGCTTCATAATACTTTAAGTAAGCAATATGACTTGAGCAAGAGTGTGAAGGCAGTGAACTATCCCTTTAAGTGAAAATGATTTAATTCACCCCAATAGGAAGCAAATTTACACTTTTCCGACTGCTCCTTATATCTATGTCAGACTCTTCGAAACTATTTTGTCAGGTGAACTCTGCTCACATAAAATATTTCCTTTGAAGTACCTCTTGGAATTTTAATTGGCTATTTCAATAATTTAACAACAGGCAACTGAAGAGTGTTACAAAGTAAATTTCCAACTCAAATTCTGCTGTTAAACTAGTTTATAAAATCTAAAAATCATTAAGCGTGACTGAAAGGGATATATATGCAAAATCTTAATTACGAATGAACATAAATTATTAATGAGCAACCTCTGTCTTTAAGTTTTTTTACCTGTAAAAATGTAATGGACATTTTAACTTATAGGGCCCTATCATACACCTGGCGGAATAAGGTGCAAGACGTATGGCATGATTTGTTGCTATTTTATTAGAGCAGTGCAACCGTAATTTTCACGTTTTGCGCCATGTTGTTTAAATAGCAAATCCATTTACGCCACTTTGTGCTGGTGCTTTTTTCAGTTTATTTATGACAATTTGCATTTGTATAATGTTGTTATTAGTAGTATTATTTATTATATGCATATTGATATTTGTTTTAATAAAAACAAGTTTAGATTTGTCCACTGGATTTTGGAGACTTATGCATCACCATATGGGACATAAGAATAGGAAGTGTGTTTGTATATAACTTCGTTATTATTGTTCATTTATTCATTTGCTGGAAATTCGAACTGAATTTAGAAATAGTTTTAAAACAAATCTTTGCGCTTAACAACCGAAGTTAAATATCTAGGCTAATGGATGTCTTCAGTGGATTGAGTTCCCAACATTTCCTTACTCCACGAAAGTAAAGGAGTAAAGTTAAGAGTAAAAGTAAAGTAAAGAGAAAATAAAGAGGCCAAATGGAGGAGCCTCGTTTTTTTTTTTTTTGTGCTGCAGATGGCCTGTTTAGCTGTTTTCTCTCTAGTGAAGCGTTCAGTTTTTCCACTTACAATGTCCGCCACGTAAATAGCAAATACTCAAAGAGTTTTGCTCCAACCCTAATCAAACACACCTGAACACCCTAATCAGTGTCTTCAAGATCACTAGAAGCTACAGGCAGGTGTGTTTGATTAGGGTTGGAGCAAAACTACGCAGGACACCGGCCCTCCAGGATCGAGTTTGCCCATCCCTGCCATAGAGTCTAACTGTTGCACTCTGTTTCCCATTATTGACCAAATTCAGTATCACTGCTACATAACACCCTCATCTAGGTCATTTAATTTGGTGTTATGCTAATCTAGCATAATATCCTGCCATTCATGCAGTGATAGGGTTGTAGAGCACTGACCAGGTCTACAGAACAAAGAATTAAAGTAAAGCAGTTCAATTATTTCTGTCCTTGGTACTGCTTGTTGCTTTGTAAAAAAAATTTCAAAACATCTCTAATTTTATTTTGAACTGCTTTTGAAATCGCCTGTTCCCTTCTGAGTGTTCCTCTAGTCTGTTGTAATGCTTTGAGCAGGTAACTGGTCATGGGGAAAAGTCATTTAGCAGACGTCCTCAGCTGGCACTTAATCTTCTTTGAGAAAGATGAGTTGTGGAGAGGAAGAGGTGACTTCCATCATGTATATGAACTGTTCCTTGCTTAAATACGCATCAATTGTGCTCCCTCCTCCATCAAGGAAATCTACTCTGCCCATTGCCATATTCAAATCAATATTCAAGTCTGTGTGAAATCAAATTTTACAATGCTTATTTTGCTAGCTCGCATTGTTATTCTTAAGGTGTATAGTAAATTTGTGCAATTCACTGAAAAAAATATTGTTTGTTTGTTGTCCGCATCAAACCAAGGGATTCCATAGCAACTGCCTCAGCAGTAGTTACACACATTTAATTTGTGTAGTAGTTACACACATTTAATTTAATTTAATTTTATTTTATTTTATTTTATTTTATTTTATCTAATTTTATCCACCCTTTTTTTCTCAGCTCTGATTATTGGAATATATTCCTTGGTAAATTTTAAACTTCTAAAATGAATAGGCATTAATAGTCTACAAAAAAAATATTTGAAGAATGTTTAAAACCTGACTGCTTAATTGAGATCAGCTGTCATAGAGGATGGGTCCTGGCTGCAGTTTTGACTTTCTTTTCACCTTTTATTTTACAAGGACATTCTCAGCAAGCTGGAGAATGTGGAGTCATGTGACCTGGAAGATGATGACCTCATGTTGGATTTGGACTTGTCTGAAGATGCATCTTTTCACAGTGGTTAGTGGTAACCTTTTTTGTATTGTACTGTATTCTCTAAAGCTTTGTTATTATAATTTTGGACTTAGAAGTAGAAGGTGAAGTTCTGCTGAGTTAAAGATACATTCCAGATTGCAACAACACATGAAATTGAGCTAGAAGCATTTGCATTACTTATCTGTATATATTTTATGTTAACAATGCTGGAATTAGAGTTTAGCAAATTACATAACACAATTTGATTACAGACATAAACTGTTAGACAATACAGATGAATAATAGGTTGTACTTTCATGGCCTCTTAATAATTGAACATTTTGCATTGTAGTAACCTTTTTATAGACTGTCAGGTCTCACGTTATATATTTAAGTGTCTTTAAGTACTATGTCAAAAATATAATTGTTAGCTACATGGTAGTAAACCATTAAAGCACTGCAAATTCTGCATTCACAATTAGTTCATGGTATTCTTATATTTGTTTTAGACACTGATGAAATGTCATCTTATGAATGGTCTGAAAAAGAAGGTCGGCCTACTCAGAGGAGGAGATGGCAGCAACACTGGGGCATGCATGAAAACAGGTGACCTTTTCATTCTGACATTTGGTGAAGTTTTGTGAATTTGATGTCAGTACTTATCACAATATGTAAGAGCAAGCAAAGCATTGTTATATATCCTCAGGTTAGCGCTACCCTCCTTCTGGCAGAGGCTTCTGGCAGACCTGGTACATGTTTTTGATCGTTTTTCTCTCTGTGTGACCTGCAGAACTGGCCTTTTGCAGTCATTTGACAGGTTTAGAGGACATGGACTGGAGAGGTCAAGGTCAGACCATGTTACGCTTGATGATTTGACACTGAATCTCGTGGCTCAAGACTGCTCTTCTGTCAAAGAACAGCTGCTTCAACTGAAGACACTGCTGCAGGTCAGACACAAACACATGGCAAATCTAATCTAATAAATAGTTCAATGTAAAATTGTAAGGCAACTTCCTGCTTAGATTATTTTAATTTAACATGACTTATTGTTGAATCTTGGGTTAAAAGTTATATGTGCAGTTATATGTGTGCTAAAAACATATGTGCAGCAAGTAGCCTTAAAATTTTTTATTCTAATTCAAATTTTTGTCACATTCACACAGTCATACAAATGCTTAAATGAACGCCAGTGACCTAAAAACAAGTCTAACTATAAGAAATACATTTTGGAATAAAATAAGAAACAAAAAATAGATAAAATTAGATATGGAATTTATATATACTGTATATACTATGTACAGTGGAAAAACAGTTGAAGTTGAAGAACTGAATTTAAGATTCTTCTAAGATTCCATGTGACCAGAGAGAGTTAAATTCTTTTTTTTTTTACAGTGTATATTACTTGTACATGTAAGAAGTAAACTGAATTTGTTAAATCTGTTTGGTGTAGTCAAGGCAGTTCTGTGGCACTGTGTGCTTAAGTGAGACACCTTTGCCATGTCTATGGTAATGGATTAGGACTCTTTGGCATGCTTGTGGCCCCACATTACTCAAAATTTTAAGAAATGTTCTATGCGGTGACATTTAAAAACAACTGATTTTATTTTCCTTTTTTTGTTACATTCAAACTATGATAATTAATACTGGAAGACGTACATGTTTAATTTAAATTTATTACCACCTTTTACAGTTTAGATATAATGTGGTAGTGGAGAAGTTGATGAGGTGAGGATCTGATTCACAGTCGTGTAATAAAGACAAAACCAAACACTTAGAAGCACACAGACATAGAAATTATAAGGTAACAAGTAGATAGTCAAAGAACAAGTATAAACTAATTCAAAGATCAGATTTAACGTAACATCTTTGCAAACGACTGACAGACTAACTAACACACAAGGCTGAAAATACGAAGACCAGAGAGCCAAGGTGAAGCTAAAGGATTGGAGATTTTCAGTCATGGGAATGACAAAAATAAAAACTTAGACTGAAAGATGAGGGAAGATAAAAAAATTATGGAGCTGTGGTGGACTCCAAGGTTCGTAAAGCCAAACTGGAGCTAGTGGAAATGAGAACCTTAGCCAAGATGCATCAGGCGAGCCTGGAGGACACAGTTTAGTGAAAAATCCCCATAAACACACTCCTAAACCTTATGTAAACTCTGCCTAGAAATGTTGAAGCTGTTGTAGCTGCAATGGGTTGGCCAACTCTATTTTAAATCCCATGGATTAAGATTGGGATGCCATTAAATTTTATATGCATGTAAAGGCAGATGTCATAAAACTTTTGGCAATACAGTATACTGTAATTTATATATTTATTACAAGTCAAAGATTTAAAGGAATAGTTTACCCCATCATTTTAATTTACTCACCATTTACTGACCCTCAAGTAGTTCCAAACCTTTATGATTTTCCTTATTTATATTGAACACAAAAAAGATATTTTGAAAAAAATGTTACCAAACCTGAACCACTGATTTCCATAGTAGGAAAAAACTAATACCATGGAAGTCAATGGTTGCAGGTTTCCAACATTTGTCAAAATAACTTATTTTGTGTTCAACAGAAAAAAGAAACTCAAACAGGTTTGTGACAAGTGAAGGTATTATCAGTTTAGGGTGAACTATCCATTTAAATCAACAACAATTAAACTTCCTTGTCTGTCTTGTACTGAAGTCTAATTTCAGTAGAAGATAATCAGTAGTCTCACAACTTTAACAAACATCCTGAAATCACAGAAAATGAGTCACTGTGGAGAGACAAGTTCTAAGTGTCTAGTTAATCCTTTTCTCTCTTTCTGAGCCATCAGCTAGTCTTCCCCTTTCATGAGCAAATTGTTGTAGCTATGGTTGCCGTGCATCAGATTAGCAGTAGGTGAACACATTCAGTACTTCCAGAGTGCTAGCACAGATTTGAGGTACTGTCTCACTCTTCTCTGACACAGGTCTATCTCTCTTCAACTCTGTTGTTAAAGGCAAACAAAAGCAGCTTGCAGCTTCCAACATTAACTAGAAAAAATAGCTGCCTCATAAAACAAAAAAGAAATAAGCCAGAAACTCTTGTAAGTGAACAAGTCAACTCTCTAAGAGAGCGCTTTACAAAGAAGCTTTACAAGCATAAAGAAAACCTCTGTTCACAGTTGTTTAAATTGACAGAACAAATAGCATCTTTGGTCTCTAATATTACTTGGGTTAAGGTTAAGTCATATACTTTTAGATTTACAAATATTGGCCACTCATTTTACTAATGAATGTAGGAAAGTTGGTAACACTTTACTTTAAGGGGTGTCCATAAGACTGACATCAAACCTTTATAATCATGACATGACTCATGTTATGAATAGTAAGTATATTTTATGCATGCTTATGACAACTGTCATCAGGGCTGTTTCTAAACTTTTTGTCACCCTCGGGATTACTGTCATTTAAGGTATATTGTAAATAGCAATGTGTTATACTTTAAATAATTGTGTATGTATAAAACAATGCAAATGGGGCAAAAATGCATTTAATGTTTGAAGACATTTTGAACCTCCTCTTCACAAAGATGTTGCTTTGTTCGTTTATTAGAACAAAATAAATAGTTGTGGAACTATTTTTTCACTTCAACATATTTGAAGTAATACATTCTCTTTAATAGAGATGATGTTAATGTATGTTACCATACATTATATTACCATATGTTACCTGCTTGATGCATAGTAATGTACAGTGGCACGAACACAACAGCTTGAAGCCTACACTCTGCCTCTGCTCTTTTTTTGAATTTCTCTGCTCTTCTCTGCTTCTAAGAGCCTAACCTCTGCAGTGTTTAGCAGAATGAGCTCTGCTATAATGTAGTTTATAGATAAAGTCAGAAGGACGTGGAAACCTGCAAATGAAAAATGCAAGTTTTATAACAAAATAACATAAACTGCAAAATTGAGGTGCAGCCCCTTATGGATAGCTGCTGCAAAATAGAAGTAAAACAGCAACTTTACTGTTCCAGGCCTTGTTCTCTCTTATCTTCTTCTTTCATTAAGCTCCTCTGTTGAAAGACCTTTGTGTGGTGCATGCATCCCATTCGCTCCACTGGTTTCCCTCTGCATCCACAACTCTCAGTCTTTCTCCACCATATTGCTCATCGCAGGCCCTAGGACACACTTGAACTGTGTGTTACTCCACACCATGATCTGGCTGCTCCATTCTGGTCTCTGGCAAATTGTTATGACTCCTCCATACCCTCACGGACCTCAGCCACCTCTCTTTAGTCCTGGCCCACTATTCACATATACCCCATATCTTCCTTCACAGGGTGGAGGGCACCTTTGAGACTGTGTGCTACACCCCCCATCAGTGATCCCCCTGTTTCCTAGCACTGCCTGCGCCTCCCCTCATGGACCTCAACCAGCCTCCTTGATCCATATGCACAGCAATGAGTTTTCTATTCCACCCAACATCACCACCTCGGGGTATCCTTGTAGAAGATTCTGCTCAATTCTTCATGCTCCCCAGCATCCTCAGTACCAAATCCCTCTCAGCAGTGAGGGCTCTCCAGCAGCATGTCTTTTCAGTGTTTAGGTGCCAATATAATGCAGCTCCCAAGAAAGTAGGAGCCAGGAATCAGGAAATGATAATCATGAAGTAGCAAAATAAACATACAGTAAACCACAAAAATAAAAACAAACAGCATCCATTCTAAGATGACTGTCGTAGAAGAAAAACAAAACAACTCCTATCACCCAGTCTTGGTCTTCTCTCATCTTCAAGTGTATTGATTTCACCTGTAATCTCTCTGGAGCTCCTCTGTTAGATCGAGACTAGTATGGTGCCCTGCCCCACATAACTTTATTCTGTCATTCTTGATGCTTAAAGTCACCATGATACAGAAGTTAAGATTTAATTTTTTTCCTCTATCGTGGTCCTGAAATGAGAAAAAAATGTAGGCCGATGCATGATTTTGCTCTTTGGGAACTGATTGGATTTTTAGAAGGTGGGTATTGCTAACAAAATGAACGAGCTATTGACGAATAGCTGCAGGCTGAGCAGAAGCGAGACAAACGAGACCTGATAGCCTCTCCCAATAAGCATTCCATGTGACCAGAAATTAAGAAAAATGGGGAGAGAAGGTTATATATTTGATTAAAGATACTAAGGGCAAATTATTTTTTAAGTATTTTAAGTACAAAGATACATTGTGTTTATACAAATAAGAAGAGTAGGTTTTGATTTCATTGTAACTTTAAAGGGTTAATTCACCCAAACATGAAAATTGTGTTATTATTTACTCACCCTCATGTCATTGCAAACCTCTGAGACCTTCATTCATCTTCAAAATACAAATTAGGATATTTTAGTTGAAATCTGAGTGCTCCCTCATCCTCCATAGACAGCAAGTTCCCAACTAAAATCCTCAAAAGGTACCAAAAACCTTTTGTGTGCACATAAAACAAAAATAGCGACATTCATTCAACAGTTTCTTCTCCTCTGTGTCAGTGTATTGCACATAGTCACAAACAATGTGCAGTGGCGAATACCCCCAGATGCCTGTGCACAACATTCTCTGTTTGAAATAAAGTACAGGCACCTCCGAGGTAATACATTAGAGGTGTGTGCAATTGTGATATGTGAACATGCACCTTATACTGACACTGGAAAGTATTAAATAAGGTCATTATTTTTATTTGATGTATGCACAAAAGTATTATTGTAGCTTGGAAATATTCTGAGTGTACCACTGAGAACACATGGACTGTTTTGAGGATGTTTTCTGGTATGTTTTCTGGGCTTTGAATGAGTCTGGAACCTTGCTGTCAATGGAGGATGAGGGATCTCTCAGATTTCACCTGAAATCGTTATTTGTGAATTCAAATTCATCGAACAACATAATATCGAGTAATTTATAGCATCATTTTTGGGTGAACTAACACCTAAACAGGAGGAGAACTCCACACTGCCCTCCTTACACCAGCACAGGGAACCCTCCTCTGAATTTTGATCCTCTCCACTCAAACTCCATTTTCCCACCGTTCCTCAGACCTGGTAGTGATTACTGACACAGCTGTACATCATTTACATTCCCCCATATAACCCTTCTCTAGTTCTGCATCTCAATTCACATACCTATACAATGTTCTAAAAATATGTACTTTTTTGTGAAGAAAAATGTACATACTATTTAGTGTGTAACAGAAGAGTGTGCAAACTTTTCGACATACTACTTCCTTGTTAAACTACCTTAGTGACCTTAATGTTAGTTACATCCCCTGTCAATCATGTCAAGTCAAGTCAAGTTTATTTATATAGCGCTTTTCACAATGTAGATTGTGTCAAAGCAGCTTAACATAGTTCTAGTAAAGTCCAGATTTCAGAGCTGAAGTTCAGTTTAGTTTAGTTCCGTGTGGTTTAAATTTCACTGCTGAAAGTTCAAACACTGTAGAGCAAATCCACCGAAGCACAGCTTCACAAGTCCCGATCCGAGCAAGCCAGTGGTGACAGTGGCGAGGAAAAAAAAATCATGTCCACACATCATTTACATTTCTTTCATATTTAATTACCTACCTTATTGGAGATGCAGCAGCAGGTTAATCTGCCAAAATTTCCTCAGGTCTTTGGATAATTATGCATTCAGAAGTTAACACTCAAACAGGTCTTATATTTAATCTGCAACAACAATGTGAACTTAAATAATCACCTAAAATGTGATTAAAATATTTTCCAGTTGACTAAATCTTACTTAATTGAAACCGAAACCTTTTGACAGTTGGTTTCGCGTGTCCCCCATGTTTGTAGTTTGTTTACACTTTTTCCTTGAGTTTGTAGTTCTAATCTAATTCACATCCCACGTGCAATATATTGGCATTATTAGAAGTTAGATTACAGGCTCTACACTTTGAATTTCTAGTGTAGATTGTAGACAATCCAGGAACCTTTGACATACTCTTTTTAACATACTACAGTTTGGGACATACTAATTCTATTTTTGAATACTATTTAGGATGGATAATATGCAGATTGGGTCTTTGCAAAGTCTTGATTTGCCCTGGCTGTCACTACTGAGCATTTCCTTTGTTTTTGCCAGCTATTCCCTTGTTTGACTTTAGACTGTTCTTCTGGTTTTTGGATTGCTAGCTGCCTGCCTCGACCCTAGCCCGCTTATATTTATACAATTGTTTCCGACCTGCCCTGACGCACACCTGTTCATTGGCCATGCATGTGTTTTGTTTCTGTTTATACTGTTACTGTTGATTGTTTCTGTACAACAGTTGTATTATTCGGTAAAGCTGAATATGGATCCAAAAACCTGACACTTCACAACACGTGCACATTAGCTAGTATGCCATTTGAGCATTATCTATAATAGAGTAATTGATGTCAACTGTGAAG
Organism: Danio jaintianensis; assembly: GCA_903798115.1. Taxonomy (NCBI): domain Eukaryota; kingdom Metazoa; phylum Chordata; class Actinopteri; order Cypriniformes; family Danionidae; genus Danio; species Danio jaintianensis. The sequence continues at coordinate 1,816,259 of CAIGQV010017103.1, read as the reverse complement.
TCTAGAGTGTGCTTGAAAACTTTGACATTTACTAATATGTCATCACATTTCAACTTTAAAAAAAAGACAAAGGCTACAGGGGTCTCAGTAGCACTTTCATCAGAAAAGTCATGATATTTACACATCGCATTAAGCAGCTTTTATTTGTTCAAGCAAGCACTATAATGAAAAAACTTTAGTCTGTAACTATTCAAAAGAACAACATTTAAACATTGTCATTATGCGTGTTCATTAGAAGTCTTGTTAGTTAAGCTGACATTTGTTAAACAAATATTACCTCACTTTAAAGAGAAAGATAAGATCGTTTGCACTTTGCCAATTAAATTTTAATTAAAACTTTCCCACTGTGTTATAATGAAATCCTGACTTGATTGGCTATGTTTCATTTTCAGCACATATTTTAACAGTTGTGATTGACTTTGCTGGAGTCATCAGGAAGTTTTCAGTTGGACTGTGAAGTCATGCTCTCTCAGATTAATGCAACCCTTTTGATTCATGATCTTCCAAGAATGTATGTTTTTTGGTAGCACTTTTCAATAAGGTTTACAATCAACACTTTAATTTAACCCTTTACAATATACTTTCACAAATGTAACCCCTTTCAATAACCATAGTTATTTTATTCAATGTATTTACTACCACAAAGGATCAGTGAGCAGTACATTTAATACAGTGTTCATTCGTCTTTGTTAATATTAGTTAATACAAATTCAGTAATTGTTACTCTTTGTTAACTCACAGTGCAATAACTAATGTTAACAACACAACTTTAGATTTTAGTGCCTCATTAGTAAATGTTAAAATTAATGTTAACTACGATTAATAAATGCTCTAGATGTATTGTTAATTCCTAGTTTGTGTTAGTAAATACATTAAAGTGTCAGTGAATAAAACAAAGTGAATAAAAGTAAGTGAATAATTTTTATTTTTATTTTTAAGTGTACCATGTGTAAAGTTACAGCTTTCTCAAAAAGAAAGAGTTGTTAAAATGAATCGTCCTTCAAAATGATCTTGAGTAATTTAAAATCATTGACTGCCCTCTTGTTGCTCATGCAGACCAAAAAAAACTTGACAACGTGAACCCCACTCCCTCAAACACTGTAGCGGATTCGGATTGAATAATCGAATCACTGAACAAATCATATAAGACTCTTTGGGATAATTAGGTCAAAATAAATGCATTTTATAAGTCAATGAAAGTGTTTTTAGACCTTGCATGCACATCACTCCCAAAACCAAAATATGACCTTTTATAATCCATAAGGGGCACTTTAACTAACATTAACATTAACCCTATTGTAAAGTGACAATTTTTCTTGCACTGAGCTCAGATGTTCACAATTATTTCAATAATGCACAATTAATATTGCTTTGATTACCTAAATGAATGCTGAAATGTGTGTTGTTAGAGATAAAAATATATACATTTTTACTCAAAGAAAACAAGCATAAAACAATTAAACCAACAAAACATCAATCCCCCTCCACAATAACTTTCCTTTGATGTAAAAATACCAACCAATGTTTTACCATAGGAGACTGAGGCCATCTAATCCAATCCCCCTAGAACAGGGGTCACCAAACTCAGTCCTGGAGGGCCGGTGTCCCTGCAGGGTTTAGCTCCAACTTGCCTCAACACACCTGCCTGGAAGTTTCTAGTATACCTAGTAAGAGCTTGATTAGCGGCTTCAGGTGTGTTTGATTAGGGTTGGAGCTAAAATCTGCAGGACACTGGCCCTCCAGGACCGAGTTTGATGACCCCTGCCCTAGAAGATATTAAAAAAAAAATAGAACAAGGAGAGGTTAACCATGCCTTAGGATGCAATTTGACAAAATTAGTACAATTACTTGCAATTAGTTCAAATTTTCTTGCTGGCAAAGACTAACTCTGGCCATCATTGTCTGGTTGAGACAAAATGACAAAAGAATGGAAATTTGAACAGTGCATAAGGACAGAGAATTTATCTTTTATCATAACCAGCCCAAGTTCAAATCTGTCTTATTCTGATCCCATTGGTCCATCATTTCCATTCACACATACTGTAAGGGCATGGAGAGGCATTTATTTTAAATAGATATATATATTTTTTTAATTTTGAAATGAGGCGCTAAATGGGTATTTAATATCACAAATAAAAGGGCATTAATTGGTCTGTAAATTAAATTGGACATGGTGTCCTTTGCTAGAAAAAAAGGCTGACACATTGACATCAATATATGCAGCTCATATTGTCACCCCACTCAAACCCCTCATTCATTTTTGAAAACGTTTTTATTGCTCACAGGGTTATGTGTGGTTGGGGTCAGATGTAGAGGGGTGAGTTACTCCATAATGGACAATAATGCTTAGTTACTCCATTATGGACATTTTAGTCTCCCTCAGTCAGCAGCACGTACACTATGAGTAGTATAGAGAGGAGAACAAATCTTTGATTACATTACAAACCATTCGATTCTTTGGGCAAATTAAAGAATAAATTAATAAATTTGGACATTTTTTAAATTATTCTTTTGTGTGTTATTTGCACTTTCCCTGTAATAACCTAGTCTTTACTAGTTTCCTTTATTATTACTACAATTTAAACTGTAACTGCATCCCAAATGGCACACTATACACTATGCACTATGTACTTATGCACTTACAAACTCAACAGCATAGTATATACATGTAGTAATGTCTCAATTGGAACACTAATGTTTTTTTTACTAAGTGGAAATTCAAACCGTTTCCGATGATGTTTGACGGTTGCCAAATTAGTAAAATAAATGACCAAAGTACCAAATATTACCTGCCATGAGTATAACCGCATTCACCATCGAGAAGCAGCATAATCACTCTCTAAGAAGAATTTTGCTTTCACAATCCAAAATAAATAAAGTAATCCAACATCAGTGCGTGAGCAAAGCAGTGGCTGTTGAGTGCGTGAAGTGTCCAACATTCCACACTTTTAACGGTTGAATAAGTGCATCATCCAGGTATTTAAAGTGCGCTTATTATTTTTAGAGTTTTCAGTGTGAATGCACTACTTACACTATTTATAGTACAAAATGGCGTAGAATAGTGCATAAGTATGCGATTTGGGACGCACCTTATGTGCTTTGTTTAGTTGAGTACTTACAATATCTCAAATGTTTCAAACTATTTGTAAATAATCATCTGCGTTACCTTCAGTTTCCACCTTCACGACAATAAGTTACTGGCAACTAATTCATTATGAGGTAGTAAAATCATGTCATTAAACCAGTGTTTCTGAAACTTTATTACTTTTACCTCATTCTGATTTACATTAAAAACTTTTTTATTAGTGGTGAATTTGAAGACAACAATTCCCATTATTCCACGCTGCTCCTCAGTGTCATCAATTTATGTCATTGTTGTTTTGAATGTGCACCCTTTAATGGCAAAAATCTAGATATCGTCCCTTTAATTAGTAATTAAATTTGTCATTAATCTTAGGGCCAGGATACACCAAGCCAATGGTCGACTAGTTGGTTTGGTGTGTTCCACACGTCGGCTCTCGTTGGGTTAATGTTGGATCGTGTTGACCCGACTCATCATGTTAAATCAGCGTTGGACCGTTGGCTGACTAGTTATTCAGCAGTGAATCAGAGCAAGTATTATGTAGTGAAGTGATGTAGCAAGTAAATGGTTCAAGTCAAGAAGGATCACAATGAGGCCAGCTTTAATTTCACTTTAATTTTTTTTAATTTCGCTTTAATTTGCTTTAATTTCTCAAATATTTGCAAACTATATAAATAATTAGATTATCGGACATATTTGCATGAACAAATACACGTCAGAAGTTTGGTTTCCCTTTGCGGAACGAGAAAACTGACAACTGCCACCTGTGGAGTGAAAAGACACGTCCTCTTGCCACCCGATTCGAATGTTATCACTCGATTTAATGGGCGTTATCAGTGGATATCAGCTGATAGATATGGGCCAGTAGGGGCCTTCTGCGCCTCCCAGTGGGCTCAGAAGGTTGTAATCATCCATCCACATGGTTAATCAGCTATTGTAATAGAGAACAGTTCAGATCCAGATGTGTTTTTACATTACTGTGACGGTTGGGTTTAGGGTTGGGGTTGGGGTAGGCGTTAATAAAATACAATAAATGGGAAATTTTACATTACTGTGACGGTTGGGTTTAGGGTTGGGGTTGGGGTAGGCGTTAATAAAATACAATTAATGGGAAATTTTACATTACTGTGACGGTTGGGTTTAGGGTTGGGGTTGGGGTAGGCGTTAATAAAATACAATTAACGGGAAATAGTATAATTTCATAAAAAATCACGCGTGGCGGTATACACGCTTACCTCCATATAAATGGATTTTCCGCTGTTATCAGTTTTTCCAGTGGCTCACCGTGTACGTCAGCAGACTTGAGACGTGGTGCGGAGTGGACAGCGATGATGGGGTTCGAATCCGTCGAAAAACAGTTTCAGAAAGCAGCTAAGACAAAAGTTAATTATTTGTTTTTATTGCTTTTTTAAAAACAGACGGTTGGGTTTAGGGAAGGAGGAGGGCAGGTTAATCGCTGCTTTTGAAAAATAATCGCTGCTTTTGAAAAAATAATGACCGTTGGATTTAGGGAAGGATGAGGGCAGGTCAATCGGAGCGGCCTCTGCTGGATATACGCGAGAACAGCAGATTAACCATGTGCATGTAGGAACAGTAGGCGCTGTAGACCCCTACTGGCCCATATCTATCAGCTGATATCCACTGATAACGCCCATTCAATCGACTGACAACACTTGAATCCGCTGCTCTTGCACAGGCGCATAAAACGGCTCTCGTTTCACCTGACTTTTGTCCGTTTGGTGTGTTCACACGCAGCTTTTTGGTCCAGACGTGATCCAACGTGAGGCAACAACACAGTTCGGTTTCGCCGACTTGGTGTGTCCTGGCCCTTGAAGCAATAGTTCATCCAAAAATGAAAATTATCCCATAATTTACTCAAACTCAAGTCATCCTCTGTGTATATGACTCTTGTATATGACTTTTTTTCTGTCAGATGACCACATTCTGAGTAGTTTAAAATTTTATTCTTGCATTCCATGCTGTATAATAGTGTTGGATAGTGGCTTTTAATCACCAGGGGGTTAATAAATGTCTTATGAAGCGGATCAATGGGTTTTTGTAACAAAAGTATTTAAGGTTTTTTAATTATACACTTCACTCACTGACTTCTGGTCGCAACTGAATGCACGTTATGGCCATAAATTTTACATCAAGTGTGACTTGAGGGTCAGCAAATAATGGGGTAATTTTCATTTTTGGGTTAACTATTCCTTTCAATTGGGAACTCCAATTATGTAGTAAATTTGTTAAAATGGATGAATGTGTTGTATAAAATATAACAGACAGACAGACAGACAGACAGACAGACAGACAGACAGACAGACA
>CAIGQV010017103.1:1782664-1808475 GCA_903798115.1 Danio jaintianensis | reverse complement strand
TTCATTCATTCATTCATTCATTCATTCATTCATTCATTCATTCATTCATTCATTCATTCAGTGAAAAAAACAGATGTCACTAATGGTCCTTTATTAAGAAGGAAGGACAGCAATGTGTCACCGGTTGTTATAAAATATATTTCCTTCTGAATTGTGACCTAAAATGGGTTGTTTCAAACATTGTTCTGAAGAAAAATGTAAATTTAAGTAAAAAGTTGATTGGAGAAGGGAAAAATTAAAAAGAAGTGCATTTTAGAATTATAGGATGCCCATCTAAAATGATCACAAATGCTTGAAAATGGTAACAAATTCTCGAAACATACAGAAGAATATAAGCAAGTACAGATAATGGATCTAAGAATAGTCAGAATGGCAAAGATCCAGGCAATCATCCCCTCCAGACAGATTAAAGCTATTAGTACAATTACAGCCAGAATACCTTTAATGGAAGCTCAGCTGTCAGGAAGAATTCCCCCCATAAATTGTTGCTGCATATGGAGAATTGTAAAAAATTGGCAATGAATACATTAATTGGCCCAAGTCAAATGTGTAGTGATAAAAGTAAAATTGTTCTTTTCAGATTAAGTGGCCATTGACAGTATGTTAGATGTAAAACCCAGTAGAAGTAACACCCAAAATTCTCAGGAACTGTGGGATGTAGTTTGTTTATTGTGGTCTGAAATACAGATTTCTGGGTGCCAAAATTGGGCTAACTCGGTGCAACACAGATGCGCAGCAGATATAAAAAATAATGGCTATGAAACTAAATATTAATTCAGTAATTTGAATTGAAGTGTAAAGTGTAAGTGTACTTGTATTTTTTAACAGATTTATATTCCTTTTATTAGGCTCCTGTAAAAAATGCATGCAGAATTAATATTTTTTCTTTTTTCTTTTTTTATTTAATGTGTAATGTTTCCACCATATTTGAAATATGGAAATAAAATCTATTTAAAAAATATTTGCAATTTATTCACTGTTTTTAAGGCCCTGCTATTTTTTTTTAATACAACTGTACGTAAATACATGCATACGTACATACAGTACATACATACAGTACATACAGTGGGGGAAATAAGTATTAAACACATCATGTTTTCTCCTGGGAATAATATTTCTAAAAGAGCTGTTGACATGGAATTGAACCAGATTTTGGTAAAAACCCAAACAATACAAACATAAAAATAAAAAAAGTTAAAAGAAAATCTGAAAAATTAGTTATTTGTAATAACAATGGAATGACACAAGGAGAAAGTACTAAAATACTGAAATGTATTTAAAACTTTATATAAATTGGCTGTGTTTTGGACCATTGTCTTGCTGAAATGTCCACCCTGGTTTCATCTTCATCTTCCTGGTATTGTAGATGTTGGACTGAAGCAACAAATATTAATTTAGAATGACGAAGGGCAGAGGGTTGCTAAAAAACTACTGAGAGATTTCAGCTGCTGTCTGGGCTTTCTCTGGCTTTCTACACCTCCCTTTCTTCATGTGTTCAATACTTTTCCCCTGTGGCATTTCATTTTATTACACATATTTTAATTTGTAAACTAATTCGTTTTGTTTTCTTTGCATATGGATTTCTTTGGTTGTCAACAGCAACTTTAGAAATATGTTTTTTGAGAAAAATGGTGATGTGTTCAATATTTATTTCCCCCACTGTACATACATACATACTTAGATATAAGAACAAACATTGAAGAACTTCCCTGCATGCAGAATGAGATATATATATATATATATATGCCATACTGTATATCTGTGCGATGCCCACAAAGGCAATAGCTTTAACTCTGAACCCGTTTTGAGCTGTTTGAGCTCAAGCAGTTTGTTAAAGCTGATTGTAGATCATTTCTGAGAGGTAGAACATGTTCTAGAGCTCCTTAGAGAAGTGTTGCAAGTCCTGTCACACTTAAGGGTTTGAAGGCTTTTGAAGAGATGAGTAAGATGTTGAAAGATAACAACTTAAGAAAAGACACTTCACGTCTGTTCTTTCTTTATCATCATGGGGCCTCTGCATAGGAATCTACAAATTCTTCAAGTATGTTTGATAAAGTGGCAGAGAATAATGATATTCTTCCAAAATATTGCTACAGATATTAGCCTCCTGTCAACTCCCAGGGGCATTTCAAAATGTTAACATGTCCCCTCTGTCTGTTTTTGTTATTGGATAAGTATATGAAAAACAATCCCAATTGTGGAACTAATAGATATTCACAGTATCATACAGTTTCTTATAATGAGTCTGTCTTTAAATGTCTCTTGAGTATCTCTTCAGTCTGTGCTTTGGCAATAGATGACTTTGTATTAGAACTTTTCAGAATTTTTAAAGATGTTCATTAAAATTATATTTTAACTAAATTCCATGCAATATTTTGTGGGTGAAATTTTAATGGGATTTTGGGTAATTATTTCTATGAAGCCTGTATAGACCATGTCAATGTGGTCATATCATTGGCCCATGAATATTTCCTGCTTGTTATCAAAGTATTTCATAACTGTAACAAGAGGCAATTCAATCATAACTTAATGTTAAAACAGCTATCATAACATTAGTTATCAATATGTATTTCTTAAAATTAAAAATGTAAAACAGGAAATACATTGTGGACCATTGTTTTTGTTTACATCTCTCAAAAATTTTTATTTATAATAAATCTATTATAACTATATTCTTAATATATTATAATGCATACATAATGTATTATAACAGTGTTATATTGTGTTGTATCATCTTGTGAATAGTTGAAACAACTGTAAAAATACTGTATAATTCTATTAAAGTTACAATGAATTATATATCCCCCATAGTACATCTGGGATGTATTCACATGGCTTCACTTTTTTCACATTTGTTGTAACAGCATTATTCCAAAATAGATTAAATTCATTATTTTCCTTAAGATTCTACAAACAGTGCCCCATAATTTCAATGTGTACAAAGTTTGTGTGAAATTGTATAATATAAAACAAACTAAATTCGCATGTGCATAAGAATTCATAGCCTTTGCTCAACACTTTTTTGAAGCACATTTGGCAACATCTAGGGCCTTAAGTCTTTTGAGTATGATGCTAAAACCTTGTCATACCTGTTTTTGCGCAGTTTCTCCTGCTCTTCATTGCAGAACCTCTCAAGCTCCATCAGGTTGTATGAGAAAGTATCAGTGCACAGACATTTTTTTAGATTTCTCCAGAGATGATCAATTGGGTTCAAGTCTGGCCTCTGGCAGGGCCACTCAAGGACATAACCACTCCTGTAGCCACTGCTTTGTTATCTTGGCTGGTTGCTTAGGATTGTTGTCCTGGTAAAAGATGAACTGTCATCCAAGTCTAAGGAGTGCTCTGGAGCAGGTTTTTATCAAGATGTCTCTGGACATTTCTGCATCCATCTTTCTCTCAATCCTGACTAGTCTCCCAGTTCCTGTCACTAAAATAGATGAACACATCATGGTGCTACCACCTTAGGGGTGATAATGGCCTGATGATTATTAGAGCCTTGTTTCTGTCAGACAAAGAGTTCAATGTTTGTTTCTTCACACCAGAGAATTTTGTTTCTTATGGTCGCAGATTTTTTTAGGTGCCTTTTGGCAAATTTCAGGTAGTCTGTCATTGCCTTTTATCTGAGGAGGGTTTCCATCTTCCCACTCTACCATACAGGCTTAATGGTTAGAGTGCTGCAGAAATGGTTGTTCTTCTGGAATGTTCTCCTCTTTTCACAGAGAAACACCGGAGCTCTTTTTCAGTGACCATCAAGTTCTTGGCTAACTCCCTGACTAAAACCCTTCCCCCAATCACTCTAGAAAGAGTCCTGCCCTGGTGGTTTCAGACATATTCCATTTAATGATGGAGGCCACTGTGCTCTTTGGGAACTTGAATGCTGCAGATATTTTTGTGTAACCTTCCCCAGATCTGTGCCATGACACAATCCGATCTCGGTGGTCTACAGACAATTATTTGAACTTAATGGGTTGGTTTGTGGTCTCACATGCACTATTAATAAAAAAAAAAGTTAGAAATTAAAAGTAACAATGAATATAAACATAATCGCCTTTATTAGTAACATAAGACCATGTCTGAACATATGTGCTAGACATTTGATGTTATCCACTTTCAGTTTTTGGTTTTAGCAGTAAAAAAATTACTTGATATTGCAAACTCGTATTTGTTATTATATAATTTTAATATATTGTCATAATCGTAAACACATTAGTTTGTAGTTCAAATCCTTTTACCTTTTACTTAACTTAGACATGGACTTGTAACTCGGTAGTGAGTTGAAAGGTCTACCAATGAAAGTGCAGAATGACTCATCGGAACAACACAGTGCAACTCAGCCAGCTTTATAATGCTTTCCTTTTTTATTTTTGGTTGGTTGGTTGGCTTTTTTTTGCGTTTCTTCCCCCCAACAAATTTATCCTGAGTATTCCATGCTGTATAACAGTGTTGGACAGTGGCTTTTTTGCTTCTAAAAGCAAATTAAGTTTCCAAAAGCACATAAATCCATTGTCAGACTAACCCATATTTGTCCAGGAGGTCTTAGGTGGATCGATGTGTTTTTGTAACTAAAATATTTGATATTTTTAAATTTGCACTTGAATTGAAACTCAATACATGTTATGCACGACTGAAGTATAAGGGCCCTATCATACACCCAGCGAGACGTGTATGGCTCGATTTGTTGCTATTTTCCGAACCAGCGCAACCCTAATTTTTACGTTTTGCACCACGTTGTTTAAATAGCAAATCCATTTGCACCACTTTGTGGACTCATGGGTGTGCCGGCCTAAAAAAGAGGAGTGTTAAGGCGCATTGTTGGAGCGATGCTGTTTTGAGAAACTAAAATAGACCGCGCCATTGACCAACTAAAAGCTGGTCTAAAGTCCAGCGCAGAGTCCATTAGTTATGCGCCTATGCAGGTTCAAACGCTTACACATTGCCTAATACACACAGGATGTACAGCAATACCCAAATATCTTTACATATGAAAAAAAATCAAAGGATTAAAATGTTACAAAAATTATAATTTTCTACATAAATATAAAAACCACTACCTCTATGCCTTCTTCATGTCGGGGGGCTTTTTTCAGTTTATTCATGACAATTTGCATTTGCATAATGTTATTATTATTAGTATACTATTATTTATTAAATGCATATTTTATATTTGTTATATTATATTTGTTTTAATAAAAACTAGTTTAGATTTGTTCGTATGCATCACCATCTGGGGCATAAGAATAGGACAGGTTTTTGGATATAACTCGGTTTTTTGACCACACTTCATTATTATTGTTCATTTATTTGTTTGCTGGAAATGAGAAATGAATTTAGAAATAGTTTTGAAACAAATCTTTGTGCTTAACAAACTAAATGAAATATGTAGGCTAATGGATGTCTTCAGTGGAGTGCGTACAACCAGCCGATTCGAATGTTATCAGTCGATTGAATGGGCGTTATCAGTGGTTTATCAGCTGATAGATATGGGCCAGTAGGGGCCTACTGCGCCTACTGGTAGGTTCAGAAGGCTGTTATCAACCATGCACATGGTTAATCTGCTGTTCTCGTGTAAATCCAGCAGAGGCCGCTCCGATTGACCTGCCCTCCTCCTTCCCTAAACCCAATGGTCATTATTTTTTCAAAAGCACCGATTAACCTGCCCTCCTCCTTCCCTAAACCCAACCGTCATTATTTTTTCAAAAGCAATGATTAACCCACCCTCCTCTTTCCCTAAACCCAACCGTCTGTTTTTAAAAAAGCAATAAAAACAAATCATTTACTTTTTTGGCTTTTGTCTTACCTGCTTTCTGAAACCGTTCTTCGCCAGACTCGAACTCTGTCATCGCTGTCAACTCCGCACCACATCACAAGTCTGCCGACGTACACGGTGAGCCACTGGAGAAACTGATAACAGCTCAAAATCCATTCATATGGAGGTAAGCGTGTATACCGCCACGCAGCGTTTGTTTTAAAGACAAAATGCAGAATGAGCCTATGCTGATTATTTATTAAATTATATTATTTCCCATTAATTGTATTTTATTAACGTCTACCCCTACCCCAACCCTAAACCCAACCATCACAGTAATGTAAAAACAGATATGGATCTGAACTCTTCTCTATTAGTATAGCTGATAAATTATGTGGATGGTTGATAACAGCCTTCTGAGCCTACCAGTAGGAGCAGTAGGCCCCTACTGGCCCATATCTATCAGCTGATAAACCACTGATAACGCCCATTTAATCGGCTGATAACATTCGAAGCGTGTGGTACAACACCGTTTCCTCATCCACGAAAGTAAAGGAGTAAAGTGTAAAAGTAAAGTAAAGAGAAAGTAAGAGGCCGAATGGAGGAGGCCCATTCTTTATCCTCGCGCTGCAGATGGTCTGTTTAACTGTTTTCATGCTAGTGAAGCGTTTAGTTTTTCCACTTACAAAGTTTGCCATGTAAATAGCAAATGTGCCATGGTGCCACGCAACTGACTCTTGAAGGGAATGGGAGATGAGACTCTGATTGGTTTAATGCACGTTATGCTCAAAACACACCCATAACTCATTATGGGGCAGTCGTGGCCTGGTGGTTAGAGTGTTGGACTCGTGATCCGAAGGTTGCTGGTTCGATACTCGGTACCAGCGGGAATTGGGGGTGGGGGGAGTGAATGACCAGCACTCTCCACCACCCTCAATACCACGACTGAGGTGAGTCCCTTGAGCAAGGCACCGTTCCCCCAACTGCTCCCCGGGCGCCGCAGCATGGCTGCCCACTGCTCCGGGTGTGTGTTCACGGTATGTGTGTGTTCACTAACTGTGTGTGTGCACTTGGATGGGTTAAATGCAGAGCACAAATTCCAAGTATGGGACACCATACTTGGCCACACTACACTTCACTTCACTTCACTTCACTTAAGAGAATAAGCTCAACCCTGTTAGATCATGCGCCGGGGCGCAAACCTTGTTTTTCCATCCTTAAAATAGCAAAAGTCGATTTTTTTACACGCCCTTAATGCTTTTGCGCCATGCTCTTTAGACTTTGCGCCTAGATCGTTAAAATAGAGCCCCATGACCTATGACGCATGATGTAAGATGGGGAGACACATAAAGTGGCATTGTAAGATATATATATATATATATATATGTATAACATTATACAGTATTTCCAAGGCAATTAGGTTTTAAGATTGTCATCTTCACTGTGGTAAACAATCTGTGTGGAAAGAGGTTCCTGTGAGACACGTTGCCGGAGCTTCTGCTATGAAAGTGTCTTACATCATGCCGTATACATCAGCTGCGCATAACATGCATTCGGCTGCTACCAGAAGTCAGTGATTCATGTTTACAGTTCATTTTAAATGTAGAAATATTTCTGTTACAAAAACACATTAATGCACTTTATAAGATTTGCGTTAACCACATCAGTGTTTCCTCTAGGATTTTTTCCAGCTGTGGTGGCAGGCCATTTACACAGATCTTCCCACTGCCGGTTAAATCTCCACATATTTTAACAAACTCATCTAAAAATGCAACAAGAAATGTGTTAATGCCTTTAGCCTTTATGATTCACTGAGTTAATGTTAGTTAAATATCAATAGACTGGCTCTAACATGGGCAATCATACCACACAACAGATGGAGAAAGTATAAGTTGGCTATTTACGAAATGTCACAGGGTTACCGGTCGTTCATGTAACGAGTATGTCTCCAACATTTATCAGATTTGCTAGGAATATTTATGAATGGCTACAATAGATCTACAGAACAGCATTGATGCATCGTGAAGTAAAGTGAAACAGTCATAAACTCCAGCAAGATAAAGTAATTGTATGCAGAACCATAGACCTTTATCTATAAATAAAGTGTAATTATGGAAACTGTGTGCTTGAAGCTTGAGTTTCGTTGTGTTACTATCATAACTGAAAGCTACGTTGTGTTTGCTGGCCTCACGTATCACGCAGCCCTGTCAGGTGCTCCTGTCAGTCAGTCAGCATGTATAACCTTAAAGGGTTAAACAAATAACGCACACCACTACTATGATTACAGAAAAGTTCGCTCTATTATAATTCACTTACCCTTTAATACGTTTTGGTGCGACTATGAATTTGGCGTTGCGTGAATGAATTTTGGTGTGGCGATTTTAGGTTGCCATTTTTAAAATCTGCATACGAAAATATGAGAATACAATCATTAAGCACATGATATATCTGCTCATAAGTCAAGAATACAGCATTTGCAGCTGTAGCTGTCATTATAAACTGCTTACTAATGTAATGAAAAGTTAATACTTAACAAATGATGAATTAACATTTCTTAATGCTTAATAAATGATTTATAGTGTGCAGTTATTATAAAGTGTCACCAAAGTTTGTATAAACAGAGGATGGCTTCAGGGTGAGTAAATTGTGAATATATATATTATAATCTTTTGGGTTAAATATTCCTTTAAGCACCATATGATACACTGCTGGAAAAAATAACTAGTTTTTCACTTTTTGTACAATGTGGTATTCTATTGTATGCAGCGCAAAGCAATGGTCTTAGAGAATAGAAATCAATGTAACAGAAATGTACTAAACATCTTTTTAGAGAAAGAAAATATATTGGCTCACTTGCAGCACTAGAAAATTGATTTTGTTGTTGTTGTTTTTAGATGGAGACTGATTGCTCAGTCGAAGAGACTTCAGAGGCTCAGACTCCACAATCCACTGACCAGTCTTCACTTGATGAAAAGGTGACATCTTTTGCTATTTTTATTTATAACTCTTTTGGATAAATTTATGTTTTATCATTTTCAGGTGTAATTTAGATGTTTTCCAGTTTTTCACTATAAATAAATGGTTATTTTTGAGAAGACTATACTGTAGGTACATCCCAAATTGCAATCTTATGCACTATTCTTCGCCATTTTGTAGTATAAATAGTGTAAGTAGTGCATTCACACTGAAAACTGTAAAAATAATAATTGCACTTTAAATACCCGGATGATGCACTTATTCAACAGTTAAAAGAAGTGTGGAATGTTGGACACTTCACGCACTCAACAGCCGCTACTTTGCTCACGTAGAGGAAGAGGCGGAGCTTTCAGGCACTGATGTTGGATTACTTTATTTATTTTGGATTGTGAAAGCAAAATTGTCCTTAGAGAGTGATTATGCTGCCTCTCGATGGTGAATGCGGTTATACTCATGGCAGGTAATATTTGGTACTTTGGTCATTTATTTCACTAATTTGGAAACCGTCAAACGTCATCAGGGAAACGGTTTGAATTTCCGCTTAGTAAAAAAAACATTAGTGTTCCATTTGGGACGACACTACATACATATACTATGCTGTTGAGTGTGTAAGTGCATAAGTACATAGTGCATAAGTGCATAGTGTATAGTCTGCCATTTGGGACACAGCTATTCTTCTTAAAACATTTCTTCTAGTTCACAATTTGTTAGAAATGCAAATGACTATCATATCTTGTGAAAACATTACAAGAACATTCAAAAAATTATATAAAAAATATGTGGAGAAAGACAGCTGGTACATTCAATGGTTAATATATACATTAAATAACAGATACAGATAGACAATCACTACCTAGCCCCGCATCCCACGCCTTTGTGTGATTTCACCCACCGGTGTGGGTAGGTGGGTCTGTGACCAGCGCTCTCTAGCAGCAGGACCAGATGGCTGCCGCCTTCATCGCACTATATCCACATGCCCTGTTCCCATCTCCCGTTGCAATGTTATGTCTATGTCTATGTGTTTATGTCCTTGTTTGCTGGGGCTTTTGTTTCCCCCTGATCTCACACTGCCCTAATTCAGGGACAGTCAGAGAGGTTTTTTTTTCGCCTCCCTCTTCCTAAATGTTTCTTATTTCCTCTTTCTAAAAGCTACCTTTTGTCTGACCTGTCTTCCCCTGAAATGTGTGATGTTTGTGCATAGTCCGGCTTCATCATCATCATCATCATCATCAGAAATATATATTATTGTGTTTATTTTGAATAAATAAGTTTTTCTTTCTTTCTTTTTTACTACGTCTTTTTCAAAAAACTTAATGTTAATTTTACTTTTACTAGTTTATTGTAGAGGTCTTTGGGTGTGATAAAAGGATACATGAACATAATCTGTTAATTAATACTACGTCATGAAAACTATATGCATCATAATTACAGAACAAGATAGACAAAGTAATTTTAAATGGAGTTTAGCATATGATTTTGCAGGACGCTGTGTAAACACAGTTAGGCCTTGTTTACAAATGGTATTAATATTAGCCTTGGTACTCTGAGATCTTATCTTGTATTATCTTGTCTTCTGTTATTCTGTAGGTGGCACTCCTGCTGAAAGAGGTTGAAGAACTGAGAAATGAGCTCAGAAGCAAAGACAGGATGATCGCTGAGCTTTCCCAGCAGCTGGTGTGTATCATATATATTTACTTATGAGAAACAGACTTCAACCACCAGCTAAAAAAATGGCAAGACTAATTGCTTAAGAGAGAAAGTGATTGGGATTGTTAAGTTTTTTCTGAGAAAAAAAAGTGTTTTTTATGCTATATTATTAGCTATATTAATGTAATCCCTGTTTACACCTGGTATTAAAGGTGCAGTGTGTAAGTTTGACACCCAGTGGTTGAACTAGGTATTGCACTCCTGGTTCAAAACACAAGCGCAGGTTGCCAGATTGACGACACCAACAGGAGCGAGCCTGACTATCGAGCCTAAAGGCTGATCTAAGGCTGATTTTAAACTGTGTTCTAAATAAAAGCAACGGCACGAGATTTTCCATATTAAAAGGATTTGTCCTTACCAACACCTAAAATTTATATTTTAGAAATGGCTTCTTGCAACTAAACAACAGAACTATGACAATGATTACCTCAGGTACACCTCATGCTGTATTCAGTGTTAAATGCTAACAATGTGAGTTTGAATGTCATTTTACATGACATTTATTGCCATACTACTGAATCAGATGAAATCTGATGAAATCTTGAAAATGAACTTTAGAACTGTGACTCAGTGCAAGCCAACAAATATTAGTGATTCAGCATTCAATTCAATTCAATTCAATTCATCTTTATTTCTATAGCGCTTTTACAATGTAGATTGTGTCAAAGCAGCTTCACATAGAAGATTATAGTGAATTGGAATGGTGTCCGTTCAGTTTTTAGAGTTTAAGTTCAGTTCAGTTCAGTGTGGTTTAATTTTCACTGCTGAGAGTCCAAACACTGAAGAGCAAATCCATCGATGCGCAGCTCTACAGGTCCCGAACCATGCAAGCCAGTGGCGACAGCGGCGAGGAACGAACTTCACCAATTTGCGAAAGTGAAGGAAAAAAAAAACATGTACATTTAGTATTGTTAAAGAGGTTTATATATGTATTAATTCGATTATAAACCTTACCATTTAGTTGGAGTGCAGTGAGTGCACTATTCTGTAAATCTGAATGGCTGTATTTAAATTTCTGCCGTGTTGCGTCTGGTGCAAACAGCCAAACTGCTTATCACTGCAAATCTCATCACGTAGCTTGTTGTTAATACATGGGGTTACAATGTAACCTGCTCAGCTAATGTTCACATTCATAATATTTATATTACTTACTAATTAATAACCACCTCATGTGAAACTCTGACTCCACGTCTTATTACGAAGGCTGCTACTGTCCACCGCCGGTCACATTTTTGGTTGTGGACGCATACTTGGAGAGCTTTCCTGACTAAATGAATGAAATACGCAGTTTGAAATATAATTGACTAAACTGGCATTGGGCGGGTTAAAGTGACCAAAACAAAGACAGACGTTCCGGCACGTAACGCAAATGTTCAAAGCAGAATATCTGACTTTAGCATTGTTTTTCAGATAAACAAGAATGTTCACTTGGCATGTTTCTTAAATATCTGCAAACATATTATGGTATTTTTATGCGTTAGAAAAGTTAAAAACTTACATACATAACCTTTAATATTATAAGTGGTTTGTGCTAATGCAGGTATACATGGAGTTTTTGTCCACTTTTGACCACTTCCAGGGGCAGTGAAAACAGATCCTATGATCAATCTTCTAATCAAACAAAATTGCTCCACAAAATCATTTATCCCTTGACATGACAGGGTGTGTTTGTATCGACGTGGCTGTCATTCCTTGTGTTTAGACAGTGTGTTTTGATCTGCTTGTGATGTATGTATTTATATTATTTGGGTATTTGTATAGCACAACACAATTTAGTTATCATATTTGCATTTACATTACATAATTCCAACCCACCCTCATTATGCCCTCTCTCCAAAGGCTTCCCTAAAAAAATATCTGTAAAGTGAATGCTTTTAAAACAAAGGTTTGCAATTTATTCCAGAAGCTACTTGATGTGGACAAACATAAACACACTTTAATGATTCATTCTGTTTGATCGAAGCACAGTGACTGCATGCTGATGCCAAATGTAAACACAATCTGTGTGTGTCCCAAACAGGCAGTGCTGAAATTACTATTTTTGTTTAAAACCCAACTATTGCGTACAGAGATTGTAATTATTTATGCAGTGTCTTATCAAAGTAACAAGAATGAATGTTTTAAGGAAATTACATTTTCTGAGATACAGTTTAATTTTGTTGCCAAATGGGATTTTGTACATTAACGCCAAACTCCATTCTTGTCGTTATTTTTCACCATAATTTCTTATTTATTTTGTTTTTCGATTTTCTTCACTTTATTAAAAAACATTACACCCTAAATTCAAAATATGAAAATAAATGGTGATATTATTTGCAATGATTCTTATTAGATTTTGATATATTGTACACTATTTCTGAATTTTTTTTAATTGTTTTATGTTTGTTAACTGATCAGAATCAGTGTTGTTTCATTATTATTTAAAATCAGTATTTAGTGTTTCCTGTGATGACAAAGCTTAAGTTTAGCATCCATTATTCATCAGTCACACGATCCTTCTGAAATTGTTTTAATATGTTGATTTGGTGCAAATAAAAATAGTTTTATAAAAAATAATATTATACATTGTATTAAAATTCAATTAATGCATTTGTGTCAATGGGATAGTTTCTTTAATTCTTTCTTTTGCTTTGTGAAATGTGTTTAATGTGTTGTTGTTGTTGTTGTTGTTGTACAAGTCAAACTTAAACTTGTTCATGATGGACCTGTGATATAGTGCATTGTATTTATTGTGAATGTTTTATTGTGAAACAACACTTGACCAGTGTGTAATTTTATGCGGTCAATGATGTGTGCAATAAATCATCATTTTATTTTCATTTTCCTTAGTCTTCTCCCGTGGGAGATATGCAGTGCCACTGCCTGGATGGTTTAGATGGTAACAAGTTGTCATTGGAGCATCAGGACAAGGACACTCAAACCCTGTGGAAGCCACATAATGTGAGTATTATTGCAGAAATATACAAATAAATGACTAGCCCTTAGAATGTTAGTCTGTAGTCCAGGTAACACAATTATGTGAAGGATGTGAATCATTTATTTCCAGGTTTTGAGAGAAATCATTCTTAGATGGTGGTTGTTGGCCTGTACTTTCAGGGTCATTGAGAACAGGCAGCAACAATGCAGTTATTATTCAAAAAGATGCCTCAGAGTGATCAGTTCACAAATGGTGTTAACAGCTGACAAAATCAAACAGCCCAAGACAAGGGATGATCCATGTGGCAGAAATTGACACATTAGTAATACTTTTCGTTCTTCAGTAGTTAGTAAAAGGAGGTGCTTAACCTTTGGAAAATATTGTTTTTCAAACTTCATTTTCGAAATTTGCATTTCCCTGCTGTACTGTGTAGTACTCAGTACTACAGCAAAAAGTTATTGACTATATTTTGACTATTAGACTTATAAATAACAATACTAATAATCACATATAAATAATTAAAAATGTAACATTGTATATGTTATCATTATTACAAGTATCATTATGTCAGTCAATGCCATTTTAGATGCAATCTCATTGTTAAATATGGTTGTCAGTCCAGTAACTTTGCAGCATACACTTAACAGAAATAAGTGGTTTCCTGTTATCAGATAATGGTTACGATTATGTCTGGGCATCCAGCACATGGAGGCAGTGCTTGCGAATAGCGCATGTCCACAATGCAAGAGGATGTCTATGGCTGCACTGCGATTTCGGCCTGCTCTGTTGCAAGTGTGAGTCCCTCCATTGCTGCCTGCACAGCAGTTAGCATACTGAGAGGTCTGAAGATCACATTGATCTCTCTGGGGTGGTTGCTTAGCCTGATTTCGGCAAGGAGTTGAAGGCCATGCTTTCCTGGCCAGCTGCCAAGATCTGTATATGGGCCTTGGCCAGATTTTAAACCCTTGTCTGCTGTCTGTGCGGCAGCCCCTGACTTTGCTCCATTGCTGCAAACAGTAACATCTCACCAGTGGCCAATTTGATTTATCTGCAGGAAGGCAATGCCACCATCTCCGGCTGCCGTTAAATCCTCATTGGAGATTGTAATGCATTCCTGAGGTGAAGCATCCATAGTGCCTTCCCTATAGTGGAGGGCCAGGATCTAACCAGAAAATCTTTCTTTTTTTGAAAATAATGAAAGTGTTTCCTCGTTTCTTACCTATGGTCATGAGCTTTGGGTCATGAACAAAAGAATAAGATCTTGGATACAAGCGGCCAAAATTAGTTCTTTCTTTCGCAGGGTGGCAGGGCGTACCCTCAGAGATAGGGTGAGGAGCTCTGTCACCCGGGGGGAATTTGGAGTAGAGCCGCTGCTTTTCCACATTGAGGGTACCCAGTTGATGTGGCTCGGCCATCTGTATCGGATGCGTCCTAGACGCCTACCTAGGGAGGTGTTCTGGGCTTGGCCCTGGGGAAGACCCACGACACACTGGAGGATCTGGAGGAAGTGTCTGTGGAGAGGGAAGTCTGAGCGTCTCTCCTAAGACTGCTGCCCCCAAGACCCAGCCCCCGGATCAGCAGAAGACGATGATGATGATGATAATGATGATGCTGATGATAAAAAAGAAAGAGAGCAGTTTCTTCAGTCCCTGGGTGTGATGCTTTGGGGTTTGCCGGTGGGTCATGCACTGCTTCCTCACCCATAGCACTGGGGTAATATTTCCAGTGGACAGGAGGCCATCTGCAGACAGTGGACCCATTTCTCTTGTGCCTTCAGCCTCTCCATGGGTCCAGGTAAGAGCTGTACCGTACTCCACCTCTCCGAGACCCTACTCCTCCCGAGTAATTAAACATGCCAATGCAGAAGCGTATTGACTTAAAGAATATGTATGCCATCACAGACAGTTTCTTTGCTTTATGTTTAAAGGCAAAGCATGGCAGTACAAAGTCCTACCCTTCAGGCTTTCCCTGTCTCCCCCAAGGTGGGCTGGGGCATGTAAAAAGAGCATGCAGTCTTGGGTTTGTGGTAGGAACTGAATGCATTGGCATATCAACTGCCTAGAGCTGCTGGCAGTGTTTCTAACCTTGTGCAGGTTTTGGTCACTTTCTGATAGGGAGACATGTGTTGCTCAGGACAGTCAAGACAGTGATGGCAGAGTACATCAGCCACTAGGGTGTGTGTGTGTGTGTGTGTGTGTGTGTGTGTGTGTGTGTGTGTGCGTGTGCGTGTGCGTGTGCGTGTGTGTGCGTGCGCGCGTGCGTGTGTGTGTGTGTGTGCGTGCGCGCGTGCGTGTGTGTGTGTACGTGTTTTTGTGACATGTCAGGACACAAATCTGTATAATGACATAGGTATGACACAGGTATTACAAAAAGGAGCTGAAATATGAGGACATTGCTCAAAACGCTTATAAATCACACAGAATGAGTTTAATCAGAGAGTAAAGCTGTACACGGTTTCCTGTGATGGTTGGGTTCAGTTGTAGGGTGGGGTTAGAGCAATACAAAATACCGTTTGTGCTGTATAAAATCAATGGAAACCTATGTAATGTACCCACTTTTCACAAAAACAAACATGCATGTGTGTGTGTGCGTGTGTGTCTGTGTGTGTGTGCATGTGCGTGTGCATGTGTGTGTGTGTGTGTGTGTGTGCGTGTAGGTGTGTGCGTGCGTGTGCGTAAGAAGTGGACTCCACAGGAAGTTCAAACAGAAAGCATATATTTTATTCAAATGGCATTTTACTGTGTGATACGTGAATTTAAATTGTATTTATTTACAGAAGGTAAATATATGTCACACTTCTCATCTGTGTGTGGAGACGCTGCAGACAAAATCGGGAATAAAAGTGTGCAGTGAAGTAAATACGGCTGTAAAAAAAGCACATTAATTTTTTTATATTTGCAAAACAAGTGGTTTTGCAATTTTTTTTACATATACCAGTATTTCTAAATTTAAAAATGTGCAATACTCTACCTATGAATTCATTATTGAATTTTGCACATAACAGTGTGTACACAAAACACATCAAACATAAAATGTCTCAGTCCTGGTCCTGTCTCTTTTCTCACTGTTGTCACTATTCCTTATATCCTTCTGGAGCTTCTCTGGGGGTCTTCAGACTATTGTGTTGGACAGGTGGCTCATATCAGTACTCTTCAGTTCCACCAGCCTTGCTCTTCTCCCATGTTTCTCGACCCTGCCTTGCTACACAACAAAAAATGTTCAGTAACCAAGGAAATTTATATAGTATAATATATAATAAAATTTTAAGTAAGAAAGAATCAGACACAGAATATATGTGACAAGGTACCATACAAGGAGTTTCAGTTTATCTGCACCTAAACAATACATAAAATAAAATTGTGAACATGTTGCCATCTGAAAAATTGATCAGTTGTTATGCAAAAAATAATAATCTGATCATACAAGAGTAATATTAACTTAAAGGGATACTTTACTAAAAAATGAAAATTATGCCATCATTTAGTCATCCTTTACTTGTTACAAAATCTTTATGAGTTTCTTTCTTCTGTTAAACTCAAAATAAGATATTTTGAAGAATGCTGATAACCTGTAAACATTGACTTCAAACATTGACACTGTAAACATCGACTATGGATGTCAGTGGTTTCAGCTTTCTTTAAAATATTTTCAATTGTGTTCAACAGAAGAAACAAATAAATGTGTGGAACTTAAGGATTAGCAAATAGTGAGGATTAGTAAATAGTGAGTAAATAAATTTTAACATAAATTGTACATAAATGTGCTGAGTAGTTACTGAGTTGTGCACTGGAGTCACATTTACTGTTGCTTTGTGAGATTTCATTGCAAAACACAGCCATTTCAGCAGAAGTTTGCACAAATGGGACTTGCATGATGGTGAAATCTCATGATCATTCTGACCACAAATTATTTGGTTTTGTCCTGTTTGAGAAACAAGACTGATAGATAAGTGACATTCATATTGTATCTCTGTGTATTGGTATGTGCGTGTATGGTGCTGGGATCACCTTACTGTCTTTCTTTCTTTGTACAGGGCATGTTGCTTGCCCCTGTCATCTCCTCTTGGCGACACTCACAGAAGGGGAGTGTACGGCCATGTGCGCCCCGTCACCATAGACAGAGTGAGTCCTTAACTCAGACCAACCCAACCAGTTTGTGCATCAGCCCCAGTGCTTGCTGCATGTTCGCCTGCCTTCCCCTTGTGCACCCTTGTCATGCACACAAATCCCCCATCCAATCTCATTCCAGTGCTGAATCAGTCCATAATTTTTACTCCTTTTGGTTTCATTGTCATAATGACCCCTGTCTGCCAGCTTGATTAGAATCTGGAGACCAGAGGAGTTTTTCAGTATAGTCATTAAAGCCAGACAGTCATGATAGTCACAAAGAATAATATTTTTATGTACTTGTTTTCATCTACCATTTTTCCTAGAACATTGGAGCTGTTGTCAATAGAACATGTTTTCAATCAAATCGCTTGCACTATACTTGAAGGGGGTGTTCATAAGTCATTTATAATCATGACATGACACAGCATGAATATAAATGAGATTTTATGCATGCTTATGATAACTGTCATTAAGTGTCATTCAAGTCAAGTCAAGTCGAGCTTTATTGTCATTCCGCTACATGTGTGGACACACAGAGGAACGAAATGTCGTGTCTCGCAGGACAACGGTGCTACATAAATGAATCATAAATACAAACACAACACTGGACATAAGAGCTATTTTAAAAAACCTATGCATAACTGGATGGGGGTGGATGAGATTTCAGAGGGGAGTAAATTGACTGGAGTTGAGGGCTCTAACAGCCTGTGGGAAGAAGCTGTTGAGTAGTCTAGCCGAGCAGGCTTTAATACTTCGAAATCTTCTTCCTGATGGCAGCAGCTGGAAGAGACTGTGGAAGGGATGGGTAGAGTCTTTCACAATACTGCTAGCTTTGCTGGAGCACCGTGAGAGGGAAATGTCCTGAATGGAGGGTAGAGGGGCACCAATGATCTTTTCGGCTTTTTGTGATGTAATTCACTCAGTTACATCATGTTAAATACAAAGGTGACATCTTTGTTATGACAACTTGACATGATAACCTGTCTTTGTTTTTTGTCATGAAACAAATTGAACTTGTCATTAAAATATAATTAAATGTCATTGAATATTAATGACACTGTTATTTAATTATTTAACAGAGTAATGAAACTTTCAATTAGAAGGTTTAATGAGAAATTATTTTGTTCCACTTAAAAAAGGGATCAGAAAAATATTGATGACAATTATAATGGCCTCATGACAATAATGTTTATGATATATATTTGTAACAAGTTATTCTGGTAATGTCAAGTCATCATAACAAAGACATCTCAAACTATGTCATCTTTGCATTAAAAACGACACAACTGACTGAATGACACTTAATGACAATAGTCATAAGCATGCATAAAATCTTGTGTCATGTCATGATTATAAAGATGTCATGACAGATTTATAAACACCCTTTATAAACTGCTATGTCAATGGTGAGTACAGTTGTGATTTGACAGATATAGTATAATATTTTCAGTAATTAATAATTCAATTTCTTTCCTTATACATCTATTGCATGACTTCAGAAGAAGCGTCTGGTGAAAGTGCTTGTGAGCAGCAGTTATGTTGTGATGACTGCCAATACCATCCGTTGGAAGCTGTGGGAGACTAGTATTTGGAAAGAGAGCTGCTAGTTCATTACAGTACATCTTTTGATCTGACATTGGATCCCACTGAGAATGACGACAAACCTCTGACTCCTAGACACTGTGCTTACATTGAGCAGTCCAGATAAAAACCTTTATTCTGCCTATTTTTAGATGTGCTAACGAGCATGGAATTTAATGCACTTCCCTAAAATTTTTTGAAGTGAGAAACAAAATGTCATGGCTGAATTGGCTGTTTAATTTGTAAAATTTCTTTGTAGTAATGCTACAGTACAAAAAGTGTGCCTTTTATGTTGTGTGTCTTCCTCTTCTCCCCCTGTGATCTGTGTGCAAATCTGTCAATGACTGATTTTTCTTTATTGTTTATCTCCCTCTGCCTCTACCAATCTCTGGCAATAGGAGTGGAGCATCTAGTACATTACTTCAGAGACACTGCGTGGTATAGTACTGCCTGTCTTTTCTCTAAAACATTCTCTCATCCTTCCTATTTTCTCTCTCTATTTGCATGGTTTTGTACTCTGTACTGCCAAGGCGGTCTATCACTCTTTATTTCAGTCTCTCTTTCTATCTATATTAAACCTTTTTGCTGTATGGAGATGTGTAAAAGTCATGTATTTTCCTGGGAATAACATTTCTAAAGGAGCTGTTGACATGGAATTGAACCAGATTTTTCTGGTTCAAACAATACAGATTTTTCTGGTTCAAACAATACAGACAGGTAAAAGTACTGTACGTACTACTGAAATGTAGTTAATACTTTATAATATGAAAAAGGCTTTTTGATGATGGCAGCTTAAAGAAGTCTCTCATATGGAGAATGAAGTCACATGAATTGCTCAAAATTCAGAAGACTTCAAAAAGAGTGTAAAAATCTTGATGGTTCTGTGGGTCTCGTCTATCAAATCTGATCTTTATTTTGTATTTTCTGTTGGATTCAAGTCAGGTGATTGGCTGGGCCATTCTACAGCTTGATTTTCTTTATCTGAAAGCATTTGAGAGTTTCCTTGGCTGT
Organism: Danio jaintianensis; assembly: GCA_903798115.1. Taxonomy (NCBI): domain Eukaryota; kingdom Metazoa; phylum Chordata; class Actinopteri; order Cypriniformes; family Danionidae; genus Danio; species Danio jaintianensis. Next base: position 1,788,428 of record CAIGQV010017103.1, on the reverse strand, counting down.
GTTTTGGATCATTGTCTCGCTGAAATGTCCACCCTGGTTTCATCTTCATCATCCTGGTAATGTACATGTTGGACTGAAGCAGCTAATATTAATTTACAATGACAAAGGGCAGAGTGTTGCTGAATATCTACTGAAAGATTTCAACTGCTGTCTGGGCTTTCACTGCCTTTCTACACCTCCCTTTCTTCATGTGTTCAATACTTTTTCCCTGTGTCATTTTATTATACCTAACTTAATTTGTAAACTAATTATTTTTGTTTTCTTTGCATATATGGGTTTCTTTGGCTGTTACCAACATCCAGTGACAAATTCAAGTCAACAGCACCTTTAGAAATACGTTTTCTGAGGAAAATGGTGATTGTGTTCAATACTTATTTCCCCCACTGTATTTATTAAGGTGTTTTCACACTGACAGTTTAGTTTGAAATATGGTTCACATGAAAAACTGGCAATGTGAACGTTTTCAAAAGCACACTGGGATACCGAACTGAGACTACCTTTCGGTTTGATTCATGTATATGTGAAAGCAACTCAGACTTGAGTGTAGACTTGTTCAGGAAGTAAAGTAACCCGCACATGCGTTTTAGCTGATGATGATGATGATGTCATTAGTTCAACAAAACAGATATAGGCAATGACAGACAGACGAACAACAATGATTTACCTTGGATATAAGCGAGAGTGAGTGCACTCAGGCTGAGTGCCATTAGAGTAGCAAATGAATCCCCCGCAATGATCTGTCTCCTCAAGGGTCCATTTGCAAGCCTTCACTCGATGTACATACAGTAAATACAAGTGTTATTCACATAATAGCAACAATAAGTTTTGCCATTTTTTTTGGTCTTGTGGACTGTATGTAAACATATTTTATTTAAAATATATTTGTCATGACAGTACTAGAAAAAATACATTTGTAGGGTCTTTTTTATTATTATTCACATTTTCACAGATTCTGCAATGGGGTCACAAACTTTCAGGCAGCACAGGATAATGTTTTGCAAATCACCTGGCCTAATAATGTGTTGGTAGTCAGTTCCACGATGAATGCAGCTAACAATAAGTAAATAGTCTCTATCTTCATCCTTCTTAGTTTAATTCGTGAGTAGATATTAGTTATGAGCAATTCGGTAAGGTGAGGCTTTTTTAAACTGTGTACATTTGCTGTAAAGAAAACATCAAGAAGTCAGCTTTGTGATCCATTATTCAGATTTGTAATGAATTAGCACAACTTGGACTAAATAATTAATACGAACAATTCATGATTTCTAACAAATGCTTAGTTTTCAAATACATCTTGTTACAGAATTAATATACCAATCAACCAACTGATCTGCTTGTCTGTCGGTCTGAGATTGTCTATTTATTCTGGGAAAATAAAATAATTCCTTACTGTTTACATGCTAATAGTTATAGCGCATATAGCAAATAAGATGGCACATAGAAGGAGCATGATGGAAAACAGAGGCAATTCACATTGGCATAAAGGCTTTAATTTAGGGACTAAGAGGAACATACACAAAAACAAGCAAGGAAAGATATGGAAAGTACAGAATGGCAATATTCAAACTAGTAATTTAACTACAAGCTAATAAAAACCACCAAGAAACCATAAAACACCTTTGGTTAAAAGGGGGCACAACTTAAATACACATGTAAACAGTTAATAAATGGTTACTCACATCTGGTTACTCCTTAGGTCATGCAGGGACACATGGAGGTTCTTGTAGTGTTTTATTTTGTGGTCCAGGTTTGATCGGTTGATACAGATGAGATGCAAAGTTAATCAATTTAAAATAGCTGGATATAAAAAATAGATATAAAATATATAGAATAGCTGGACTGAGCTAGTAACACTAAGGAGAAGAAGCTGTTGAATAAAGTCATTATTTTTGTGTATTGTGTGCATGAAGGTATCCTTGCAACTTGGTAATATTTTGATTGTACCACTAAAGGGACTTTGAACATCTGGACTGTTGAGGTTGATGAAGGATGAGGGAGCTCTCAGGTTTAATCTAAAATATCTTAATTTGTGTTCTGAAGATGATCAAAGGTTTGGAACAACATGAGTGGTCAATAACATAATTTTTTTTATTTTTAGGTGAACTCACACTTGTGTTTATTGATTATTGAAATATATGTTATCTTTTATCATAAAAAATTTAACTATTATATAATTTTGAATTCCTATATATGTAGGGGTCCTCAAAGTTGTTCCAATACATTGAGTTGAGTTATGCATCACCTGATGGACGCATCACCTGATCTTTAATAAATAAAGGCACCAGCTAAGTAGTCTTAACTTGATAGTAAAGTACAGTCAAGTAAGAAGATTTTGAACAAGCAATAATTATATAATTTAGAGAATTTGAGAGTCGGATTAGTTTCTGACTAATTTACAGATTTTGTCAGATATCATTTTGTCAGATATCAACTTATAGGGCCCTATTGTATACCCGGTGCAATATGGCACCAGGTACATAGGAGGTGATTTGGTGCTATTTTATAAACTATTTTGGTGCTATTTATATAACTATTTGGTAAAAGTAAAGTAAAGAGAAAGTAAAGAGGCCGAATGGAGGAGGCTCATTCTGTAGATGGTCTTCATTCTCGCTCAGATGGTCTTTAACTGTTTTCTCGCTAGTGAAGTGCTCAGTTTTTCCACTTAGAAATGTAAATAGCATATGCACCATGGCGCGACACAACTGACTCTTAGAGATAAGATGTTTTGCTCAAAACACACCCATAACTCATTAAGAGAATAAGCCCAACCCTTTTAGACCATGTGCTAGCGCACAGACCGTATTTTCTGTGGATTCGGACACACCCTTAATGCTTTTGTGCCATGCACTTTAGACATTGCATTTAGATCATTAAAAAAGAGCCCATAGAGTCTCTTACTTTGTAATGTAGACAAAAGTATAATTCATTTTTATTAGCAAATAGATAAAGTGATGAAGCAATTATCACAACTTCCTATAATGAATACCATGAATGAGAAACAATTAGTGCATATGGAGCATAAAATACAAGTGATTAAGTTGAGTGTTGCTCATTTGTGTTCAGCCTTGAACATTTATTTCTGGAGCACCAAACAAGTCCTAAAATCTGGAACTGGCAGATAAGGCCCTGAAGTTGGTGCAGAAGCTCTTTAACACTCTGGAACATGCAATGGCAGGTATCTAGGAGTGAAGGCTTGCTCACTGGAGCTTAACCTAGTTCCAAATGTGTCTGTATGACTTCTGCCTCTCTGAACATAGTCAATCTGCTCTTAAATGTCTGGGATTGAGAGTCAGGATGTGCTGTATCTGTTGTTGTTTCACTGGACAAAAACTAGAGGGAAAAATTAAAGGGATAGTTCACCCAAAAATGAAAATGATGTCATCATTTTCTCACCCTACACTTGTTCAAAACTTATTTGAGATTATTTCTTTGGTGACAAGATATTTGGAAAAATGTTGGGACCCATTGACTTTCAGAATATTTTTTCCCAGAAACCAGCATTTCTTCTATTGTGAGGGAGAGTAAATAATGAGGCAATTTTAGGTAAAGTATCCCTTTAATATCTAACCAATTTTAGATACCATAAAACCATAATACAACTTTGACTTGTTTTTCTGTTTGCCATTTCAACATAGTCAAGATTTTGAGCAAGAATGCAATTTATTAAACATAAATCTGTTTCACACATATGAAACACAAATCACTTTGTCACTTCATGTGAACTGAAGAATACAGTTCTGAGTTGTCTTCCACGAAGGTTAAAGCGCTCCGCTCCACTGTCATGAAGTTTACCTTAATCCGTAATCAAACACACCTGAAACAACTAACTAATGTCTTCAGGATTATGTGAAAATAATGTTTAATAAAGGATGGAGCTAAGCTCTGCAAGGAAGTGGCCCACCAGGGCCAGAGTTGCCCATTCCTGATTTATGTTCTTAAAGCTACTGTATATAACTAAAGGTACCTTCTGACCTCTTCACATTAAAACAACGAAGCTGTGGTTTACAGTGAATATAAAATAGCTAGGGGGGTTTGTTTGATACAAACAGAGCTCTTTTAAATTCACTGGAAGCCACTGCTTCCCTGGGATTATTTCTTTATATCATTCCTTTATATTTATGATACACATATTAAAGGAAAAATTAATTTATTAATGTGTTCCTTTTGAAATTAAATCATTAAATCCCATTCTTCTAGAAATCATTCACTGACTGTGTAAGTAAATGGGAACAGAATTTTCCTTGTTTGTAATGCCACATCTGAAGAAGCTCAAACAAATAGAGACTGGAATTGTTTTTTATGTGCTTTTTTGTTAGTTTATTTTTTTAACATCATATTGCAATTACAATTTCATAGTAAAAGTTTATTACTTTATCCCACTGGATGTGTGTAACCAATGGGAGTCCGGGTACAACGGAGTTGAGAATCCAACATGCAGTTTTATTAAGAATCGTCAGGCAGGCAATGGTCAAACAGGAACAAACGGTATCATGAGGGTAATCCAGAAGCGTAGTCAAGGTCACAGGCAAAGAGGTCGATACAGGCGGCAAAACAACATAAACGAGGAAACAAGGCAATGATCAAACACGGAAGACTAGACAAGGATACAATTTGTAATGTTACCTGTAAACAATAAGACTCAGCAATGTGTGAGAAGGAGAGCAGTATAAATAGTCCTGGTCATTAGTCCTTACAAGCTTCATCTATGTGTGTGCAATCATGGGTGATCTGGAACTGGTGTGTGTGTGTGAGGTGCCTGATGGGAAATGTAGTGCAGTTCAGTGGCAAAATTGTAGTTTCGGGTGATAGCAAATGTCCTTCAGCGATCTATAAGGGCTAGATTGCTGGTGATCGTGACAATGTGAATGCAGCTGTGAAGCATATGTGAGCTAAATACACAGACTTGGGTGCGTTCAGACTCAACAGGTTTAGTTTTATTGAAAAAAAGAACTCTTTTAGTGCAGAGTATTTGTATAAAGGTCATGGTGCACACCACTCCAAGTGTATCTGTCAGCGGACTGCAAGAAGGGGCGTAACTAGTAGTAAGTTAGAGGCGTAACTGGCAGTTATCGAGATCCCATTGAACCATGCGAGATGGCACAACGAGATGTTGTTAGCAAGATGGTGGAAATACTTACCAGAGAACATTTTCAGCAAATGATTTCATGAGTTTTTTCTAAATTTATCCACAACCAATTCATTTGATATATTACTATATTCATTCATTTAGCAACTCCACCATGCAACTCCACTAGCTGACTTCTTCATCCATTTTGTCATGACAGTTAGCCTACTCGGCATTGCCCCCTGTAGTTGCAAATAACAGTACAATGGTGAGTGCGTCAAGTATGAAAGCCTCTGCAACTCACAGCTGTGCGTTAATAACTGTTATGGTTGGGTTTAGGGTTGGGGAAGATGTAGATGTTAATAACTGTGATGGTTGGGGTAGTTGTAGACGTTAATAACTGATGGTTGGGTTTAGGGTTGGGGAAGGTGTAGATGTTAATAACTGTGATGGTTGGGTTGAGGGTTGGGGTAGGTGTAGACGTTAATAACTATAATGGTTGGGTTTAGGTTTGAGGAAGGTGTAGACGTTAATAACAATGATGGTTGGGTTTAGGGTTGTGGTAGGTATAGACGTTAACAACTGATGGTTGGGTTTAGGGTTGGGGAAGGTGTAGACATTAATAACTGTGATGGTTGGGTTAAGGGTTGGGGAAGGTGTAGACGTTAATAACTGTGATGGTTGGGTTTAGGTTTGATG
>CAIGQV010017103.1:1736372-1775616 GCA_903798115.1 Danio jaintianensis | reverse complement strand
TACCTGGCAATAAAGCTCTTTCTGATTCTGATTCTGATTCTGAATATCCATTAGATGGTGCTGTGTACCAGGACATGCTTCCTGAGAAAAAAGAAAACATGTTGGAGTTGTTTGTGACTTATACTCATTTGTGAACAGAGGAGATGATGGAGTTGCTATGGACATTTGTTAGACCAACATTTTGTTAAAATTTGTTCATGCTGTTCATAAATAATAGCATTGTGTGAACAAATGATTCCTTTGAGACAGATGTTTTCAGCGGACCAGTTCACATAACCAGTTTGTTTGTTTTCATATACATTAACCTATCAAAATGTTTTAAGAGTAAACAGTTATTTTAAATTGATCACTGTTTTAATTAATCAAATGAATAAAGCCATAATGGTAACCATAATGGACTTTAAAAACATGTAATGTATAGTTAATTTGTTGTGCTGTGGATTATAACAGATAATACTTTAACGTAATCCTCTAGTTTACAAAATCAATGAATAAACACATTTACAATGCAATAAACCATACATTAGTCACTTGAAATACTTAAAATACTTCAACTAAACAGGCAATATTCTGTCTTCACTACACACGTACAATTATGCTTTTATTTCTGCTTTTATTTCTGCCTTTGATGCCAGTTGTGCCATTATGGTCACCAGCCACCAGTATATGTGTCATCATGAACAATGCACTTTCTGTGTTCTTCTGTGTTCTGTATACTTCTCATTCGCACCTTACAGTCTTAGCTTGAGTCGTTCTCTGTATAAATGTTATAAACCATTTATATGTTTATTTACATTACAATTTGCACCTTTGGTTAGATGCTAACTGCATTTCTTTGGCGATGTACTTGTACTCTACACAACGACCAATATATGCAATCTAATCTACACATAGCATGAAACTAGTGTGATACAAATTTGTGTACTTATTCTTACATTTTAATGCAGTTTCCAGTTGAAATAAACAGCAAAGGCAGCAATACACTAATGACCCTTGTTCCTTTTGGAGCAATGATATGTCATTGGGGAAAATTACATGGTTGCTTCAACATGTATATTGGTTGTATGCTTGTTTTAGGCTTTGGTGTGGGTGTCTCACACACCAAAAGTGGTAAATATTTGCTGGTGAGTGAGATTTTTGTGTGGTAAATGCCAATAGTTATTGAATGAGACAGGTTTGACTATCAGAGCCATGTGGACCCTTGTGATAGGTTGTAGAGCACTTAAAAATGTTTTTTTTTAGTTTGTTGTTTTTGGGACATGGGCAGATGGTTTTAGTCGATTTAATTGTTTGATACAGGAAAGCTCTTTTTTGCATTATATGGTGCTATCTGTATTGTGTTTTACCGGGTCCATGTGCATTCAAAGTGGCTTATATACATTTTGATTCTTTAACTTGAATTTTTTTTTTATTGGTTATTGAGGAATCTCAGTTATAATGGATCTGTTGCAGGAATTTTTGGTTGTCTTTACATTGAATTATATTGTCAAATTATATTGTCTTTCAAAACACCTGTTGTCTAAAGTAAATGAGCACTTTACTCTTTCTTATGAAGAAGTACTCTCCCCAGAATTTACACTAATGAAAGAAAGCTTAGCAGAAATAAGAAATCTTGAATAATTGAGAATTCAAGAATAAGTGTAAATGTGTAAATGTGAAATTGAGAATTTCCAGAGGTTAAATTGGCTCCGGAGTGTTTGAAGTTGCTGGCCTAGAGGAAAATCAGTAGTGTTGGTTCCTCTGGTGAACAAAGGATTAAATATTACGAATATGACCAAGCTGTTGCCCAAGTTTAACAAAAATAATTGGATCATGTGACTTTGTGCTAAGCGACGCGGTGGCGCAGTGGGTAGCACGTTCGCCTCACAGCAAGAAGGTCGCTGGTTCGAGCCTCGGCTGGGTCAGTTGGCATTTCTGTGTGGAGTTTGCATGTTCTCCCCGTGTTCGCGTGGGTTTCCTCCGGGTGCTCCGGTTTCCCCCACAAGTCCAAAGAGATGCGGTATAGGTGAATTGGGTAAGCTAAAATTGTCCGTAGTGTATGTGTGTGAATGAGTGTGTATGAATGTTTCCCAGTGATGGGTTGCAGCTGGAAGGGCATCCGCTGCGTAAAACATATGCTGGATAAGTTGGCGGTTCATTCCGCTGTGGCGACCCCAGATTAATAAAGGGACTAAGCCGAAAAGAAAATGAATGAATGAATGAATGAATGACTTTGTGCTAAAAACTGCTCATGGTGGTAAAGCTAGCTATCTAGTGGTTAAAAAAATCCTACAACATTATAATGCTCTATTTTTTTTGGCCTACACTGATACGTGTCAAATATTAGGTCAAATTAATGAGATATTAGCACCTGCGCTGTTGTATCCTATCCCTGCTGTGAGCAGTTGTTTTGAATATATAACTATTGATTGCGTTGGTCTGCTAGGTTTGTCCAAAGTGGGTTCTGCGTACCTCCTAACTGTAATGTATCAGAGGACTCGCTATCCTGCTGCTTATGTCTTACTAAAAATATCTACTAAGGTCGTTGTGAAGGCACTGTTTCTAAGTTTATTTCAGTCTTTGGTATCCCAAGGATTATTCAAACTGACAGAGGAACCAATTTTACATCTTGCATGTTTGCCCCGGTATTAAAACAGCTGCGTTTAAAACACCATATCGGTTTTGAAACCATCCTGAGAGCTTGAGAGCTTTTCAACATTTGCATCGAATGTTAAAGGTTCACCCAAAACCGAAAATTCTGCCATCATTTACTCACTGTTCTGCTGAACACAAAAGGAGATATTTAGAAAAAAAAGCTGGAAACCTGTAACCATTGACTTCCATAGTATTTGTTTTTCCAACCATGGAAGTTAATAGTTACAGGTTTTCAAATTTCTTCAAAATATCATCTTCAGTGTTCAACAGAACAAAGAAACTCAAAGGTTCTGAACCACTTGAGGTTGAGTAAATAATGAGTTTTTTTTTTATTTTATGTTTGGGTGAACTATCCCTTCAAAGCAGTTGTTGAGACCATACTACAATTAAATAAGAATTGGGAAGAGGTTGATGGCTGATGTTGGCAGCGCACAAGGTTTTTTCAATAGGTTTTACCAGTTCATCTTTTTTTACTGAGATTTACTGGACCATACAGTATTGTTAAACAGGTGTCTGATTTACTAAACATGCATACACACACTATTTGTGTTTTCATTAATAAGTTATGATTCAACTTTCTTACTAAAATTAACCACACATACGCAATTACTGAATGAGACCCATTGTTTCCACCCCTGATATGAGGAAATCTACCAAACTTTGTCACATAAATCGTTTGAGACTTTATTTTGGTCAAGCACATGAGAGTACCAAGAGTTCTTGGTTCTGAAAATAAGCCAGTCGCGCAGGTTACAGAGGTGAGTATAGCAACAGGTTGATCTGAAAGAGAGAGAGAGAGAGTTCCATCTGTTTGTATTGTTCAAATTCAGCTTTGTAATTTCATTTGTAAAACAAAATAGGAAGTTAAATGGGAATTTTCTGCAGAACATGCTAGAAGTAAATATGTGTCGTTATGCAAACATTTAACCCGCATCTGTGATTGAAATAGAATGGTATATCTAACAGCAACTCTTGAGGTTGTCTCATCTGTAAAACGTGCCTGGAGCAAGGTTGTTTATCAGGTTTCAGAAAGGTAAAGTCATGCATTTCCAGAGAGCCTGGGTTGCAACCAACATTTAACTCACACATGCCCTCAGTCTTTTAAAGTATCACAGTAATGTTTGTATGGTGTTTGTGTAAGGATAACATGAAGGGACTAAAGCTCTGTTTACATGGAGTAAATAACACCCACAGGAATCATCCACCGGTGCCAATCAATCAGCAGAGCAGACATCAAAGGCTCTGCTAACAATAGTACTGTACTCCAGCACCTCACAACCCTGCACACCACCAGAGCCTTGTATTACATGGAATAAGTTACTTCGATGTTGGCTACTCCACCAATATTGTGCATTTCTTATGATCCTCAATTTAAATAGCAGTAAGAAATTTGTCTATGTACCTTTTTTTCCTACTTCTTTTGGCCTTTTTTTCATTGTTTTACTATGTGATATTGACAGCTTCTATAATCTAGATGCTTTTACGCTCTTAACCCAAATAGTTAACTTTACTAGAAAATTGTTAATTAAAAACCACCTTATGTGTAATTTTAAAACTCTTTTAAAAATCTGTGTATCATTTCGGAGGCTGCTATTGTCCTCGGGAGCTCACATTTTCAACTGCGACCACATAGATTGAGGCAAACTTCATGACTGAAATGAAATGCGCTTTGTTTTCCGTCAAGGTAACCCAGAGTGCCGAAATATAATTGGGTGAAGTGGCAGTGGGAATCCAGTTAGGAGATTTAAATGCAAGTCATTTTTGTTATAAGGAAGAGTCGCTGGTTCTCAAATAATATTAATAAAAATGTGGTTGGTTGTCTTTGTAAATATAATGACAAGTCAAAATATGACAAAATGTTTATCAAGTTCAATTGTGAGTTTAATATTTTCTAATTAAATTGCCAGTGATTTAAGCAAAATTGCTGAGGAAAAAATGGATTTGACTTTCATTTCAATTAGTAACATCTCTGTATAGTGATTACTAATTTCAGTCAGAACATTTTATTGTGATGCCTATTCTTGTTGTGGTTGAAAATTACCCATGTTTTGCTAAAGATTATGATGAAGTTGTCATGATTATTGCCCATTTCTAAAAAGTTTAATAAAGTAGCTGCTAGAAAGGCTCTTCATAATGCTTAAATTTTCCAGTGAGCAAGCCTGAGGCAACTGTGGCAAACAACCAAAAACCCATTTTTGTACTTACAAAAGCTGTTTAAAAATTAATTTATTAATACAAGAGATAAGTTCATTTTATCTTTCTCCTCTTTTCTTTACTTCTGAAAGTTCTAAAATGAACAGTTGTCTTTTACTCTCTCTTTCCAACAGCTTCAGATACTACAGACTCCCAGATTCATACCCAACAAGCTCCATGAGCATGATGGACTGTCAAGTCCAACCTGTAAAGATACCTCTTGTAACAGTTTGGATGCCAACCCTGGTCACCACCCACTGACACCCCAGCCCAGCTCTTCAGACCTACAAAATCCCATCGCTGCTGCGTCTACCCCTAACTGTATAGCTCCAACGGTAATTATATCTGCTGATAGCACTGCTGCCTCCTCTTCCAGAACTTTTCAGAGCCCTGAACCTGCTGATCTCGCCCTCACAAGCAGCCGGCTCAAAATCAATGAGCCAACAAGCCCACCAGCTTCTGCCAGCTTTTGCTGTAAGCTAGAGAACGGTGTACAAAAACTTCCTTTTAAAAGAAGCAGTTTTTCAAGCCTGCAGCCACCAAGCTACATTAGGAGAGCTTCGACACTCATCAAGCCCCAGGAAGTGCAGCGGGTCAGTTTGTTCACCGGTGCCCTGGGTAGGTTGAGAGCCACAGGTCCATCCAGAACAAGACATCAACTTTTATCAGCTCCCGGACTACATTACATTAACCCAGCCCAACAGACTACCATGCACACCACCGCTGTAGCAACAAAATGTAACCGAGAAAATCAAGAGGACAGACAGTCTCTGTTTCTCAGAAAGATAGAGAGCAGTTTGCCCAGATCTCATGCTTCCCTGCAGCCCAAACATTCCCGCCTACCTAAACCACAGACATATTCCTCTCAACCCATCCCTGCTGCTCAAAAAGGTCAAACAATAACCTCCCCTGATATGCCTTCTCATATGCTTTCCCAATAATAGATTGGCTAAGCAAAAAAGGCATCTTACCTGCTTCTTAAAGGGATAGTTCACCAAAAAAATCACATTTACTCACCCTTCACTTGTTCAAAACCTATTTCTTTCTTCTGTTGAACACAAAAGAAGATCTTTAAAAAAATGCTGGTTGCTGCATAGTTTGTTTCTTACTATGGATGTTGATGGGTTTCAGCAATACAATTCAAATTACTTTAAAATATATTATTTTGTGTACAACAGAAGAAAGAAACCCATAAAGGTTTAAAACCACATGAGGGAGAGTAAATGATTAGGTAATTGTAATTTTTGGGTGAACTTTCCTTTTAAGTCAGTGCTTGTAAGGCACCAGTCAAATGACTGATATTAAGTTATTCTTAAAAGCAACTACGCTGCTTTGCTTCAACCGTAGGGCTCCAAATAAATGATGTACTCAAAATACCAGGTACTTTGTGAACAAGAAGTTCCTTGAAGAAAAAAAATGTTCCCAACTGTAGCTCCATGATGAACATTACAAATGGTTTGTATTAAAATGATTTTAGTGTATACATGTAATGTTGGACTTAGGAAGTAATTCAGAAAAATACCTGGGGTCTCTTTTTATAAAAGTTATAAATTAGATTATTAGGTCATCATATCTGCATGATGTGATTCAAAGAAATAGTCTTATACCGTTCACATCCCTTCAGTACCGATTCTCAAGCCTACCAATATTGGTTTGATTTCTTTGGGTTGATCTTGCCAGTTATTCTTAAAAAGTTCAAACCTTTACCTTTTTTTCGGAATAATGCACAAAGTTGTAAGAGGCACCACTGTCTACTCTCTATGTATTTACGTACCTTACATAAGCTATTTCTCCTCTCATAAATTAGCAAGTATATCTTTAGCGTTCCCAACAACCACCACATGTGGTATAGGCAGTGTATGTAGGCCTTGATGAAGTGTGCCCACTGAGATATTTAGATGAGTTGTCTCCTCCAACTACTTCTCTACTGAACTCCGTTTATACCTTTGTTCTTTACTGCAAGCATGAATATTGTATCCTGCAGGAATTGGCCTCCCACCAACGTACCTAATGAGAGCAAGTTCCAAGTCGATCTTAACAGCAGAGGGTGTTGTAAGGCAAGGCAATGTAAAGTGCAAGAAAACAAAACAATTCCAAAGAATCTGACTACGAGGAACATTGGTTCATACACTGAGAAACTATGGCTGACATGGATACTTTACTTTTACAGAGATTTCACAAAGTAGGGCATGTTTGTTGACGACCAGTCTTAATGGTCCTGGACCACATTCCTCAGATTTTTAGGCATAGGATCAGAGACCTATTGGAGATTTGGATATGGTTAGGTCTATGTTTGTTTTAGAGTAATTTTAGTAATAATTAATAATTATAGAAGTAAATAAGGTATAGAAAGGCTTATTCTATACCTAAGGATTATTCTATAAGGAGAATTTTGCTTGATTACATTAATCAAGTGATGTGCATACATGTACTTACAGTCAAAATGTGTTGGCAAAATTAAAAAGTGACAAACAGTGATTAGGAACAGTGGCTCCCCACATTAAAAATACTACAGTAATTTATACTAAATACACTATAGTGTTTTGAACTATACTATAGTAAAGTCTAAAACACTGTAGTTTTTACTACAGTAAATTGCGGCGTATTGTAGTATAATATACCATATAGTTTTAGAAAAATATTACAGTACTAGGTAATTGTTTATATTACTATGTATGTGCTACCATAGCAACTATGGAATTACCACAACAGATTAATTCAAGTTCGTAATATTTACAGTGCAAACTGTAGAACAAAAACTTTCAGTGTGGGAGGATGGTGCACTAGCAAAGAAACTGATACAGCCTCTGCTGTTGTTTGCTAGTATAGCTCTTGACATAAGGATGCTAAAGACTACACTAGCACTTTTCTTTAGGCCAGGGGAGTGATGTATACTTGCACAGGTCTTAATTCAGTAGCTGCCCTATTGTAATATCCCGGGCATATCTAAATGTGCTATTAACATATCTATACTAAATAAGATAGAATACCACACTCATTATTTTCCCCAAAATGTATTATTATTTCTATTTAGCTAAGTTTATTAAAGAACTGAGCAGTTGCCCTTTTCTTGCAGTCTCTACTTCCACAACATTTTTAAACAGGAAAGATCTGTATTCTTGTTTATATATATAAATCCCCAAGCTCTGCAGCAAACGCTCCCAACTTTCATTCAATGTCTATTCAAATCAAGATTCACCCTGTCTGATTGCCTTGCACTGCAGGACATGGTTAGCACAGCCACTGACTTATCTGGTACGAATCCGTCAGGCCCTTCAATCAGCACTATTTCGCCTGACAGCTTGCTACACATACCTCTGCAAGTCAAACTCTTTATCCCTGCATGTCAGTTTATTTTGTTTCATCAAAAATTTCCTTTGGCGCTTCAACATGCATGTTGGTATATTCTAATGGCACTGTTGGGATTGCATCCACCTTGCAGTAGACACAGTACAGTGGATGTTAAAACGGTTTTAACTTAACACAATAGGTAGATTTGTTCCAAACCCGAACCCTAATCCTTAAATCCTCCTCGATGTGCGATCACCTCACCTCACAAAATGCTTCCACCATTACTCACCTCTCATGGCTTCAGCTTTTGCTGGAGAGAACATATTTGAGTGAGTAGACGATATCTCTTCTGATGAACCCTATGAGATGAGGTGTTCTTCTGTTGAAGTACTTTTGAGATACGGTGGAGGATAGAAAAGCCTGACTGAATGCTCAGGAAAACACTCTAGCATCTTACCCTCTAATATACTACTGACAGAAAGCAGCGGAGAGACATGGAGGTCCTTTCCTACTTAAAAATAAAGCAGTTAGATAGCTTTTCTGAATAGGAATATTATTAAAATGTAATGGATGCATATTATTAAACCTAAAATGACTGACTGGAACATGGCTGTAGATCCACCAGTGCATGTAGTTCCTCAAATTTGATATATGAAATATATGCAAATTACACATATTACATTAAGTTCATATTTGGATTTCACATAAATAAAATATTTAGAAATATTGAAAAAAAAATGTCCACTTCTGCTGCGTTAAACATATGCCGGAATAGTTGGTGGTTCATTCTGCTGTGTTGACCCTTGATAATCAGGGACGAAGCCGAAGGAAAATTAATGAATATAATTAAATATATAATATATTTGAACATATATTTTTTTTGTAAATCCAATGGTTGGAAAAAAGTATAGGAAAAATATTGGACATTTTTGCAATATTTGATATATGTAAAATTCAAATATGAGTTTTATGTCATATGTGTAATTTGTGTCAGATTTCTATGCTTCATTATTTAACTATGGATGTTCTGCTAACTTTACATTTATCGCAACACATTTGTCTTTATTGTTAACACAATATTTTTATGTTGTGTTCACACCAAGAACATTAACTATTCAATTCAATTTAGGTGAACTATCCCTTTAGGCCTGTCTACTACTATAAGTTTTAACTTTTATCTTTATCTTTAAATTTTAAAAGAGATAAATAATGTAAAAAATAATCATTCATTTTGTATCGTGTCAAATAGTGAATACATTTACATTTTCGGTTCAGCTATCTCTATCCCAAGGACTTTTTGAAGAATCTCTTTGCACTCAAGTATAGATGGTATTTTCTACAAAGCCCAGTACCCAGTACTGGAATCATAAAAAAAAATAATCCAGGACATTGCTACAGCAATATGGAAAGGAGGGACAAACACAACAAAGCTAAATTAGATTTTCTGGTCTCCACTCTTAATATTCCACTTACCTTTACATATAATAATAATATATAAAAAGGACAGTCATGTGCAACTGTATCTGGAGTTGTTTCAAGAGATTATTGTGTAGGAGTGGACTGTTTCAGTCCATTGAGGTCAAAAAAAGAACTCCGAAGAGCTGCTTAATAGTATAGGTGTCATTCTAACTGAAAACAGCATTGATGCCATTCCTTTTTTCATGTTCAACACTGTAAAGCCGTTTTGTTTTGTAAAGCAAGCTACTGCATAAAGTACTACAATTATTAACATGATATGACTTCACTGGAGTGCCAGATTGTAGAGCACATGCAAATATCTACACTGCTGTTATCAGATGCTTTCTTAGCTGCTCTTTTTTCACAACTGGAAAACACACAGCATGTAGTTACAAACATATTCAACTTTCAGCAGCATGAATGATATTAGTGTTCGCTAGCAGTATACTGCTGCTCGGGTATTTTGAACTTCTTTTTACCCCTTAATAAAGACTACAAAAGAACTTTGCTGTGAATATATTGGAGCCATATTCAGAGACTTTAATCTATAGTAATAACAGTTAAGCAGAAAAAAAAAAACAGGACTGAAAAATCTGACCTTTAATTGCAGGTCTGTGTGAGTGGGAGCAAGACAAAATATATATTTTCTTGTATTGTTTGAGAATCTTATGGGCTCAAGGTCTGAAAAAGTCAGTACACTACTATCATTTCAACAATATAAAGCTTTAGGAACTAGAAACAATTTAATTTAAGCCTTTATAAAATGCACAAATATTAAAGTGCGACTGTGGCCTCAACATCCTTTCGATAAGTGGATTACTTGAAGCGTTGTATTTATAGCTGTAGAATAAGTTGGTTTGTGTCTTTAGAGGTGGTAATAAACACTGATTTATTGAGGAGATGAAGGTTTCATCTTCTGATTTCTTTGTCTTATTTGATGCATGTAAATGCTAAATAAATAATATCACTGTGTGTCTTTCTGTGATTTCAGATGTATAGTATCATACTGAGAAACATGTACTTCATCATAACATCATGATTTATTTCATTTATTTCTTAGTAATGTTTTTACTGTCCTTTGTGTTGTAAAACATATGTTTACTTTATTTGTGCTACATTATATCTTTTTGAAAGATTGCACTACCCTGTATTGTAAAACCCTGTTCAGAGTTAATTTATTTGTGCATTTACAATTGTGTGAGTGTACTTTACAGGTAAAACATAATCCTTTAATCAGATATGCACTTTAAATTTAAAGAGAGATGCTTTCATGTGTTTTACATCTCTTGATGAGGCTGGGTGTCCAAGAGCTCTCAATAAATAAAGCACCAAAATCTTCTGCAGTCTTTTGTAGAAATGTATGAATGTGTACACATAAATGGATAATTAACTGAAAAATTCAAATTCCCTTGATCTTAAAGCATCCAATATCCAGTCATTGTATCATTAAAAACACTTTTCAAGTTTCAGAACTGCTTAGAAACTGCTTAAATTGGGCTAATCTGACAAAGTGACAGAATGTGCCATTTTATTATGTAATAGTCTGTCTAAATCCCATTTCTGCAGAAGGTAATCAACACTTGCTTTCGACATCACTGCCTATGCAGTAAGTAAATAGTGAGATGCAAACACGTCTATGCAGAAACCAAACTATAAAGATAGCTCCATAGACAAATAGATGCTGTGAAGTGCAAAGTTGTAGAAAACTTAAATTAGAATTAGTTCCATTAAATTAGTAAATTTAGTGAAATTTAAGCAATCCTTAAAGTGCAAAAATATGTAACAACAAAACAACATGCAACAATCAATACACAGACCAGAGGGGTATTGCGCAAAAGTAAGATAAGGGATTAAGCTGGGATTTTGAGACTATCCTGCCTGAATTTAGCCTTGACTTAGTTGCATGAAAGCAAGCTAAATTAAGTTAGTATGGAGATTTATTCTTTGCAGCTAACCTGCTTTAGAGCAGGCTAACATCAAGGCTTAGATTAATCCTAGTAATCTATGTTAGTTTCGTTGTCAATGCTACTAGAAATTAATGTGTTTTACAGTCACATACGCTCTTGGCTATTCACATATATTTTTCAACTATTAGAATTAAAAATAAGTTTAATTGTTAAACTTTTAAAGTTTAAAAATGTTAAATTTTATTAGCAATCATTTTATATATGTTCATATATCCATTTCAGAATTTAAATATGGGGAGATATAGATGAGAGATTAAAAAATGATTGATTACTAGAGAAAAAAAATACATATTCAGTTCTTAGCATAAATGAGTACAGCCCCTTTTAAAAATGAATATTTTATCTATTTCTCAGTGAATATATACAATAATTTTTGGTGCATTTAAACAAAACAGTTTTATTTAACAGTTATATTCACTAAAATACGATATCTTTAGGTATAGAAAGATAAAACATTTAAATTCAAACTAAATATTGCAAAAAAAGAAATAAAAATTACAAGCAAATTTTTTTTATCTATATTTAATATATATTAAATATATATAATTTTTGTTGATGATGAAACATCATATAATAGATTAAATAGACTCAATTAGAAAGAAAAAATAAATGAAAATGATATAGAAATGATCATTTAGATGAAGATTAAATAAACCTAATGAAATAAACTAAACAGATAAAATAGATCTGCAGTATTGGGTAAGCGTTTGCAATAATCTTCACGATAAATTCATTAGTAGCATGAATGTCCACTGGTCACATTTAAGACATTCATTTTCTTTTCGGCTTAGTCCCTTTATTAATCTGGGGTCGCCACAGCGGGATGAACCGCCAACTTATCCAGCATATGTTTTTACGCAGCGGATGCCCTTCCAGCTGCAACCCATCACTGGGAAACATTCATACACACTCATTCACACACATACACTACGGACAATTTTAGCTTACCCAATTCACCTATACCGCATGTCTTTGGACTTGTGGGGGAAACCGGAGCACCCGGAGGAAACCCACGCGAACACGGGAAGAACATGCAAACTCCACACAGAAATGCCAACTGACCCAGCCGAGGCTCGAACCAGCGACCTTCTTGCTGTGAGGCGAACGTGCTACCCACTGCGCCACCGCATCGCCACACATTTAAGACATAGTGAATGATTTAATTTGTTAATACTTGTTGTAATGCCTCCTCATACGTTTCTGTTAATTCTCTGAATGAAAGTAATAGGAGTTCCCAGATGGGGAAGAGAGAGGCGTTTTTCAACTCGTTACCTGATTGGCTCGCATCGGGTTTTATCCATACCTGCATCAATTCTGTGATCGATCCCGTGGTCTGTTAACAAATACCGCAAATGTGCACTTAAGCCAGAAAGACCCGATTTTCTGTTATCCTATTTCTATTAGATCTATTATCTATATAAAAGCTTTCTTTATTCCACTTTTGTGCAATACCCCTCAGTACAAACAAAGCAACAGTGCAAAATTAAGCCTTTTCTGCAAAGTAGTCAATAATAATAAACTGCTGTTAACATATCCGTGCATTTAATTAAATAAATAAACTTTACTAGCTCCTATTGGAGCCATGTGTGTGGACAACCATTGCACAAGAATACTACACACTAGACATGATATGAAGTGATGAGTGCAAATAAAAAATATACTTGTCACTGAATAAACTCTGAATAAAATGTTTTACCATATGCATAATAGGCACACCTCAGTTTGGGTGTTAAATATGTGGTATTAAATGTAAATGTGTGATATAGGGAAGCACAATCTTGGTGCAGTTTTTTATATATGTGTGTGTATGCCAGAAGTGTTCAGTTCTCATATGAAACTATAGGATAAAAGCTGTTCTTGAATATTTCTGTACTTTGATGGATCTAAGACATTTACCGGAGGGCAGCAGTTCAAACAGTTGATGTCCTGTGTGAGAAGGATCCTGTTTGCTGCCCTTCCCATGCAGTGTGAGATGTAGAGTTCTTTCAAGGAAGTTGATCAGCTCTCCAGGGAGCCTTCTTATCTGCTGCTGAGCTGCTAGAAAATAATGTGGAGATGCAGTAAGTTATCACACTCTAATGGAACAGTAGAAGAACACTAGAAGCTGCATTTTCAGGTGGTTCTTAAGGAAACAGTAGATGAAACAGTAGGAAACAGTAGATGAACATTATTTTCCAGTAAGTACACAGCAAATTCATGAGTGTTCAATTTTCGGTGTTAAAGCAATTCAGAGTAAAGTGTTGACATTATAGAGTTAGATTTTAATCAATTAAGAGAATCCGAGTTAGAAGCTGATTTGATACGGTGTAAAATATAGGAGTTACAGGTAACCAACACTTGGTGGTGTTATTTCCAACATCCGGGAAGTCATGCAGCCCCAGTTACTGAAGAATTTTCCAGACGCCATTTTTTTCAGAATAGCAACCGGTGAGTCAAACAATCTTATTTTACTGATTTTCTCTAAGGACTTTCTCTAATTACTTTAGAATGGAGCTGCAATTTTAAACTTTGTCGGTTTATTCTTGGTCGTAACGTTCTAACTGCATTGCTTGACTTCTTTTTAAGAATGTTTCTCTATATTCTCCCGCATACACAGTGCATATAAACATAACATTTCCATGTTCAACATCGTATTTCTGTCATGGTAAATGCCTGTTTGTGTGCTGTTATATCTTAATATTGATATAATATTCCACTGAATCAAATTGAATATAAGTTGCATTGCAGAATTGTTTTTAAATATTGTATCGCTGGCCAAGACTATCGATATATAACTTTGTGACCCGATTTTATTTACACCCCTACAAGTAATTTCTGTCATGCTGAGATGCAAGCAGCTGCCGTCAGATCATCAGATTGTAATGAGAGGTAGAGTTGAGTCTCACTAGCATAATATTGATAGGAGCCATATCTCTGAATAACAAATCCCAGTGATGCCATGAGAAGGGAAGAGGCCCTAGCACAGAGCCTTGAGGTATTTATTAATTTATTTGGGTGGTGATTATTTCTTAAAAAGGTTAGTGACAAAGTGTTTCTCCAGACTGAGGTGGTTTTACAGTATGTCTCTGACTTCCTTTTGGAACTTCAGACACACACTGAAGCCAGACTAAGAACCTGTTGCACTGTACTGTGAACATCCACTTCAAAAGGCAAGCCTGTCCCATGCAATTCGACATGGCATGCCTCTTGTGCCATTTGTAAGATTATAAAAGGGAAATTCAAATGATATGAAATTGATATCTGAATTTCAATGTGATTTCTCCAACAGCTGTCAGAACTTATCAGCCAAATTGCGTGTTAGGAGTTGATTCTTCAAAGTGGGACGCTGTCAAGATTACGCATTCTTGAGAGAAGGTGGAAAAGGGACTTGATTTAAAAAAAAAAAAAGGAAATTAACAGAACCATCTTCATTAATGTGAAAGACGCTGTATCACAGGAAAGACTAACTAAAGTGAGGGCTTTTCACACTACAAATAGTTAACCCTGAGTCATTCGAAACCCTATGTGAATGTATTGCTTATTATTTTCCCATTATCAAGAATTAATCCTGTGTTTCAAACCCATTTTCAAAAGTCAGTATTTTCATGCCCAAAAAATGTTCTTGTTTTGTGTAAATGAATAAACAAAATGCTTAATCCGTTTTCCATTTTATTTGAAAATGTTATGCAAAATTATGCTTGCAACTGTACACTGTTAACATTTTTTGTAAATTGCACAGTATTTAACTGTAGTATGAACTGTATTTTACTGTAGGACAGGTATGCAGTACTGTATGTTACTGTATTTTAAAGTTGAATTGTGAAAATTACAGTAAAGATATACATACAATTCTCAAAATATATATACAGCAAGATAAATGGTGCTGTAAATGTAAATACAGTATTTTTGCTGTTATTTATTTACAGTAAGTTACTGTAGATTCTACAGGAAATTGTTAACAGTGTACAACAGTTTACCAGGCAGAGCAAATCTACTGCTGCTCTAAGGAAAAAGGTAACCTCTTTAATATTTTATGTTCCAAACAATAATTATCAACAAAAAACTCATAAGTAAATTTACTGAGGCAAGATTGTTGGCCCTATGTGTCCCTAAGTATTCAAAACAGCGATTGGCACCAGTAGCATTGTGATCCATGTCATGAAGAATTAACCATCCATTTTGATTTAACATGCACATGCACAGCAATTATTGTAATTATTAGCAATGATTAGCAAGGTTTCATTTGTCAGTAGTAAGGGATCATTATGGTGATAATTAAAACATGTTTATAGAGAAGATCGCTGCATTAGAGCCACCTTTGAATGTTAATCAAGGTAAATGAGAAAGTTAGCTACAGTCATGAATGAAGCTAGTAGGGGAAGCCGAAGGCAGTTGTAACATACCGAGTTCCTTCAGTCAGAAACAAGCTAGTTTGTTTATACACACACACAGGCATGCACGCATGTGTGACCCTGTATAATAGAAAATTTATTATAAAAAGAAAATAATTAAGGAGTCTGTTAAAACATTGCATTAACCAGAAATTAGTAAAATAATACAAGAAAAAATGTGTATAAAAACAGTAAAAAACATAAAATGCGGTGATTGACATTTTAATGATTGCCCAATTGCGTGCATCTAAATTGAAGTCTCGCCCCACCACGCTAGTTGCTGGATGGGAGTAGCCATTTTCTTTCCTTTCGAGGCATACGGACCCTGAGCATGCGTCAATAGCGCCGCCACATTTATACAGTGCTCCCAGGACAAATGTCATTCAACAGCACTAGTCAAGAAAGTGTGCCTATGTGAAGATGCTGGACTTTAGCGCTCCTTACGGGTGTAGTAACGAGCAAACAAAGAAAACAAAGCACAAAGGCAGAACATTTCATAGGTAAGATTTTGTTTTTTACGTTTTTTGTATGTTACAAACTTTTTTGCTCAACAAGTAACGTTATTGATGATAATACAGTCTCTTACTGCACTGATCATAAGGCAAAGTAGCATCAACTTGCACTGAATTCTAGGCTTATGCTAGTTTTGTTGAATAAAATCAGCAAACAATGAAAAAGAAATATGACAACAAGACGCTGCGGTGCTAGAAACTTCTATTATTGTCGGCTAAGTGAACAAGTCGTTCATAACGGGGATTCATTCACAAACGAATCGCTCCCTCCGTTAGAATGAGAAGTGAAAGCAGGAGAGGGGGGGTGTTTCAGGACACGGATTAGATCAAATTTAACAGGGAGGGGGATTATACATTTTCATGCACACAAACACACACACTTTATCGGCAATGCCCGTGCCTCACTGATCCATCGACGTAGAAAACTAATATTTAAAAAAAATATTATCGTTCTGACCACCGGGGAAAATTCCCGATCATAGATATATGTATGTAACCGAGCGTTTGTACAGGGTCCGCCTATAACACTGAAACATACAAAACAACAAACGGAGGTGACTGAACTCTTCCAAACTCTCCTTTATTCCTCCCACACTTCTGAGTACCTGTAGATCTTGTGCGCATGCTCATAAAACCCAGCTACGGTAAGCCCCTAGGGGAAAACGCATTGCACACACTTACACAATAAACATCAGAACTGAGAACACATAACAGAATCAAATAAAGTCTGTTACACACGTCCCCCCCTCACAAAATAAACATCCTCGTTTACATATCACAGTAACAGGTTAACAGAAAATACAATACACACTTGTGTATTTATATTTAAAAAAAACAAACAAACAAAAACAGGGTTCTCCAAATTCAAACTTTTTTTTTTTAGTACATAACAAACTCCTTTAGATGGACAGGAAGCATACGAACCCTCCCAGTCCTACTAACATTCGACTCAGGCCCATTAACAGAACACTGTATGTCAGGCAAAACACTCAATTCCTTCTGGCAAGGGGAACACTCCACACTACCAGAAGCCTCAAGCCCCTGAGGAACTGACTCAGTCTGTGTTTGCGGCAAGGAAGGAACAGGTAAAGTGTAAGGACGTATCCTATTGTAGTGCACTACCTGTGCCCTCTCACCAGCTTCAAAAGGATTAACAATCCTGTAAGTTAGTCCCAGTTCACCACATGAATCCATAACTTGATCAATTTTGTAAGGTCCCTTCCAATGGGGTGCCAGCTTCATGCGGCTCTCCACTGGATTGTGAAGCCACACCATGGCACCTACCCCATAGGGCTGGTGACGCACACCAACATCATGATACAGTTTCTGACGGTCTTGAGCTGCCTCACCATGCATCCGCGCACCACTAAAGGCAGAGTCCAGTTTTAGCAGTAAAGAGGCAACAAAGTCAGCATGCGATGTTGACAACTCTTGGTCAAGAGCACGAGTAGGCAACAGGGCATCTGCTGGAACCCGAGCTTCTCGACCGTGGGTCAGAAAGTAAGGTGTGAAACGAGTGCTAGAGTGGATCGTTGTGTTGTAAGCGAATGCTACATGTTTCACATAGTCGTCCCATTCACCCCTATAAGTCAAAAGTGTCTTTGCCAGTTGATCAATCAAAGTCCGGTTGAAACGTTCAACCATACCATCCGATTGCGGATGATATGGGGTGGTACGGGTCTTTTTGATGTTCAGCAGACGGCAGAGTGTCTGAACCACCTCCGCCTCAAACTGACGACCTTGGTCCGAATGTAAAGTCTCTGGAATGCCATGAATTAAAATGCAGTTCTCAAATAAACAATTTGCGACTGTCTGAGCAGATTGATTAGGCAGGGGATACAAATTGACAAATTTAGTGAAATAGTCCTCGATCACCAGCACGTATCGGTTTCCTTTAGAAGTCACAGGCAGCTCTAAAATGTTCATGGCCACCCTTTCAAATGGACGCACAGACTGGGAACTGCCCATGGGTGCACAGTAGGAAGGAACCGGACTGCGTCGTGTCTGACATGCCTTACACTGCTCACACCATTCCTTGATGTCCTTGTACATGGATGGCCAGTAACAAAACTGTCTCGCCCGTCCCCACACACGCTCAGAACGAGAAGGAGAATGGGAAACTGGCCAATTCAAAACTTTCTCAGTGTTCTTTGGGTCAGGCTGCAAAGCCCTACGAGAAACCACATGGCCCAGAAATACCACATGCTCTCTAGCAAGATGACATTTTCTTGGATTCAATTTCAATCCTGCAAAATGTACTCTGGAAAACACTTCTTTCAAACTTGACAGATGTTGCTCAAAGGTTTTACTATAGACTAGAATGTCATCCAGGTACACCATGCAAATGTGCCACAGGAGACCTCTAAGCACCAGCTCCATCAATCGTTGAAATGTGGCCAGGGAGTTTGAAAGGCCCATCGGCATAGACCGCCACTGATAAAGGCCACGCCCAGTTGTAAAGGCTGTCTTTTCTCTGTCTCCCTCTGCAACATCCACCTGCCAGTAGCCATTCGAAAAGTCTAATGTGCTAAACCACACAGCTCCAGCCAGTGCATCTATCGTGTCGTCTACTCGAGGCAGGGGATGAGAGTCTTTAATAGTCACACTGTTTAATTTCCTGTAGTCCACGCAAAAATGCCATCCGCCACACTTCTTTTTCACCAAAACAACAGGTGACGCCCAGGGACTACAGCTCTCCTCAATAACACCATCCGCAAGCAGGCCAGCCACCTGTCTTTCTATCACGGCACGCTTTTCAGGCGATGCCCGATGTGCACGCTGTTTGATGGGAGCGTTCTCTCCAGTCCTGATATAATGTTTCACTAGACCACACTTGCCTGTGTTTTGTGCGGAGGAGCTGAAGATATCCTTAAAATCCAATAGCAATGCCGACAGTGCAGCCTTCTCTGCATCAGATATAGGTGACTGGTCCAATAATACAGGAGGAGCATCTGCGGCTACATCAGCTAGAGCATGAAACAGTTGAATATCAGAATCTGCCACGGAGTACAACTCACCCAAGTGCATTCCTTGATTTAATAAAATGTCATGTCCAGTAGGATTCAAAATCCGAGCCTTTGACAGTCCATTGTAAACTCCAGCCACTGTGTGAGCAACAATCAAATTCGAAGAATCTGGCACATTAGGCTCTAGATACCCCACAAAGTCACCTGAAACATGAGCTGTGTTCGGTAGACAAATTTTAACTGGCACTACTGACTCACTGAGAGGTGGCAAATTAATCGCGGAGGCCAGTGAAACATTGCAACATGTTGGTACAAAATCTTCGCTGGTAAGTAGAGGAACTGTAATGCTCCACAATTGAAGTTTAGCATGGCTGATATCTAGCAAGGCATGATTTTCCAACAGAAAGTCCCAGCCTAGCAACACAGTCTGTGTGCTTTCCCTTAGCACATGAAAAACATGCTGCCATGACTCATTTTCCAGCTGGAATGTTACCGTAATAGTACCCAGTGTATCTAGCATTTGTCCATTCACGGCATGGGCCGAAACATAGTCTTTTTTCAGTGGGCGATTACGAAGGGTGGGAATTGACATACGAAAATCCGAACTCATAAGAGACACACTGGAACCAGAGTCCACTAACATATGCACCTCCACACCTTCAATCACTCCTTTCACATATGATACTAACAGTTTCTGACCAGCATCCAAATTGGCATCCTCAGTGTTCAACACAGAATTACAGTCATCAGCTTTATCAACATGAAGGCCTCTCATTGTTATAGCTGGTGTTTGGGCTGCAACATCAGCTACATGTCGTTTCCCGACTGGCTGCAGCTAGGTGACATAAAACGCACTCCTCGTCTCCTTGAATCCTCCTCATATCCTCTGCGAAAAGCTGGGCTGGGGCTGCGTCTTACATGAGACAAAGCAGGAGAGGAAGAGTTTTATAGTCACGAGCATCCATACCTGAAGTGCGCTCCCCACCGTGCTGAAATAATGTTCTCTCAGGTGACCGGCCTCTACGAGAGCCGGTAAAGAAATGTGCCTGGAATCCTCTACCACCACAAACACACTTGCACTTTACATCGGATTGAACAACACGATCGTCCCATTCTTCCACTGGCCTAGAGCACATCGTGGCCTTTAATTTTTGATTCTCATCGCCCAAACGCCTTAATTCTGTTTTCAGATCTCTCATGTCCTCTGTCAACCGGTCCATAGCTCTGTATAATCCTCCATTATCAGTGACA
Organism: Danio jaintianensis; assembly: GCA_903798115.1. Taxonomy (NCBI): domain Eukaryota; kingdom Metazoa; phylum Chordata; class Actinopteri; order Cypriniformes; family Danionidae; genus Danio; species Danio jaintianensis. The sequence continues at coordinate 1,754,974 of CAIGQV010017103.1, read as the reverse complement.
GAATAAACAGCAGCCACAGCTCCTCCATCAGCAGTAGTTCCAGCAGAATTAAAAGTCATGTAATCAGTTTTTATTGCATCCCTAGCATTCTCACACCGACCTGCTATTATCACAGCCTCCTCCAAAGCCGTGGCGCCTTGTTCGTGGCACTTAGCTCTGAGCACAGGACCCAAGCCGGCGAGAAAACGGCGAAATTTTTCCTCTCTCTGAGCCCTGTCGCCATATTCAGGAAAAGCCTAGTCCACCAGCCTGCTAATCTCTGCTGCATACACTACTAAACTTTCCCGCGGGCCGCGAGGGCGGGCCGATAGGCTAGCTCTGAAGCGATCCATGAACTGCTGCTGTCCGAAAGCCTCGAGTCTCTCTTTACTCGCTGTGTAATCAGCCTGAACAGTCTGAGGAAGGCTATCCCACAATAGAAAGGCCGCGTTGCTCAGCCGCGTCGGCAAAATTCGCGCCAGTTCATAATTATATGATGCAACGCCATCCCCTTCTGTGATCGCTCTGACTGCGACCTCAAACTGCTGAGCCCAACACAGAAAGCTCTGCTTGTCATCACCGGAGAACGGCAAAGGTAACTCGATTCTCACGTGTCTGTTACTCTTGTCGCGGTCCCGTCCCAGATAAAAGTCATCCTCTTTGTTACCCCACATGACAGCCGCGTCCACGTTGAACTCACGCGTGCTAACTCAACTACAGACTTTAACTAAAATAACTAATTAAACACCCGTCGTAACACTCAATCGCGCAATCGCGAATAAAACAAAATAAACCACTGCCACCAATGTAACCGAGCGTTTGTACAGGGTCCACCTATAACACTGAAACATACAAAACAACAAACGGAGGCGACTGAACTCTTCCAAACTCTCCTTTATTCTTCCCACACTTGAGTACCTGTAGATCTTGTGCGCATGCTTATAAAACCCAGCTACGGTAAGCCCCTAGGGGAAAACGCATTGCACACACTTACACAATAAACATCAGAACTGAGAACACATAACAGAATCAAATAAAGTCTGTTACATGTATATATGTGTATATCTCTGGCTCTCGATGGCCACAGTCTGTCACGGTCGGTGGGGTGGGGAAAGGAGCGAGGACTCAAGTGCAGAGAAATGGGTATTTATTTAAAATAAAATAAAACAAAAATGCAAAAACAAACTACCCCGAGGGGGAAAACATTAACAAAACAAATAAACAATCAAAACAAACTAGACTGGGCAGGCTCGCAGGGATCAGGACAAGGCAGGAAACGACAGGGCTGGACACGACAAGATGAGACAAGATGTGACGAACCGGCACAGGACAGCAGACATGAGGAGAATATAAGCTGAAATAATTAACAAACAGACAGGTGAACAGGATAAACTAATAATGGGTTAACAAGGAGGGTGGGACTACACAATAGACGAGAGCACATGACACATAGAAACAGCACAAGCCATGTGCTCACATAACGAGACTAGAACACGCAGCCAATGAGAGAACTCATTAACCGCGTGCTCACACAAGACAAAGCACGCGGTCACAATGTAAACACTGAACCACGTGCTTAGACAACACCACAAACAGAACGCAAGACACGAGCACACGATAAGTGAAAAACACCTTACCGTGCACTCACACACGCAAAGCCCGAGGCGCAGTCCCGATGGCACTCAAACAGAGACACAATGACAAAACGAGTGCTCGACTCGAGAAAACTCGAGCCGAGCACAACATACAAGACATGATAGGACTAGTGTCTGGACTCTGCCACCAAAACAAGAATTTACAAGACCGGAGTGGCAGAACCCTGACACAGTCCTCCACTTCACCTTGGTCCCACATTCATTTCAAAGGAGCGCTACCCTGTACTAAAATGGTGGCTCTATTGACGCATTCCTTCCAATAGACAACAACCGGGTAGGCGACATCTAATGATATCTATGGTTAGAGACGAGAAGCAGCATAACTTTGAAGAAGTTAAAATACCATCAGAGAGGATTAAAATAGATGTCTTCACATGTTTTATGTTTTTTTGGATTTTGCAGTGTGTAAACGGCTATAAATGTGATTAAATATGTACTGATGTATTCAATTGAGAGAGAGCGAAAACGTATTTCTTTGCTAGAGTGAAATACTGATGAGTTTTGATGTTTTACAGTACAAAAGGGATGTAATGGTTAAAAACGATTGTATATAGGAGTTTCTAATGTTATATTTTGTTGATTATGATAACGAATTCACATTTTTGGTGTGTTTAAGTACAGTTACGTTATCTAAACCTTCAAAGTGCAATGAAAATATAACTGTTAAATGTTAAAAAGGGAAATGCGTTAGTATGTATCGATGTGTAAGTAAAAACGGTGAATTTAATCTGTATTGTGAACTAAAAACTGCCTGTTATATATACGCAGGTCAGGTTTTTTTGTCCTACGCTGGAACTACGTTCATTTCAGCGTGTTGATGTAAGATGGCGAGCCTTCCCAGCGAGATGAACAATGATTGTTGTGAAAGTTAAGTTCCAACCATCGCCTGAGGAAATGGGTAGGAAAGCTCTGATTGCCCACTAGGTTTACAAACCAAAATGAGGTGTGTTTTGAGAGACTTTTCACGAGTATTTTCGTTTCTACTCTGACGGATCTGTTTTTGTCACTTGGAACATTTGAATCGAATCATTTCCACGATTCTATTGTTTTTTTTGGATTCCTTGAACTGAATCTTTTGGATCAAATCTTTTGAGTCGAATCTTTTTAATTGAATCTTTCAAACGAACGTACTGAACTAAATCCTTTTTCTTGATTTTTTTTTTAACCGAACTTTCCAAACAAATCTTTTGGACTGAGTTTTGAACTTTCTTCTGAACTGTTTATTTGGCCTTGTGTTCAACACCAAGAAGTTTTTTTTTTTGTTAATTGACTGAATTGTTAACATTATTAATTGTAAACATTGTAAATGTTTATTTTGATCTCAAAAGTGTTTTATTCTAGGAAAGTTGCATAGACTAGAGGGTGAACCCTACTGAACAAACAGACAGCAAGAAAATCAGGTGAAATTGTTCAATTAATTTCATTGGAGTTGACATTCATGCACTTGTGATCTTATATTGAACAAAGGAAACTGTGACAATTGTTGTTTATCATTTAATTTTATTTTTTTCCTTTAAAAAAAAGAAAACGCATAGTACAAGAGCTATTTTCAATACAAAGATTTATTTTGACTTAATTGTTGTTGTTTTAATTACATCTCCATAGTCGAACCTACTGGCCTAAGATTAATATTAGCAGCAAGTGCATATTATTTGACACACGTGCTACACACGCACTTGTTAGTACATGATTGTTTGTTAATGTATTAGTTTATGCTTAATTTAACCATCATGAACTCATAATATGTTAATGTATAATTATATTGTGACTTTACTTGGAGGGGCACATCATCATTAACCCATTCTTAATTAGTCATGAACTCCTTAAGCACATCCGTCTAGTGGGTTTACACTGTATAACAATAGAAAAGTGCTCTGTCAGCATCAACAAGAACAGTTTAAACACAGGAGTTCATGAGTAAAGGATGAGTTAATGTGATGTCCCCCCTCCAAGTAAAGTCATGACATAATACATTAACAGCTCATGAGTTCTTGTTGCTTACATTTAGCTTAAACTTAAATATTAATTAATACATTAAGTAACAACATGTACTAACAAGTAATTAAGGTAGCCGTTATTCACAAATCAACTCATGTTGTAGTTAAAATTAGTTCATGATTAGTGCACGCCTTAACTCATTAATTTATTATAAAGTAATGTTTAGTTTACATATTAATACATCATTATTCATGTACTGTTATTGTAAAGTGTTGCCAATAAAATATTAATAAGATATTAAATAAAATAAAAATCTATATATCCAATAATGTTATTTAAGATTTTTTACATAATTTTATATCAATTGTGATTTTTACAGTGTTGCAGACTGCAAATACTGTCAACAGTCTCCCTCATCGAAGGGGTAATTTGAACACTCTGACTAATTAATATTATATTCTTGTCCATATTAAAAATAAAATTTAAAATGTCAATTGTATTTCATCTTTTGACATGAAAGAGTAGGTTATCTTGTGTTGGCCTCTATGGTGGATCATCTGACAAGCATTAAAAATTTAGTACAAAACTAAAAATAGAGGCTTTGTGTCAAAGAGAATGAGTGACAGCTCAGTGATATACCTGCAGTAAAAAAAGTGATATCACTCTCCCCTTACAGATACCAACTGGCTTTCCTCGCTTATTGACGCATCACTAAGAATTAATGTTTACTCAAAGCCAAATCGTCTGACAAAACAAATTTCAAAAGGCTGGCTGAAGTTAGCCAAAAATCATTATTTAAACTGGCACAAATAATGTCTAGCTTCGCCACCCAAATATCATTCTAAATAAGTGTTTAAACTAGCAAAAAAGGTCTGTAGGACAGCGGTATCCAAACCTGCTACTGGAGGACCACTGTCCAAGCTTCCACTCTAAATACACTGATCTGAACCACACAATCAAGGTCTTCAGACACACTAGAAACTTCTAGGCAAGTGTGTTGGAGCAGGTTGGAACTAAATGTTGTGTTCACACCATGTCAGAATTACCATAACTCTGAGATGACAAAACATGCTTTTGTTCTTGGAACTGTTCACATCCTCTGAGACAGAATAATGTTTTTTTGTTTTCTTTTTCATTTTTCAAGCTAACATTAAAACAGTCTTTTGGCTTAATACACTCTCAAAATGTTATACACTTATTTATATAAAAGGTAACCAGTAAAGATCAAAGCTCACTTATTGAATGTAAAAAAAGTTTTTTAATATTCAGAATTGCATTAATAGCAATACCTTAGAAATTTTTTTTTTTTAGCTGGAAATCACAATGGTTATCATTACAAATTTCATGGTGAACTACTGTAGATGAGTCCTAAATAATATAATATTCAAATGTCCTCCATAGCCTTCGCGTTAATCACCATAGCAAAATCATTCTAAGTTGAGCATAAAACAAATGTTTCTCAACAAGGACTCATGACATAATTCAATGTTTTTTTTTTAACAACATGGGTGAATACATGGGCAAAGAGTTCTTTTAGCCATTGTAGCTTGTACTACAGCTCACCATAACTTGTTGGGTACTATAGTGCACACTAGCACCCTCTTGGGGATAAAAAAGCACCTCATTCTATTATAATGTTATTAACACCTGAACATAGCAACTAAATTAGTGGTCACCCAACCTTAAACCTTAACACTTCTCTACTATAAAACACATTAAAGGCAAATGAAATGAAAAAAAACCCCAGATATTTATTACAAACACTGATTGGAAAACTGCTAAAAAAGTAAGTATTTCAAACGTTGTATTCTGGGTCTTCTGATGCCTTCTTTGTTTAAGGAAGTGTGAAACTTAAGGTTTAATAGCCCAGAATGTTTCTTGTTCCATTAACACAATAATTTCTCATTGAAAAGTCATTAGTATGATTTATGCAAATGGTTCATTTAAGCAAAAATACTGGATCAAACTGGACTGAGTCAGAAAACATTTAAAGAAACCATGGTCAGACAACTGAAACCCGGCTGGATTTGCTTGCTTTTCTCAACTCCAAGCTACTCTGAGATTTAAGATTGTTTAGTTTGCTTCATAAAGCAGAGGTGTGCTGTTTGTGCTGAAACAACAGGAAAGTGTTAACAGAAAAAAATGTCAACAAAAAGAAAGATCTTCTTTTGTGTTTTTGTGTTTATTCAAGTAACAACAATATTGTGGTTGCTATATTGAACATTGGGATTTTTGGGTAAGATCTCACCCAGCCTTATTCAAAAAACTGGAGTGGAAAACTGCATCAGAAAGAGCTGTTCGAAACATGTATTGTGACTTGACATAAAACGTGGCAGGAAAGTTTGAGTTCATGTGGAAATACATGTATTCTTTTTTTAAAGCTGTTTTCATTTTGTGTCTTGTATTTACAGTAAACAAGAATAAGGCTGAATTTAAAATCTTTAGGTTCATGAGTAGAAAATGGAAAAACACCTTGAAAAAAATATTTCTGCATGTGGGAGAAGATGAAAAGTTTTCCGTTGATTTCAGGAGCTTGCCAAACACACTTTCCAGAAGTTTGCTGTGGCTGTTAAACATTGAAACTATTCAATAGTTTTTAAAATGAAATTATCCATTGGTGTGTTCTGATGTCCTGTGTTTTTTTTTGTTTTGTTTTTTCAGGTTTTTTTCCCCTTCACTTTCTTCAATTGGTTTGTTCCTCGCCACTGTCACCACTGGCTTGCTTGGTTTGAAACTAGTGGAGCTGCACATTGGAGATCAGTGTTTCGGCTTGCAGCAGTGACATTTACGTTACACTGAACTGGACTGAACTAAACTTTAGTTGTGACAAGTAAACTGAACTTACTAAAACAATCTATGTTAAGCTGCTTTGAGACAATCTACATTGTAAAAAGCACTATGGAAATAAAGATGAATTGAATTAAAGGAATTCCATGTGACCTGAAGTGAAGTAAAACTATTTTGAGGGTGAAGGGAAGATTATGGAATTTGCTAAAACATGACAGCAAATTATTTTTTATAAAATAATAAAGTGCACATACATTGTTCATAACAAGCACCACTATAAAAATAAGAGTAGCCTACATTTTGATTCCATGACCATTTAAATTTTTTTATTTTAGCTGAATTATTTTTGAGGTTTAGTGAAAGCAGGTAGTTCCAACCTTTCTTCAACATGCTTACCTGTAGATCGCAACAGACTGGGTCATCAGACCAATCACCACAGATTAGCCTCACACAAAGGAGGTGTTTGGAAAAATAAATCGCTGAACAAATCATACGGGAGTCATTGGGATAATTAGATAAAAAATGAATGCATATTATAAGACAATGAAAGTGTTTTTGACCTTGCATGCATATCAGCCAGCCAGTTGTTGGAGACCCCCAAAACCAAACTTTGACTTTTATAATGCATAATAGGGGTTCTTTAACAGCATTATTGAAACAGTTCTATCGGTTTAACATTATATATATCACTTTAACTTACATTGGCTAAATACTAAGTACTAAATACTAAGTACTAAATAGCTATGAATTTGTAAGGAACAGGTAATAAATTATCTGTTTCAAAGATACAGAAACAACAACACTGAAATCACCTGCATGCATCATGCTTAATAATTATGTTAGCATTGTTAGCAAGAACAAGCCATGTCTAGCCATTTGTCTCCTGTGGATTCATTTACCAATTACTTGATTGCTTCTAAATTTACACATATATAATCAATCTCAAACAAATAAGAAATGATCCAAAACTCACTTTTCTCTAATGGATGCACACAGTTCTTAATAATCACTACCAACTCTACAGATTAACTTCTGGAACATCTTTCATGAGTTGTTGTCACGTGTAATCAATTATTCATGTTGTATCCGCTGATGGCTACTAGAGGGCAACTTTGCATTGCCTTTGTAACAAGGTCCCTAAACAGTGTTCAATGCACTCTACTTCCTGAGCAATGGAAAATTTTACTTTACTTTGTAATGTTCATTCAAAGATTTACACAATGCCACTGCCTGCAATGTCTTCATACACAGACGCCACTTACTGTACTAGAGAAGTGTGACATAATATACCATTGTAAATAAATTACATTTAAGTACATGACGCACACTACAATGTTATTTGAATGAAACATATACACTTCCTTCAAACTGAAAACATGGTGGAATGTCTGGTGGAGTCCACTTCGCAGTTCAGTATCAGTCGAATAAGAAGTCTGAATTGATAAACATGCAAAATGTGCTGGGCTTTGGCTCTTGAGGACTGGGCTTGAGAAGCTAATATAAGGCTGCTTTCAAACCTGCCTCATTTAGTTTGGTTGAATTTCACTTGAGTTTGTTTTCTCTTTTGGTGTGGTTCATTTGGGCAGGTGTGAATGCTCAATTGCACTCGAGTGTACACCAAAAGCAGACCAAGCAAGGGTACTGGGACCTGCTTAAAGAGGTGGTCTGGGTACCTTTAAAAACAAATACTGAGTTAGTTCGTTTGATTTGGACTCACAGGGCATACTCTCACTAGGCACGGTTGCCTTGAACCGTGCGGAAGCGTGCTTGTGTCCCCTTCCCTCTCCCCTGACGGCCTGCACTCACACTGCATCTTCACTTTCGAGCAGGAGTATGCTTACGTCATCGATGATGCGACTGTTCAGTTTAACAGAAGAGAAGCGCTCTCGCTCAGCACAGTGGACATTGCTTTAATTATATCGTTTTGTATTATTTTTAGCGGTTTGGGATGCAGTGACACGCAGTCAAATATTTTGCCGGACAGATCCACCACTTTTGACGCTCATAAAATATCATAAAATCCTTCTGCTGCAGGTATTAGGAGGGTTGCTGAAGGTGCAGCTGACGTGCAGCAAGGGGTTTGTGTGTTTATTAAACTATAACAGTTCGCGTTCAGTGAAAAGTAAGAATGATTAATACATCCATATGAAACAGTCCCTTAAAAGTGACATCGCGTCTTCAGTTTTGGGCTGAGGCGCGCTTTGCACTCACACTACAAGCGTACCGCATCAAAGCCCAACCAAACCGCGCTCTGGCACACCTCTTCCAACCAGGCCAGGGCCGGCCAACTGAACAGCGCCTGTGCCCAATTCAGAGCACTCACATTTGTTAAGCAAATCGGGAAACATGCCCAGGCACGGTACAGATAGCGTAGTGTGAGTACGGCCAAACAGTCCCAACTACAAAAAGTACTGTGGATTTTTGGACTTAAACAGCTGCCGTAGTCACCTGTGCTGTGCGTTATGGTATGAGGGTTAGTATTTGTTGACAGTGACTGTGTTTGAAACCACATACTCAATGAGTAGGTACTCAATTTCCATAAGTACTTACTAATAAGTACTTGCAAACAACAGCTACATAGCCCAGATTTACATGCCCACAGAGCACTCATTCAGTTTTTGTTTTAAACCGCTAACATGCATTTATAGTTTTCAGCGACGTGACCTGTGTGGAGACCTGGTGGACAAAAAACAATAGGCTGCAATGGCAGCTATATTAAGATCTCCAGTGCTTGACATTAACTTTTTTGATCACCAGCCACTGTGGCTAGTAGTTTTCCAACGTTACTAGCCACTCGCCATTTTCACCAGCCACAATTTTGGAAATATATATTTTATATGCATAAATTTGACTTTGGCATGCTAAAATTACTTGTTTTGAATTTTGTGAGGCATTACGTCCACATGCCTTCTCATTCATTTCCCTTTTTTGTGTGTTGTGTATGACCTTGCTCAGTGAGCATGAGCAAATGGGTTGTGCTTTCATAGTGTCGCATTGCAATTAGTTTTTATTTCACATGACTTTTTAAGAGCTCAACACTAAGGATTTACCAAATTATTCTCTGGCCACACCAAACTAATTGTTTCTTAGTTTGTAACAGATTTTAAATAATGTGTCAAAACAAACAAAATATAGCTGTATACATACACCTTATATTCAACAAAAATGTTTTTGTTGAATAGACAATTTTTTTTATTTAAATCTGGAGCTCTTGAAAGCAGCAGGACTGTGGGTGCACGAGCATCACATTTTTTCCAGTCTATTTCAAAGAGAACCAATCGCATCAGTTGCGTTTCCAGGCACGGTTGCTTCGCGTAAGGAAACTTTTTAAACACTCGCGTGCACACATCACATCACATCACATCACATCACATCACATCACCTGTGCGCGTGACACTAAAGCCTCCATCAGTAATTGAGAAAAGCCTATGTCTCCCCATGCACGTGAAAACTGCAATTTAAAAATGATTTTCAACCAGCCAAAGTGGCTAGTGGGAGTGGCAGTGGCTGTCTAGCCAGCCACAGCTGAAATCTACCTGCATTTGGCAGGTTGGCGGGTGTTGATGTCAAGCCCTGGGGATCTCCATAGAAACACAGCACAAACCAGTCATATTTCTATCTGTTTCAAGTTTCAAAAAGGTTATGTTTGTTTTCAAAATACTCAAATGCTTTGCATCATAGTAGGACAAAAGACAATAAAATCTGTTTTGATACAGAGGTGTTTCCTTAGAGAAGGCAAGGAAGGCAGTGTCTTCTCTAAAAATTCAATGAGAAAATAATCCACAGTACAAAATAAAACAATGCAAACATGAAATATGACAGTAAGTGACACTGTCCAACACTAATACAAGCAGTGAAAGTTTCAGCATCTCTCCAGACTCCCCTGAGTCCACTGAATTTTAATAATGCATACTGTTTAGTGTGGAACATATGAGAATGAATGGGAAAAAGTACTGTAGAAGGAGGTAATGCTGCATCACACTGTAATTGCCACACTGTTCATGTCAGAAATCTTGCTTTTTATTTTCACGTGAACTTGGAGTCCTCTAATCAGTCTGAAAAAACAAACATACAAAAGACTAAAACAAATAAAAGTGTAATTGGGAAAGCTAATTAAAAAGGAGGTAGACAACAATACAATTACTTAACATCTGTGAGGGCTTTTTGTGAGCAGTTAGTTAAAGGTGCCATATACTCCATAGATTCAGTAAGTTACATTGTTCTCTGATATCTACATAGTAGGTATGAGCCTTAGGTAAGTAAACAAAATCAACAGAAATGCTCATTTCTTATTTCACAAAATGAATCAGAAGTTCGATATTTACCATATTTGGAACAGGTTAATAATAAAATTATAGCATGTTTTTACAGAGGACATCAATGTACATCCAAAATGGAAAGACTTACTTTGAAATGGAGAGGGCCTACAAATAAAGATAATCAATGCAGACGTTACATCAGTAGGGATCACTCTTACTTTATTTTAATTATTTTAGGAAATACCTGGTACAGTTTAGACAATATATTGATCATTTATGTTGGCAAAAGACTGACCAGTCAGCATCAAAATCAGGAACTGTATGTTTCATAAATCTAGTTTATTATCATGACCAAATTTTCTCTCTAGTAAACAGTCAAGATGAGAGGAACTTAATCAACCTTCTCTAGAAGTGCGACATTTTCTCTGACACACAAGATGGCTGGGACTACAGGGACTAGCAAAAGTCCAAGGGTGATTTTAATCAGCTGAGGTACTGATTCTCACAACGGGCCGGTCCTGTGCCACCAGCCACTTGATGTGGATCGACGTCAGGGATAAATTGTGTTCTCTCTGCTTCCTGTGCTGTGGATAAAAGCTCTGGGGAATGTGATAAGTGATGTTGGCTCTCAGCTGGTGTCTGTCAGAGTGAGAAGCATGTAATCTCCAATGGCTTTGACTGTGGCAATCGCTTCAGCTGTTGTGTGTCTCTAGAGATATTTGCGCATATTCATGATCAGAAGTGATTTGTTTATTAGGCTTTTTGTTTGTTGATGATGGTTGACTATTCTGTGTTCATGGTTTACTGTAAAGTAGAAAAAGAGATTTTCCAATGAGTTTTTGGATTTTGTTTTCTTGAGAAAAATAGGGTCTGTTGTTAAAGGGGTTGTGAACTGAGAAATGTTTTTGATCTTTTGAAATATAATCATCCTGTAAGTTTCAGAACTTTCTCAGTCCAAAAAACATCATACCTTCTCTGTGCCACTTTATTACACAATAGTGTGGATGAACTCCTGAGGAGATCACAACCTGCTTCTACATCACTGTCTGTTTAGCCTCATCCAATGATTTAAACATGCAGTACGTAAATAATGAGAAAGGCAAATGCAGGAAGAAACCAAATGGAAAAGATGACTCTGAAGACAACAATATGGTACTGCCAAATTGTGGAAAAATGTTTTTGCATTGTCTCTTTTCTGATCCCAACATTAGGGAATAATAAATGAACTTTTGACTTTTTTATGTCATATAACCATTACATTCACAGCAGCTTATTTTTGGGAAAACAATTAAAAATTCAACTATGTTTGATTACTTGGTTAAAAGACAGCCAGAAATGTATGGTTTAATATGTCTGTCTGAAATTAATTTTAATTTACTTAACAATAATAAAAAGATTAATTTGTTGGCACCAGTAGCTTCTTGTTATCATGCTGACTTATAGCACTAATATGCTCATGAGGACTCAATTCCTGTTCCTCCCCTCTCTGCCCCATGCTTGTCTACACTCTCTAGTGTCCTGCTCAAAGGAATAAAACCCCTATTTTTTCTTCAGGAAACACATGCCATGCAATAAAGCAAATCTAATGTTCTAAATCTGAAAAAATCTTTAAGAGAGCCATTTTTCAGATGTCCCTATCACCCATCCAGAGTGTTTTTGAAATTCCATAGCCAGAATACCCCCGTTGATAGTTTTCAGTCACGTGACCTGCGCAGAGACCTGGTGGGCACAAAAGAATGGGCTGTAATGGCAGCTACACTGGGATCTCCATATAAACGCACAATCCAGTCATTTCCATCTGTTTCAAGCTATGAATATTTTAATAACATATCAACATAACAAAACAAAATAACAAAGAACAAAAGAAAATTTCAACAAGCAGTAGATGTTACATGGATCCATTTTCACCATGGGCGAGGAGGAAATGGAGTCAAAAAATCATTTGGGGGAGGCAGTACCCAGAGAGATCTGCAGGCAATGGGGCTCGATATAAACTGTAATTTTACACTGCAACACTCACCTGTTTACTATTCCATGGCTCCCTGGGCTTATTCCTCCAATACGGTGGTCCATGAACTTATTGTGGCCATAGTTCAAGCACAGAAGGGTTCCACCAGTGTTCCTACATGTTTTCGCACATGTGGCTCTCAGTGGCATTCCAGCACTCTCGGCTCATGCGATCGCCCTGGCACCAGCTGAGTTCCTCGAATGGGTGCCAGATCCACCTGAGTTTCCTGAATGGGTGCCAGATACACCTGAGTTCCCCGAAGGTGAGCAAGAGTCCCACAAATGACCAGAGCCACCTCCTGAATCCCACGAATCTCCAGAGCCGCTGCCTGAGTCCCATAAATGGGCAGAACCACCACATGAGTCACACAAATGGCTAGCCGTGTGACCTTCCAGTGCTGCCAGAGTTGTCACCTACCGAAGCCTCCTGACCCACCGGTGCCTCCAGATCCAAAGCTTCATTGCCCACCGGGCCGTCTGACCTGCCAGTGACTCCAGATCCAAAGCCTCGTGACCCATTGGGGCCATCTGTCCCGCAGGTGCCTCCTAACCCAACGCCCCATGCTGCAGGCCCTTCATCCCTCCCTCTTATCCACCTCCACTCCACCTCCCTCCTGAAGTATAGGACTGCTTGTGCAGGGGCTATGTAACAGTCCTGGTTTCTGTTTTTGTGTATTTCAGTTTAGTGTTTTCATGTGTCACTCCCTGTCACCTTAGTTTACCTTTGTTATCTTATTAGTCTTTGATTTAATTATTGTTACCACCCCCTCGTCAGCCTGTTTAGTTAATATGTTGCTATCCCTAGTACCATCTGAGTTACCAGAATGGGCACCAGATCCACCTTAGTTCCCTGAATAAATGCCAGATCCACCTGAGTTCCCCAATGGGGAGCAAGATCCACCAGAGTTCCCCGAAGTCCCATGAATGGCCAGAACTACCACCTGTTTCACACAAATGGCTACCAGAGCTGTGTGATCTATCAAAGCCTCCAGACCCACTGGTGCCTCCTGACTCACCAGTGCCTCCTGACCCAATGCCTCATGAACCACAGGGGCTGTCTGACCCGCTGATGCCTCCTGATCTAAAACCTCAGGACCCACCGGGTCTGTTTGACCCGCCAGTGCCTCCTGACCCAAAGCCCGATGCTCCAGGGCTGCCTCAGCTCCACATTTCAGGCCCTCCACGGCTGTATAGACCTGTCCCTCTTGTGTATTTCAGTTAAGTGTTTTCCTGTGTCACTTCTTGTCACCTTAGTTTACCCTTGTTATCTTGTTAGTGTTTGATTTACTTATTGTCTCCACCCCCTGTCAGCTTGCTTAGTTAATTGTTTCCTTGTGTATTTATACCCTGTTCAGTTAGCTTCTCGCTGTCAGTAGTTTTCTCAGTTACCTCTGTGATGTCTGTGTGTGCCTGGTTTTGGTTTTGTTGTCCCTAACTTGTTTATGTTTTTACACCACTTCATTTATTGCGTTTATCTGCAATCAACAATAATATCACTGGACTGCATCTGGATCCTCATCTCATCATTATTCATTTCCCAACAGAGATTGTGACACATATACTGCATCCGCAGTCATTTTAGTCATTTAAATCCATCATATCCCTGTCAGAGCTCCAATGTTTACATCTGTCTTGTAGATTTAGTCATTGATGCATTATAGTGGATAAGTGTCTGGTTATATTTGGTGTTGTTATATAAATATAAATTTATGTTATATAAAAATAAAATCTATAAATTTCTCCTTTCTGGCTGTTCGTTCTATAAAGGAAGTCTGTAGAAGCACAGCCCATCTTCTCATCAGTTAGTAATGTTATATCTTTTTGCAAAACAATTATCCAGTTTTTGGCAAAAAAGTAAAAAAAATAAATAAATAAATAAAACAAAAATAATAATCTCTCAGCCCGTGACTTCATTGTAAGCCTTTTGATTTCTGACCATTGTTGATCTAGCAAGTTGCATGGTGAAAGAATGTGTAAACTACACTTTTTGTCAAGAGAAAGTAAACAGCCAGCTTAAAGGTACAGTGCTTTCCCACAGTGATTTTCATTCAATAATAATAATAAAAAAATAAAAATAAATAAATTGTCAATTGTTGATTTGGCAACTCCCAAGCTTTCTGCTATGTTTTTATATATGTATTTTGACATCTCTTTGGATCCTATACTGAAAGTTTATAGGGCCAGCTTTCAAAGGTTTCAGATTTGGAATTAACCCCAGACTGTTTAACTATTGTTGAGAAAAAATCAGACAACAGCCTATGCCTGGCTGTAATTACTTTGGCCAGATACTGATTTAAATAACCTCAAATTAAATTGCTTCATTTAAATTGGAAAGTGTAGGCACACAGAGCCAAATTTATGAAAACTGTATCGCTATACAAAACTGGCTTACCTAACTGCATTTATTTAAAAATATTAAATTAAGTTATATTTTTAAAATAAAGTTTTTCAAATGTACAATTAGATTTGCATTTTCCTGTTTTGCAGGATATAAACTTTTTTAGAATATTAATTTAAATATTTAAATAAAAATAGTAGTCAAATAATACAGTACATGTATACTTATAAAAGCACAAACGTTATTCTTCATTGATTTAGTACAAAACTGAATAAAAATCTGTATTTATGAAAAAAGACTTTGCATTCACATTGTAGCCTATTAACCCTAATTAGTAAGCTCCGCACATACGACTTCTTAAGAGCTGTAGCTCATTGCAATTATGATGATAAAAATGAATATTATGTCTTATTATACCAATGTGTCGAGGTTGTGTTACAAATTCAAAATGCTAGACTCTAAAATTAAATTGAACGCACAAAGATAATACCAGAAGCAAGAACCCAACACACTAAAGAGAGCCAGAGCAGATTGATTTGTCTGCAATGTTAAAGTCAGCACAAAATCAAAATTTACTCTTCTTATTTGTATATGTATAAAGTAGTGCTTGTTGTAAATGATGTATCTGTGCACTTCATTATTTTGTAAAAATAAATTTTGCCCTCAAAATATTTAATCAAATATCATAACTTTCCCTTAGCTCTCAAAACAACTTTTCTCCACTTCTGGTCACATGGAATGCCTTCAGGGTGGGGATATCAGGGCGTGTCTCATTTCTGCCCTGCCTTTGCGGTAGGCAGTGGTTCGAACGAATATGATACAATTCTGTTTGTAAAATTTATCTCCTCGTTCTCGTCATTATCAGGCATCTAATATCATTTGAGGGTTCATGTTGACAGTGCCAAATTGACTGGCCAAGTTTTCTAACAATCCAATCTGTTAAACCCTACTTTTTTTTTTCTCTTTTTAGGAACTGTTTCAGATGGGATGATATGGGAAATAAGGACAATCCTAATTTCCATTTCATGGTGACATGGTGAGATTTACTGCTTCATACAGTATACAATTAAAGTCAGAATGATTAGTCCTCCTGTATATATTTTTTCCCCACTTTATAATTAATGGAAATAATATTTTTTTCAACACATTTCTAAACATAATAGTTTTAATAACTCATTTTTTAATAACTGATTTCTTTTATCTTTGCCACGATGACAGTACATACTATTTTACTAGATATTTTCAAGATACTAGTATTCAGCTTAAAGTGCAATTTAACTAGGTTAATTAGGTTAACTAGGCAAGTTAGGGTAATTAGGCAAATCATTGTATAACAATGGTTTGTTCTATAGACAATAAAAAATAAAAATAAAAGCTTAAAATGGTTTTTAATGAATTAAAAGCTGCTTTTATTCTAACATTATTCAAAATAAAACAAATAAGACTTCCTCCAGAAGACAAAATATCATAGGAAATACTGTTTCTTAAAAATTCCTCGTTCTGTTAAACATAATTTGGGAAATATTTGAAAAAGAAAACAAAAATTCACTGGAGGGTTAATAATTTTGACTTCAAATGTAAATGAAAACTTGGCCATTATTTCTTTTTTACTGATTTGCTCAGAATCTTTATATTGTTGTTTGTTAAAAGTTATTGTTCAATAAATGACATTTTGTAGAAATTACATTAGTATTTAATGAAAGTACTCTTTAATTGCAAAATGGTGTGTGTTTGTAGTGATTGTCAGTTGATGTTACATTGTTCTACCATCAGATGGTGACAGAGGCCGTATAATTTGGTCAGTTACCCATATGCGCAGCCATGCTGGCAATACTCAAATGTACACAACAGCATGGATTGTAAGGTTAATGTACTACTGAATACATTGTTCTGCCTATTTATGCTTTCTAAACAATGAAAAGAAATGTATGAAAGATGTTAAATCATATAAGAAGGACTTATATACCTAGACCTTCAAACTTCCGTTTAGAATTGTCATCAGCTAGAGTAGCTTTTCTCAGCTGGTAATTCTCGATCCAACATTTTTTGTGATACTCAACTTTGAAAGATGTGTGTAAAAGCAGTTTATGCTTCTGTCAGATGCCATCAGATAAAATGCTGAAACAGTGTCTCAGCTGTTCTACTGTGCTCAGCTCTTCAAGTGCACAGACACACACTTTCATTTAGTTAGTTTATATTGTCTATTTACCATGATATGTTTTTTTTTTCTGTAAATTTAATATGACATTTTATTTTCACTTTGTGCCACTTTTTAAATTAATGTGTTTGTACAGTGGGACAGTACATGTGTGTCAAACATTTTGGTGACTTACGTTTGTTTGGGTTTGTTATATATTTGAAAGAAGAGAGAAAATGTTCGCTTTAACGATGGCGATGCTCCCTTTAAATGGCACAAGATGCCATCTGATGTTGAGGGTAAAAGACAAGCTCGCAACACTTGTTTTCCATTTCCATAACATTGCATTTTTCAAATAATCAATCCAGGAGGTGGTGCTGATCAACAGCAATATTAATTCACCGTTGTTAAAAACAAGTAAAATAGATTAAAATCGATTCAAAGCTGTCCAAATGTGACTCTTTATGCATCCAAGCTCCCAACCAGAAATTCAGAGCATCGTTGTGCATACATGCAAAGCAAAATGGGTAATTTTGCGTTCTATGAAAAAGAAGAAAGAAAAGTATGCAACATTTTGACCATCTGAGTTTAATAGGTGATAAAATAATAGCAATTTTTATTAAGATATTGGCCCAATAAAGAAAAACCCAGCGTAATTTTTAACTACAGCTGATCAAATCATTATAAAACTGTTAAGTGTCTTTCTAAGTCGATCTCTCTCTTTTGTATGTGGTAGTGCTGTATTTATACCATAGTAATTGTAGTGTATTGAGTGTGAGATGGGACTCACATATTAGGAATGTGTGTATTTTGTGTTGGCCACTCTTTGTATAACCCTGAGTTACGTTTTGGTTAGCCATCTGTTTGTTTCTAATGCATCTCCTGTTTTCATTACTGCAGACTAGTTCAGTAAACAAAAAGAAAGAAGAAATGCCCGCATGTGTTTAGCGTTTTTCCTTATCGCAAATACAACAGTAATCTGGTAGTGATTGCACTGCTTTTGCTTTTTCGGGGTTAATTATTGTGATATCCTGATTGCAACAGAGAAATACTGGGAGATATCTCTGTAGAATAAAATATCAACAAAATCACCTGTTTTATCATCACTTTAGACAGTACGCTATAGAATCATTCAAATACTAGCTCTAAAGTGTTGTTGGTGAAGTAGCAATGGTTTCTGCTGTTCTGATGTCAGCTGCAGATGTGAATGAGTGGCGGAAGAAAGTAGTTCCTCATACAAAAGGATTTTTAGACTGTCCGTATTTGATTTTCTTTTTTTATACATGATTATACAGTCGACCTGTTGTATAAACGCAATATCACACTCATAGCAGTGCGATGTGGCTGTATATCGTCACTGGTGGGACACTAAGGCACTCGGCCTTCAGCCTCATGCCAATGCATGCCTCCCACCAGTGCCGATATACAGCCACATCGCACTGCTACACTGCTACTTGATATTGCTTATATATATATATATATATATATATATATATATATAT
>CAIGQV010017103.1:1722661-1735972 GCA_903798115.1 Danio jaintianensis | reverse complement strand
ATTTATGTAAGCAATATATTTAGTAGAAAGTGTCCTGTTCAAATGTGATAGCAAATAAGTCTAAATTCACAGGTAACAACACCCAAGCAGATAGATATAACCAAAATCAGACAAAATAACAGACTATTTGCATTGTTTTTTAATTAAAGTAGCTTTGATACCACTTGACATTTTAGGAGCCCTTAAAGCAAATCAAACCTTCTGAAACCAACAGGGTGCAGATCTTATTTCCAATACTTTAAGCTTTAGGGAGATTATTTTTGTTCTCCTAATAATATTTATTTATTAAATGGGAAAGTTGTATGGAGAGATTCCAGGAATGACGCCCTTTCACTAGCACATAATTGTGGTGTGCTGTTGCTAAGTAACCTGACTTGTATCAAGGAGCCAGCATCTCCAGAAAGTAGACGTGCAAGTTATGGAAGGGTCTCAATCAAGTATAAGGTAGAGCGGCCTGTGAATTTATCAACATTATCAGGTGGTGTTCCCCTGCAGCTAACCAAGAACTCATGCTCAGATGGTTTGAGCTGGCGTTTGTGCAATAATTAAAAATGCTATTTTGAAAATGATTGATTTCTCCACTTTTCTTTAAGTCTAATTTGAACTCGTAGACAAAATTTTACGTTTTAACAATTTTTAACATACATACATACATGTTTATTTCCTTACAAAGGTAAAAAAAAAAAAAAAGTTAATATAGTATTTGGGTTCATGGTTTGCACATTCCTTACAAAAAATAACTGCAGTAAACTGAAGTAAAACTGCAGTACAACAGCAGTATATAGAAGTATAACTGCAGTAAAATTAAGTACAATTGCAAAATTGCAATACAATGAAGTATAAACAGTTAAACTACAATGCAATAAAGTTTAACAGCAGTAAAATCTGCAGTACAACTGAAGTAACATTAAATAAACTGAGAGGGGCAATATAGTGATATGTTATACAAATTATTGCACTTAGGAACATAAGTATTAAAAGTGCACTTTAGTTTTATTATGTATTGCAGTATTGTAGATGTATTTCTGTAGTTAGTTATACTTCTGAAAAGTGCAATACAATATATTGTGGTAGTACTTTAGCAATACAACTGAAGTACTGAAACCTCATTTGGAAACCATTGTCCACCGAGCAGGAAAAGTAGTTGTACTGCAGTTGTATTATAGAAGTATTTCAGTTGTATTGCAATAGCGGTATGGCAGTTGTACTGTAGTAGTTCAGTTGTATTGCAGTAGCAGTACTGCATTATAGTAGTAGTATCACTTCAATACTATTGCAGTTGTACTTCAGTTGTACTGTAGTAGTAATTCAGTTGAATTTCAGTAGTTGTACTGCATTTTTACTGTAGTAGTACTTCGGTTGTATTGCAGTAGATGTACTGCAGTTGGTTGTATGGTAGTACTTCAGTTGTATTGCAGTAATACTGCAATATACTTAAGTAAAGCATTGTTTTCGTGTCCAAAAAACTGCACATTTCAGAAGTTAACTAAAACTGCAGTATTCCTTTGAAAAACTATGGTATTTTTTATTTTTTTTTAAACTGCAGTAATTTTTTGTAAGGGATATTGGAGAAGGCAAGGTAAGATGACATAGTATTATACTTTGTACTCTTTTTCTTTTCTTCCGACCTTATAAAGTGTTCTTTTATTTAACAAATAAAAAAAAAAGACAGCACCTAAAATATCATTCATCAAAACAATAGTTTATATACAAAAAAAAAATAATAATCTTGACAGACATTCAGAACATGAATCATTTGATGATATATTAAAGCCCCAAAATATAAATTAAATGTAAAATTTAATAACCTACTTTAACACATTGATTCATATTATTAGGTTTTACATTTATCTTCAAGATGTTTGATCTGATGCCCTGAAATCTGCTACAGTTTACAAGGGGGTTCAAGTTTTTCAGGGTCTGCACATGCAACAAGTTTGCGTGCAATGTTTAAATCACCACAAAACATCATCACAAAATGGTTTGGGATCTGTTTGGAAAATGATTCATTTTATCAAATCTGAGTCGATTCTTTCTTTTGAGAGACAATAACTTCAGCGCACTTTCAGGTTCAAAACTGCCTATTTTCAAAAATCCCTAATAAAGGGGCACTTTAAAAATATGCTTTATGTGTGTGTGTGTGTGTGTGTGTGTGTTTGTGTGTGGTCCCTCTCTGCAGCTAACATTATCTTCTTGTATGTAGAACCCTGTAAGTAGTCATTTTTTTGGATCTTCGGTACTACATAATTGTATGCATTATACAGTTTCTTTTTTACACATTACTTACCTTTTTCATTAATTCATTCATTTTCTGTTTGGCTTAGCCCCTTTATTAATCAGGAGTCGCCACAGCGGAATGAACAGCCAACTTATCCAGCATATGTTTTACACAGCGGATGCACTTCCAGCTGCAACCCATCACCGGGAAACACCCATACACTCTCATTCACACACATACACTACGGACAATTTAGCTTACCCAACTCATCTATAACGCATGTCTTTGGACTTGTGGGAGAAACCGGAGGGAACACAGGGAGAACATGCAAACTCCACACAGAAATGCCAGCTGAGGCTCGAACCAGCGACCTTCTTGCTGTGAGGCGACAGCGCTACCCACTGTGCCACCGCAACGCCCCATTACTTACCTATGAAGCTTATTTAAAGTTCATATACAATGCAAATAATAAAAAAGTTGACAATATGTATAAGCAAAACAAAACAACTTGATTCATTCTGCTTGTAAATGTAAATGAACTGTGAAGACCCTGGGTCACATTACCATTACTAACAAACTTGTGACCACCGTATTCACTTTCATTTAGAGTTATTCTGTCTTATGAAAAGATAAATTATTGGTTCTCTGAAGCTAATAACGTGAGGAACCTTATCATCACGGTTACCAGGTTTTCGCAACAAAACTGTTACTAATCTGTATAATAGTAATTATAAAAAATTAGTTTTCATAAATATAATCATATTCCCTTAAGATTGACAGCTGGCATTGTGTCTATAATTTGACTGCTGTGTGCCATCCAGTTAAAAATAAAATGGATGTAGTCAGGCAAATAAAGAACAACTCTTATTGTCATGTTCACCAGCGATCAAGGACTTAAGAGATCGCTGGTGAACTACATTTCATCATGAACTACAAATCATCACAAACTACAATTCCCATCATTCCGCCACACACACCCGGTTTCCACTTCCACTCATCACACACACAGCTGCATCCAATCACTACTCATTGTTTGGACTATTTATACACCCTGGACCCGTCTTGTCTTTGCTCAGTTGTTTGTTATTCTCAGTCGTTGTATTTTTGAATGGTATTGTTTGGTCTTGTTGTTTTTGCTTAGTTTATGTCACAGTTCCTGATTATAGTTTGCTGTTTTGTTTATTGTTATTTTGTTACTTTGTGTTCCCGTATGTCCTGTTTTTGCACCAGATCTTACCATTAAATGCACATGGATCCTACCCCTTGTCCTGTCTGCAATACCTCCCACTAACGTGACACTTATATACAGTACTTATTATTTAGCAACAATCCTGACGAGTCTTCCACACACACGCACACCCACACACACGTCTTCTCTAGTGAAACTGCACTTACTCTGCTTTATCGTCTACTGTTTTTAATCATTCGTAAAATATAAAGCATTTTAACACAGTGCTCAGCATAATTGAGTATACCCCATTTTGAAAATGAATATTTTTATCAATTTCTCAGTGAATATAGGCAATGCATTTTGGAGCATTTAAACAAAACAGATTTATTAAACAGATATATTTATTAAAATAATATTTTAGTCACCAAACATATTTAGAAATTGAAAGATAATACAATTAAATTCAAGCTAAATATTTCAACAAAAAAAATTACAACCTACAAAATTTCAACTATTTTATTTTATTTTTTTGCTTCTCTTGATTTTTCCTCCTTTTTAAAATTTGTATTATTTAATATTTTTCTATAACATATAAATTTGGGTGTACTAGTTTTTGGACCATTATCATAAGTTATTTTGTTAGATAAGCTCCAGATTTGGCTTCAGTACTGACTAATCTAATGTATATGAACAAATATAATATTGTATAGCTTCCTATTAAAAATATGAATTTAAAAGATAGATTTGTGAGGAGTGTACTTATATATGCTGAGCACTGTAACTATATATAATATATTTGATGCAGTATTTTAAACCTAAGTGACTAATCATAGCCCAAATCCACAGGAAAACCATGGCAACAATGCTTATCGTTCATTAAAGGCTATTATAAAAATGTATTCCTTCACACTTTGTTTATGCAAACATATTTTGTGTTAACATGTTTGTGTGTTGTGTGGCCTCACCATAAAAAAGGCCCTCTGAATAAGGGGTTCCTCTACAATACAATTTAATACAATTAGTTTATTTTAGTCAAACATCTTGCAGTATTGGGATAACCGACAGCGACTGGTGGGTAAATTGCCCTTTCCACTTTCTGTGAAATGATGTATTGATATTCTCTTATTCTTTATGATTTTTAAAGTCCCCCTTGAATGAAACATTTAGCTACACTCCATTCATGTTAGATCAGATCTTTAAGGTGAGTGAATCACAGGGTGAAGTACACTGCATCGAGCTCCTATTATTCAATGGAGAGTGTCAGACAGAGAGTTGTACAAAATGTACAGAGTGGTAGGTCCCCAGGGCCAGTAAAACCACTTGCTTAATTGAGCAAAAAATGAGAGAAATATTTGAGTTACAGTATTGTGGATTGGTACACTGTAATATCCAGTCATCCAATTACTCTGCAGTTCAGCCCTGAGCAGAAACATGGCCATTTAATGAAGCGTGTAGGTTTTCCATAATGAAATGAGGAATAAATGTACATCCTGTAGGGACATCATTTTTTACTATGCTGCCAAAGTGAAAATGGTTCAATAATGTAGGGAATGAAGCTTCCTGGTTTGGAATGTTCTACCTTGAAACTGGATTTAATGACCAGTTTAATGTAGACAAACAATGAAGGAAGGCTCATGGACATAATGCCACTAATTGCAGCATAATGTGAACATGTTGTGAACATGTAAAAATAATAATTAAGAAAACAACAACAGAAAAATTTTAAGTAGTCAACATTTGAAGTGGTTCAAACCTTTCATCAAAGTTGTTTTAAAACTATTGAACAACACCAAGAACAAGAACATTCTTGTCTTAGGACATTCATTCATTCATTTTCCTTTGCCTTAGTCCCTTATTTTTCAGGGGTCGCCACAGCGGAATGAACCGCTTGTATACTGGAACACCCAGAGGAAACCCACGTGCACACGGGTTGAACATGCAAACTCCACACAAAAATACCAACTGGCCAAGCTGGGACTCGAACCAGCGATCTTCTTGCTGTGAAGTGACAGTGCTAACCACTGAGCCACCGTGCATGCATGCACATGAACCTTTTGTGTTTATGGAAGATTTTGACCATTCCCTTGAAGTCTGATGCTGGGCAAGAAGGCCAGGCTTGCAGTTTCCACTCTAATTGATCTAAAATGACTCTTTGCAGGTCAGTCAAGTTCCTTCACACCAAACTCACTCATTCATGTCTTTATGAATCTTGCTTTGCACAGTGGTGCACAGTCATGTTTAAGTCACTGCATCTAAAGATTTTCATTGTACTTGGTGATATAGGGCTTGTATACAGCTACTCGGTCATGTGTTTTTATAACCAGACCAGGTTAGTTTTAAAAGTTGAAAGTTATAGCTATGCTTATACACCTGTTTACCCCAATAATTCACACAGCTTGCATCTGAGAAACATCTTACCTAAAATGAGAAGGCTTATTAGCATGCATGGCTTCTTCTCACAGGCTTTACCACAGATTCTCATATTTTTTGACTGATCCTTATTCTCAAAGCCTCACTGCAGTATACTGCTTCCCCTAGGCAAGAATCTAATATTGAATATTTTATTAGTATTAAAATGAGCCATATGCTCTTTTAGCATTCATCCAAAACAATACAGCTTACAGAAAGAATTTGGCAAAAAAAAAAAAAAGTTAAACCTCTGATTTCAATAAATGTTAAATTCTGAATAAACAAATGTTAGATATCTTGAGAACAGGTTGCGAAAGAAGAAGAAGAAGAAGAAGAAGAAGAAGAAAAACACTTTGTAACCATGGAAGCCTTAAGCAAATTAACACAATTAGCATGACTCTTTAGAACTTTACAAACACACATTTAGCCATGTCATATTTAATGAAATTCAAATAAGGAATCTGCCAATATCCATATTATGGTAATATACAAGTAATGTGTGTTGGTTGTACTCCTTTTGTCAAAAAAGGCAGTGACAGTCATTGGGGATAATTTTGCAAAATGTCTGGAAGCCCCATGGGATTTAAATTTCATTTTCATTACTGTTTTTTTCCTTAGCAGGGACAACACAGATGTCTAACCAGTCGATCTACTGTAACAGGGAAGTCTTGTTCTCAAGATTGGATCTTTGCTCAAAGTCTATTTAAAACACTAATCACAGCAATTACAACAGTCACAACAGTGTTTCTGTTGTGGAAAAGAGCAGTAACATCCCTTTGTTATGTGTTAAGATAAAAGGAGAATTGTTTTAACTTGTGGAAAACCTAAATTAGGCAATTAAGGCAATTTTTGTCAAATGTCAAATGTTTATTGTGCAAATCAGACAACTTTACAATGTTCTCATATAAATGTCAAGCAGTATCCTCAAATTGCAGTTATAGTGTGTGACTCTTGTTTTCAGAATGTTGTTGTTGTGGATGATTTACTGGATGACACCATCCTAGAACAATACTATTATTGCTCACTAGACTTTTCCTCCCAGGCTCATTGGAAATATGTGCTCAAGGGTACATTTTTGAAAAAAAAAATATACCCTGGACTACATCTTCTTTGCAGAATTTGTTTTCACAAATGCATGAGAGGCCCCTGCGTACATTTTTGACAATCGCAAATAAGTTACTGGGGCATATCCTTCCCGCATACGTCTATGAGAGAAACCAGTTGGCTTGTCATTGTGCATAATATATCAGCACCACCCCCTTCTCTTAACCAAACCAATAGTGTTTTCAAAAACAAACTAGAAGAGAAAAGCCATCACAGCCACATGCTTTTACCATAGTATTACACTGCTTTTTTTTTGTTTCATTTTGCCTGGTATCTGGAAATTTTGCAGTACACAAAAATGTGGCATTGCTAGTGCTGATGCCATGTTGTCAGACTAAGGCGCATCGGTTAACACTGCAATACTTCAGTGCAATGTGGTCCCAGAGATAATTAATGCAAGACTACAGAAGGTTTCCAGGTTCATGACAGGATGATCTCATAAAATATTGTTTCAAAAAGATGTTTGATCACTGACTTTCAGTGTTTAAGAAGATTGTGGAGGTTGATCAAAAATACTTTTGCTTAACACTTCATACAGCCTTTCACTTTCGCAAACTTAATGCTCTGTGTTCTGGAACATCCTGGGACTTTTACAATTCACAGTCATGCCCTTTGGGATACATTGAGCACTTGTCACTTTTTAGAAGATGATGGACCAAGTTTTTTAACACTGTGAAGGATGGTCTGCAACATATCTTGATGATTTGGTGATCCATATTTATACATATTTACACAGGAGAGAGCATTTCAAATACTGGAAGCAGACCTTGGAGAAGACCCAATATGTTGCACTGATTTTTTCAAAATCAAGAAAATGTGAATGGCAAAAATTACAGAGCTACATTGTTTATCATGGAGAACTGAGACTCCAAGTGACAAACATACATTGCATCCCAAAGATAAAGATAAATGGTTAGGTTCAGGAGAGCTAATAACAGTATTAGTAAATACAGTAAAATAACAGTTAAATAAATAAATGAATGAATGAATGAATGAATGAATGAGATCAGCTTATGAAATCTGTAGGAAACTCAAAAGCCAAAACCAGGAGATTCTTGTCATCAAAAAGTTTTATTTTTTATTTTTTAATGAGAACCAGGCATCTTCAGGAAGTCTATAAGAAGTCTAACCAACCAGTGTTTCCCTGTAATATATATATTTTATGGGGACAGTGATACTTAAAGGTGGATACAAACAAACTGACCTGACAACTTTAACAAAGCATGTAAATGAAGTGGATATTTGAAAGTCTTGTCCAGACTCTAAAGTTTCACCCACCCTAATATTTTGTAAAGACAACAGGCAACTATGGTAAAGACAACAGACAACTATTTTAATGATCTAAGTGCAAAGTCTAAAGCACATGGCGCAAGAACATTAAGGGCGCGTCCAAATCCACTTTTGCTATTTTAAGGATGGAAAAATACGGTCTGTGCCATGGCGCATGGTCTAACAGGGTTGTGCTTATTCTCTTAAGGACTTATGGGTGTGTTTTGAGCACAACGTACTTTAAACCAATTAGAGTGTCATCTCCCATTCCCTTTAAGAGTCAATTGCTTTGCGCCATGACACATTTGCTATTTACAGGGTGGACTTTGAAAGTGGAAAAACCGAATGCTTCACTAGTGAGAAAACAGTTAAACAGATCATCTGCGAGAGGATAAAGAACAAGCCTCCTCCATTAGGCCTCTTTACTTTCTCTTTACTTTACTTTTACTCTTTTGCTTTACTCCTTTACTTCCATGGAGTAAGGAAACAGTGACAGATGCACTCCACTGGAGACATCCATTAGCCTACATAT
The DNA here is from genome assembly GCA_903798115.1 of Danio jaintianensis. Lineage (NCBI taxonomy): Eukaryota > Metazoa > Chordata > Actinopteri > Cypriniformes > Danionidae > Danio > Danio jaintianensis. The sequence goes on along the minus strand of CAIGQV010017103.1, from coordinate 1,727,269 downwards.
TTAATTTTGTAATTTCGTTTGTTAAGAGCAAAGATTTGTTTCAAAACTGTTTCTAAATTCAGTTCTAATTTCCAGCAAATGAATAAGTGAAGTTTATTTATAAACTAATTTCGAGAGGAGCTCGTGCATATGATTGATAGCAGCTGGCCCGCATTAGCTAATGAATGATCCACCAACCAGACGACTCCTAAACCACTATAAATAACCAGAGTATCTTACCGTAGCCATCTTCATCTCGAAGAATCCACCGCGAGTAAAGCAACGCTTTACAAGCATTCTACTACTACTACTACTACCACTTCTACGACTACGACTTCAACAACAACAATAGCAACAGCAACAGCAACATCAACAGCTTCAGGTTCGTCAACAGCTTCAACAAATTCACCACAACTACTACTTCAGCTACCACTTCACCACAATGGACACCAGCAACATCTCCAATAACAATAACAACAACCATCAAGATGACCATACACCAGATTACCCGTCTATCTCTGAAGAACCCGCGGCAGCCGAACTCCCTATGGCACCGCAAAGCTCTCCAACAGAGCCAGGAGACGCTGCAAAAATCCGACGAACCACTCACTCGACTACCAGACTCCTACAACCAAGATCACCTCCTCCTTCAACATCTAGACAACAAATTGCTTCCCCTACCTCTTCATACGCTTCAGCTTCCTCCTTCGTCCATCCAGCCAAAAGAATTACCGTCACCGAACTCCGCAAACATCTCACTGATCTCGGCATTCACGCCCCAAGGACCCTCAATAAACCGGAACTGCTCAAATTATACTCCAACGCCACTTCGGACTCCCACCTGTCACTCAACCCTCATACAAGACCAAACACCCGGAAAACCAGCGCTCGACACACCCCTTACCCACAACCCACCCGCACTCAACCAGGAAAGAAGAAAACCAAAACAAAACACGTATCCAGCCGCTCACATACAGGACCACACCCCCAGAAATACCCCGTCACCCCCAACTACGTCACACCGTCAGGACTTCAACCAGGGAATCCCCACTTCCCACCAATTCTCCTCTCAACATTTCCCTCCCTCCCTCTCTGGGCCTCATTCGCACGATACACTGACATCATCTGCTCCGTTTTCCCCCATAGGAGGCGCGAGTTAAACGACTACATGGCTATTATAGCCGAGCTCGCGCTCTCCTACGGGGGTACACATTTTTACACATACCACAAATTATTTTCTGCAAAAAATGCAATTCGGGTGACTCATTGGAACCAGTGTCCGTATTGGGGGGCTGTGGACACTGATCTCCATAATCAAGTCTTTTTAGGATGCCGCAATCTAGCCTGCGCGGTCTGCCGCTCCAGTCTCCACACCACCACCTCATGCCCTTTCATCTCTCCTTCCTCTAATGCAGAACAACCCCCGAAGTCTACAAGTTACGTCCCAGGCCCGTCTAATTTCAACATTCCTCCTCTTCTCCCTTCTTCTTCTTACCGCTCTTCTCCTGTCAACAGCAACATCTGCCAAAATTTTAACATTGGCAGATGTCAAAGAAATTTATGTAAATATCTCCATGTCTGTTCTTTCTGCGGTGGGGCACATGCAAAGCTAATCTGCCCGATCCTTAGATCAAACAATAAAAAATCCAAAAATTATCTATCGACTCCAGTGAATATTCCTCATCTCACCCCTTTGAACTAAATGCTCACCCTGATACTAACTTTTCCTATTTTCTCATTTCAGGCTTAACTCACGGATTCCACCCAGGTGTCTCAGCTTCTCCTTCATATAACCTCTGCTGTCCTAATCTTCAATCTGCAACTGCTGAACCTGGAACAGTTGATCAGTTGATTAAGAAAGAAACTGATAATGGCTTTATGATCGGGCCTTTCGCAGCCCCGCCGTTCAACACCTACCGCATTAGTCCAATAGGTGTCACAACCAGAAAATTTTCTGGCAAAAAACGCCTCATAATCGACCTCTCCGCGCCTCATAACTCTATTTTTTCTAGCATTAATAGCACCATACCGCTAGAAGAATACTCGCTCCACTACCACGACATAGACCAAGCCATTTCCCTAATCAAAACAGCCGGCCGCAATGCCTGGCTAGCTAAAATCGACATTACAGCCTCCTTTAAAATTATGCCAATCCACCCAGATTTCCGGCACCTTTTTGGCATCCGCTGGCACTCCAAATTCTACTTCGCAGTCCGGCTAACTTTCGGCTGCAAAAGTAGCCCCAAAATTTTCGACATGCTCTCAGAAGCCATATGCTGGATACTTTCCAACAATTACAGAATTCCTTACCTCATTCACCTACTAGATGACTTCCTCATCATCTCCCCTCCGTCGTCTCCTCCAAACAAACACCTAGCAATCACCCAAAAAGTTTTTGCTGACCTCGGAACTCCCCTCCGGTCCCAGCACTTCCATTGGATTCCTGGGCATTATTTTAGATTCGAAAAAATTCCAAGCATCTCTGCCAAAAGAAAAAATCGATCGCATCACTTCTCTTTGCCAAATCTTCCTCGAAAATCTTTCATGTACCAAACGCGAACTCCTCTCCATTCTCGGCCACTTAAATTTCGCCATGCGCATAATTCCCCAAGGTCGTCCGTTTATCACGCACCTCCTTCAACTCTCCACCACAGTTCTCGGTTTAGAAGACACAATCCTTCTCTCTAAACCCAATCGCGACGAAATCAGCTTATGGACCTCCTTCCTTAAGCAATGGAACGGCTGTTCCTTTTTCTACAGCGATCTCATAGCATCGCCAGTAGACATTAAATTATTCACTGACGACGCCCCTTTAGTCGGTTTCGGAGGATTTTATCAGGGCCGTTGGTTTGCGTCACCTTGGCCCCCCCAAATGCTGGAAACACCCCAAAACCAACATTCATCCGCACTTTTCGAATTATATCCCATCGTCGCCGCGGCCATCCTGTGGGGGGATGAATGGTCCGCCTCTAGCATTCTCATACACTGCGATAACGAGGCTACAGTCCAATGCATAAATAAAGGGCGCTCGCACTCACCATCGCTCATGCCCTTATTAAGGCGCCTCATCTGGATAGCAGCCAAAAAACAATTTCTCATAACAGCTGAACATATACCAGGTTGCAAAAATCAAATTGCTGACTCTCTTTCTCGTTTTTCTTTCCAGAAGTTTCGGCAATTGGCACCAGAGGCAGACCCTCATCCAACTCCTGTTCCTCACTATTCAGAGATGACCTTGCCATAAACCACCCTTTATATCACCTCCGGGAATCTTCCATATCACTCCTACAAGCAGTGGCACCTAGAACTCTCCAATCATACCTCACAGCTTGGAGCTCTTTCAAATATTTTCACTCCCTTTACATGACACCTTTCCCAGACTTTTCCCTCCTCTCCATCACCTCATTCATTGCACATTTACACACTTCAAAAAACATACAAGCTAGTTCAATACGAACCTACCTCAGCGGGATCCTATTTTTCCACAAATTGATACACGGGTCCCCTTCAGATGCCATATCAAACTCTCAAACCACCCTCCTCATAAAAGGTATACAAAAAAAAAAACCTTCCCCCCCCGATTCTAGACAACCCATTACACTCCACATCCTTTCCAAATGCATTCACACCCTTCGCAAAGGATACATTTCCACTCACACAGCCCGCACCCTAGATGCCATATTCACACTAGCCTTTTTCGGGTTCTTGAGATGTTCTGAACTAACAGTAATATCCAAATTCAACCCTACAATCCACCCCACACTATCTGATCTAACCTTGCTGGATAAAGAAACTCTATCTTTCTTTATTAAGCAAAGCAAGACAGACCAATTACGTAAAGGCCATTCTATATACATTTTCGACATCCCCTCCCCCACACAACCATTCCAAACACTCTTAGCTTATTTGCACTACAGGAGAGCCCAAGAGCCCAACTCCCTCGCCTCACTTTTTACTGATGACGCTAATCGTCCAGTAACACGTTTCTGGTTCCAAAACCACCTAAAAAAAGTACTCCGCCTTTCAGGCTTCCCCTCCGAACCATTTTCTAGTCACTCATTCAGGATAGGAGCAGCCACCACAGCAACCCAAAACGGGCTGTCCCAACAACAGATACAAACCCTCGGTCGTTGGTCCTCCAACGCTTTTAAATCTTACATTCGCCTTAGCCAACACCACCTCAGGGAAGCCCAGCTGATCCTCTCCAGCAGACTTCCTCCCACATAAGCTTATAGGTTCAAACACGAATTTACCAACTCTGCCACACCCCCCCACCCACTGAGCTACACTCACCCTTTGCACCACTGCAGCAACAGCAACACTCTAGCTGAGATCATACCCATATCACTTCTGACAGGAACCAACGTTCCTGCGGAAATTCTAACCGAGCCCCATTCACTTCCATTCCGACAACCAACTTCCAATACACCTCTGCAGCATCAGAGACGCTCCACCGAGCCTCATTCCCCCTCTGCACCACTGCAGCAGCAGTGACGCTCTGCTGAGATCAAATACACTTCCATTTAGCCTTTCACTACCGACACACTCCCCAGCACTGCCACAGCAGTTTAAAACGCCTCTGCGGAGGCATAATTCCTTTCATCACTGACTTCCATCACACCTCTGCAA
>CAIGQV010017103.1:1710992-1722651 GCA_903798115.1 Danio jaintianensis | reverse complement strand
CCACTGCTGCAGCAGTGACGCTCTGCCTGAGCTCATATACACTTCCATTCACCCATACCACTACAGACACTTTCCCCAGCATTGCCAGAGCAGTTAAAACGCTTCTGCAGAAGCGTATTTAACCCTTTATTATTATTGACTTCCATCGCACCTCTGCAACAGCAGAGACGCTCCGCTGAGCTCTCTCCCTTCGCACCACTGCCGCAGCAGTGATGCTCTGCCTGAGCTCATATACATTTACATTTTAGTCATTCTGATTCACTCCCTAGCACAGCCACTGCAGTTAAAACGCTTCTTCGGACGCACATTTTTCTCTTCAAATTTTATTTTACCTCCACAAACTGCATAAGCAGTTAAAACTCCTCCGTGGAAACTTTCTTCGATACTGTCTTCCACCGCACCTCTGCAGCAGCACAGATGCTCCACTGAGCCTCATTGCTACATTACAGCACTGCCATACATACCCGCTTTTAAACCATTACATCCGCCCGGTCAAGGCAGTTAAACACTGCTTCGGGAGCACAATTAGCACTTACAAACATCGGCTGCCAGTACACCACTTCAGTAACAGAGATTACTCTAACCTAATCCATTCACCTTCTGCACCGTTTCTATCTTTGCTCCCGCAAACCCTCTCCTAGTACCATCTTTTAACACTTTCCATTCAGCAGCCGGTTATGGCTTTGATATCTATTGCCTTTTGGGGGGTTCTTCAATACGCGGCTGCTGTCCCGAGCTTAAAGGCATTTTGGGGAGTTCTCGAGACCTACCTGAGCTCAAACTCCCCTCTCGCCCTGCAACGGGAGGGAGCCCCGGGCTCGAGGATCTCATGAGCTCAGGGCTCTCTCCCGGGACAGCATGCCAAACACGCTTTATAATTAATCATCAGCTAAGGGCGAACTATTGAAATGAACAATAATAACGAAGTGTTGTAAAAAAAACTAAGTTATATCCAAACACAAGTCCTATTTTTATGCCCCATATGGTGATGCATAAGTCTCCAAAACCTGGTAAACAATTCTAAACTTCTTTTTATTAAAACAAATATAAATATGTATATAATAAATACTACTACTACTAATAATAACATTATACAAATGCAAATTGTCATGAATAAACTGAAAAAAGGTCTGTGTCTCAGACATTTGGTTTGCCAGACTTGTTCTTTCACAGTAGTTTCAATGTAAACCACAATGTACATAACAATTTCATTGGAACCTAGATTTAACTTTTTATAAATTTGTATTCCAACACACCCATTCTAACCCTATTTATTTCCCCCCCAAAATTTAATATTTGTGGTTAACTACGGGCTTTATGCAGGGTTGTCCCATGTGTCAGTGGTTTTCATCATTGTTTAACATAGTCAAGTAAGCTGTAGCCTACTTATTTGCATTCAGTGTGAGCCCTCTTCACTTACATAATTGACGATGTGCTGCTTTTAAAAACCATGCACTGTATAATGATATTGTTATTTTTTATTACATTATAGGTATTAATTATTTATAAGGAATCATATGGTTTTGTCAGTGATTAAAACAGCATGTTATGATAGCTAGTCATTTGTGTCATAGATACAAGCCAAGACAGAGAGAAGAAAATGTGCTTCTGTATTTAAATGCGTTGTAGTTTTTTAATTATAGTTGTTATTTGAGGCGTTACCTTTTAAAGTAAGATACAAAGAATAAAATGGTGTCAGTGTTTACAGTCCATCCGCAGGTTTTTACAAATAGTCGGATCTGACATGGTGTATCGAAGTCAGAATTTTTTGGATTTTTTTCATAACACATAACTTATTCAATTTTCTTTTAGGATTTTCAACACTACTTTATCTCATTTTAAAAGGTGAAATTCCTTCAAAATAACACAAAAATCTTGCAGTTACCCATCCTTATGTATGGGAAGCTTTTCAATTTTGATAGAAAAATTAAGGGGGAAAACTCCAAAATAGCCGCTGAGTCTAGACGTTTCCAGTGAAATTAAAAATAGAGTGCAAATATTTAAATAAAATATAAAGAGGATAGCAAATACTAACTTGCAAGCATGTAATTTCTGTACAATGTAAAATGCTTTTCTGTAAAATTATGACTCATTGACTGAAATGAACAAATTTCCATGTCAGAAGAATGTTAATACTTTTATAATTTAATTATTTAGCACATGCTTTTATCCAAAGCAACTTACAAATATGAAAATCAGACAAATGTGTAACAGATGTCAACAATATCCATAATACATTTATATTTAAAGTTTATATAATATAAATATAATTTCATACCGATTTAGATTTAAATACAAAATTTTTAAGGGACATCTTTAAAGATTATAATTATTACAGTACATGCACTTTTTTCTTGTTTTTTAACTGTTACAACTGCTGAGATTAAAACTAAGACTGCAGATTGCAACTGTTTTAGCTAAACTTGTGCACTTAATTGTGTTCTCACTGAAAACTTAGTGCAAGGGTTAAATCAATAATTGATGTTTTTTTACGGTCTAAGAAATTGCATTGATTTCATATTCTCTCTTAAAAGTCTGTCTTTCGTCCCTTTCTTCATGCAACTGGTGTGAATGTATGTGTGTGTGCATGTGTGCTCGTGTTAAAGTAGACACTGAGTTGTCCAAAAAAAGAGACGTTTAAAGAGAAATGTCTTGTATTATTATTACTGTGCTGATAAAGTGTTTTCACTATTCTAACCCTTACTGAGCTGATTGCTACAGCCTGTTCAATTAATAGCTGGATTATTCATTTGGTCAGCTATTAAACATTGATTTTGTTTAAATTTCCTAAAAATGTAACAATTACTCTTTTGGCTAAATCCCCACTTTTACATATTTGTCAAGTACCACAATGCACGCATCACAGAGCCCTTTTTAACATATTGGGCATGTGCAGCAGTCTTGATACCCAGGAAAGATGTCATTTTCCAATAAGTGATGTTTTATAAACAAATTTCGGGAGGAGCATGCACAGATGTTTCAGCAATTCTAATACATCATTGACAATCATTATATGATCCAATCAGCCTTAGACCAAACCCTTATAAATACCAAAAGTCATCCTACCTGCATTATCTCACGACTTTAGCATCCCTCCACCACCCCAACACCTCACCTCTTAAACATTATCTACCCGGGGGGAGCGTTCTGGGGCCGGGCTAGATACTTCACTCGAACCCCAATGTCTCTTTTTTTTATAATGTATGTGTGAAAATGTTTGTACGCACGAATAAATTTGGGTGTGCGCATGGTCAGTGAACAAGACCCATTATTTGTACACCCAGGTGCACAGTTCCCTGGGTGAACAGTCTTGTCCATTTTAGTGGTTTAAAGCAGCCATGTATATACATTGTCTCTGTTTTTGAGGCCTTTCTTTGACCTTGGTGCTGGCTGGAACTGGTTTGGTGACCTTAATGGCCCAGGCAATTCACACCTTGGTTCCAGATGATTAGATCAGCCTGTGATCAATAGGCTGTCGATTCAGTAACTTCTGCCTTCTACCTCTGACAGTCCTGATTACAATGGAAATTTACGTAGTTGTTGAGAGTCTTTTTGCATATTATTATCTCCACTCCACCAAAGGATTCTTGTTGTGACGTGGTCATTTGGTGCCATCATGTCTGCTGTTCAGTACAGTACATGCTCATTCTGTGGTCATTTACTGTACCAAGATATAGACCAGTTAATGCTAGTACCAAATTTTCATCAGTTACATAGAGAAAGAGTGGATGTGTAAGAGAGATTGTGTACATGTATGACAGAGGCATATTTAAATAGCTTATATTATTATCTACCTCTTCAGAAATATTTGTGAGCATATTTGTGAGTTGGTTGATCCCCACTGACTTCCTGGTGAAGCATGCATTGGTGTTCTTGAGACACAGAGGAATGAAGACTCTTACCACTAATGTTTGAGGGAAGCACATTTATTTAAAACTGTGATCAAAACTGACTGGAAAAACCTTTGCATTAACAATTTTACTGCACATCTTCCAGCCAATCAGAATCAAGAATTTCAACAGAACATGGGATAAGTATTTTTAAGCTAGTGGCCTTGATTTCGTGGCCTTTTCCAAGGCTATTTAAAAGTATCTTACTCAATTGTGACCTAAAAAGTTTATATAATTTTGGATGGTACCACAAATGTATCTATTGCTCGTCAAGCAAACAATTTTCATTCATCTGAATACCCTAAAACATAAAGGGGAAACTTGGGACTGGACACCAGCTTGACAAACAGACTTCAATATTTTGACAGATGAATGCAACAGCCACCTTACCATCTTTTCCAGGTACACAAATGTGAATAATGTGTTAATGTTGAAGCTGTCCTCACTGAAAATCTAGAAGGTGAAGAGAGAGTCACTGCTGTTTTGGAGCACTGAGGGGCCAAAGATAAGATATTCAGATGCAAAAGAAAAAAGTCTTTGCAGTTGTGGGGGCAGTGGAAAAACAGCATTACTACCTTGACAGGAACACCTTTGATGTGTTCACGGATCAGACAGTGGCTCTTTGTCATGGGAATTTACCTGTCCAAAACCCACTTCTACCAAAACAGATGGATCCTAAGGTTGCAGTCGTTCACATTCTGAATGCATTACAGCAAAGGCTGTTGTAGCAAAGTTCCAGATTCATTGTCTTGATCTCTGATGCTACCAACAGGTGACAGACTTCATATCTCACAACCCAGTTACCTCTGATGAAATCATTACAAATGCACAGATGCATTATTAACATCAGCTACACTAACTTTTCTATTTTGCTACCTTAGCATGCCCATCCCAAGGTTACTATAAACTTCATCAGTTCTAGTTTGGATCCATCTCCACTTGCAAGATGATGATGGATTTTTAATTGCAAATATAACAATACCAAGTTGTTTACTGCCATAATATACTTGAATCTTGTAGCTTACAACAAGTATACAAAGTATTCAATGTGTGCAAATTAATTGTACTCTGTAAATATAAAGAAATATTTTAATGGCTCTAACAGACTCAAAATACTTGGGAAAAAGGAATGCTCAAATGGTGGTTGGATTAAATATAAATAATTAATAACAATTTATGATTAATTACAAAAAATCTTTACAAATCTTCTTTAAAATTAAGATTACAATAAACTGTGCTCTATCAAGCTGACTATATGATTGTCTATTTATTCAAAGAGAGTATTACTTTTTTAAATTAAAAAAAAGAAATTCATTTTTATAGAACATGTAATTCATGCTTTAATTCATATTCAATTCATAATTTCAATAAAAAGGCAATTCATGTGGGTATGAAGGGTTTAATGACAAGACTAGCACATATGCCACAATGAAAACATACGAATACATAAAACACAAAAATAAAATATAGAAAGAAAGCACAGAATGGAAATTAGAGCTGCACAATTAATTGGAATGCAATCGAGATTGGATTCAGCAAAAGCTGTGATTCTCATACACATTTTATCAGGGAAACACAGCTGTGATCCTAATAAATCTCATCCAAAGGGAATAAAAAAAGGAAATCAAACAAAGCAGAGGATTTAACTAATTTTATTGATTCAAAGTGACTAATAAACACACAACTATAGAATCATCTTACAGAATGATTTATTACAAACACTCAACTTAAGTTATGAGGCATGTTGTGGCATTTTAAGTTTACTGACAAGTGACTCAAACAGCTGTCAAATCTGTAGGTGGAGAGTGAAATAATACCCAGCACAATTTACCAGAATAGTAAAGTTCACAATAAGTCCTGGAGGATGTTTATTTACAAGTAAAAGTTATGTACTGTGCTTGAGGCAGGCAGGAGGACATGGCAAGGAGCCCCAGAAGAGTGCTGAGCTGTATTTTTTTTTCCAGTGAGGTAAGTGCTCCAAAGTCCTTGTGTATGGGTGATTTTTGCATAGCTCGTCAGAGAACTATGGCCTTTGTGTAGTAAATGCTTGTCCATCTGAAAGCATGTGCTGATTACAGAGCCAGCATTACTGCCTAAAATCACCTTCAATTAATTGTGCAGGCCTGATGACATTACTCAAAACTAGCTTAACCACAAGCTTATAAGAATCACCAAAAAATGGGACACAGTATGGAAAACTCAAATAAAAAAAGAAAGTAGTGATTTATAAATTTACTTTGACTTGTATTTCATTGCAGACAACGCAACAAACATTATTTAATGTGTTCCTTGTGATTTGTTTTTCTAAATAAACATGTATTCCAATTTTGGTTCTTGCAACACATTTCAAAAAAAGTTGGAACAGTAAAGCATTTACCAATTTGTAATGTTGCTATTCTTTGTCACAACACTTAAAATAAGTTTAGGGGACTGAAGACATCAAAGTAATGAAGTGTTTCAGGTGTAATTTTCTCCCATTCTTTTTGCAAACAAGTCTTAAGGTGGGCAAAAGTACGGGGTCTTAGTTGTCGCATTTTGTACTTCATCCATGAAAAAGATGTCTTCTTGAAGGCAGCATATTGTGCTCCAAAATCTCTACGTACTTTTCAGCATTAATGGTGCACAGAAGTGCAATGTACCTTTGCCAAGGGCACTGACACAACTCAATACCATAACAGAACCTGGCTTTTGGACTTGTTGCTGGTAACAGTCTGGATTATCCTTTTCTTTGGTCCGGAGCACATGGCGTCCATATCTTCAAAAAAATACCTGAAATACTGATTTATCTTACCACAGTACACGTTTCCACTGTGTGATTGTTCATACCAGACACCTCCAAGCCCAGAGAAGTCAATGGTGCTTCTGGACACTGTTAAGATAGGGCTTCATTTTGGCACAGTCCAGATTTCACTGGCATTTGTGGATGTAACTATGTATTGTGGTACTTGACAAAGGTTTTTACAAAGTAGTCCTGAGCCCATGTGGTGATATCGCTTATGAATGATGATTCTTGGTGCAGTGCTGCCTGAGGGATCTGGCTATCCTTGGCCCATCTTTGCTCCTAAAGGACTATACCTTTCTTGGATGCTGCTTTTGTACAAAATCATAATTACAATCACCTGTTGACATCACCTGTTTCAAATCACATCATTGTTTAACCAATTTAAATCCAAATATGTATGCCTTTATGTCAAAGGTACCTTTGCACACATATGCCAGTCACCCATTATGTTTGCTCTACTGCTCTCCAAACCATGACAAATGTTTGCTTTTGCATCTGCTGCTAATGGAAAGGTGGATGTCGCTTTTGACTTTGAAACTTAGAATTAAATTTCACTTTTTTCAAAAAACAAGCTGAAATGGGAACTCCTATTACTCCAGCATACATGTCTTTTTACAATCTGATGAGCTCTTGAATGCAGAACAAGCAGCATTTACCTCAATTGACTACCTTAATTATTTCACTATTTTAAATATGTTAGTTGATGAAAGACCTAAATTGCTTGATTTTGTATGGAAAAATGTGATTTTTTTTCTCAGAAATAAACTCTTAAAAAAAAAAAAAAAAAATTATTGATTTGTGGTTTGTCCTTCTTGGTGGTATGCTGACATTATCCTGGATACCGTGGCTCTTGATACATCACAAAGACTTGCTTTCTTGGTTCCAATGAGACACACTACAACAGTTTGTCCTCTTTTGAACTCTGCTATGTCACTCATAATGTTGTGTGCATTACAATATTTTATATAATATATTGCTAAACTGTGCTATTACTCTGTTAATTAAACTTTCACACTCTGCTCTTACTGTTGATATGTACAATCAATAAAGATTAGCCACCAGGCTGGTCAAATTTAGCTATAAAAACCTCCAACACTAAATTGGCCAGTTTCGTTGTCCAACCCCTCAGAAGACTATATTGGATAATCTGGACTGCTGAATGAATTACTGGTATGACCCTCCCTACTCTCCAAGAGAGAGTCCCTTTTGCAGCTGGATATGAGGCATTTTGAGGTTTGGTGCTTCGAACAAGGGATCTCACTGCAACTCTGCTGCAACACAAGGTAGATCTCAGGCCACTACTGAGTACAGGACATAAAACAGACTGAGGGCTCACACAGAAGGGAACTGCAGCTCTGCTGCACAAGAAGTGATAGAGGTGAGTGAGCTGGATATTTATACATGTGATATGCTAGTAAGATGATGGTTAACCAGTGCCAAATTAAACATCATATAAAAATTTATTTTATATGGGTAGTCTTATAGCATCTATCAAAACTGATCAATGTAAAATGGCCACTTTGACAACTGTAAAAACAAAAATCTAAAAAATATTGGGTTAACACCATGCATTCTAAGCTCAAATAATAATACTCTTCTAATTTGTCTAACATTGTACAATATAACCATATACTTTTCTTCCAGCATTCCTTGGATGCAGTATATCAATCATTATGTTGAGCTTCATTTTTTTTCAACGTGTCATATTGATTGATCTGCTGTGCCATATCTCACTTCGGCTTGGCTGTAATGAATGAGTGTGTGTACCCAATACTGTGCATGAATGCGTCTTCATAATTACTATTCTCTGCTCATGCTCCTCATAGCAGCATCCTACTAATGATCAATTACCAGAAGAGATTGATTTGCCTTTAAAACATTACATCCTTTCATTGTGTACAAATGCTTGTTTACCTGCACAGTGTGGACACACATGATGAAAATGTTTACATTGTTGGAAACTATTTGAAATCTGTGTATTGGTCAAAGAGAGTCATTTAAATACAGTATTTGTGAGTTACATTTTCTGCAGAAAATATATATTTTTAGAAAATTTATTTCATTCAAAATATTTTTTGATTTATTCAATTCCAAAATGACTGACTGATTGAAAAAGCCAATCAAAGATGAACTCAAAATGACAAAGAATATTTTTTTTTCTATGTAAATATCAATGTTGGGAGTAACATGTTAGAAAAGTAATGCATTACAGTAACCAATTCAATTTTGCTGAAACACAGTAGTGCTAGGCATTACTAATCAATTTTCAGTAATATTTTACTCTGTACATATTCAGTAACACTTATGAAACTTTTTGGCCAAAATGTAATAGTTCAAGGAAATAAAAAAATAGCAAGACCATGCAATATTAAGGACACAATAAAAAGGTTTTGCAGGGCACCGATTCAAAACAATCAAAAGCATAGTTTGGTGACACACTCTGGTTCAGGCACATAAGTGTGTAATCATGGGAGTTGTCATCTTCAAATCCAACAGGACTTGGGCAGAAATCATGTTCGTGGATAAACTAGTTTCTCAACTAGTAGGTCACAACCTAAAAGTGGGTCATCAAACCATTTTGAGTGGGTTATAAATTGTTTGTATCATGTATGACTTTGATTTTGAAGGACTTTGGTGTGAAAGCAGAAAAACATGAGCGGTTTCAGTGGCAGCTCAGATGCTCGAGCTAGTTATTGCTGCTTTCTAAGCACTGCTTCATGAAGCTTCGAAACCTTTATGAATCTTTTGTTTCGATTCAGTGATTCAGAGTGTGTATCAAATTGCCAAGGTCACGTGATGTCAATAAATGGGGTTTCGTTGCCAAAGACTATAGAAAACACAAGACGTGTCACTTGTGTAGTTTCGAATGGGGAAAAGTGTAACATGAAAAGTGAATGAAGCCTTCTATTACAGGAGCCAATCATCAATTGCTAAAGAGTGACAATTCTCTGGGGGAGGGGCTCGGATTTTGTGTGATTCGAATGTTTAGAAATTAAACTAAAGAGACTTTTGGTTCATTCATCGGTTATTCCTAATATGAAATTTAATTGTTAGTTTGCCAAGCAATTTTGGAGAATTTGATGTTTCCCCATTCATACAGAAAGCCTGAGCATACTGCCCGAAGGGCATTTCAAAGATGGCTGCTGAGTGAAATGACTTGCCTTAAAGGGACTTTGTCGTTGCTGTAGTACTGTTTTGTAATGTTTCGAAATTTCAGTGGTTCTTCGCAAATTGTGCAAATTATACATGGACAATCAGGGAGGTCAAATTATAAAAGTAACGTTAATTTGTGTAATACATACAATATGCATGATTCAGTGAACCAAATTCATATATTTAATTAAATTAAAAATCTCCTTTATTAATCAAACTAATTTAGGTTTTAAGTGATTTGAGGGATAATGCAAAATTCATCAAAATATATAACACTGTTTTAGTGATTTTTGGATATTTTCCTATAAAATTTGACTTATTGTGCCTTTAAGTATTACTTCTGTAGTTATTTTAGAGAAAGTAATCATGTAGCGCACTACAATTCTGAGACAGTAATATTGTAAGGTAGAGGATCACTTTTAAATAACACTGACAAGTTATCTGTAAGGTGTTACAGTTTAGAAGTAACTTGCACAACACTGGTAAACATGCTTGATGGTCAGGTTTGACCGATGTGATTGCAAACTGAAGTGGTTAAACAAAACACAAAAATCGAAAAAACCTGGCATTTATTTTAAAAGTTGTGTCATAGCCTACCAGTATTTTGATTTTCAATGCATAATGTATACGATGTGAACAGCCCTTTAGATTTAGCATTATGCTGCATGTTATGATACTCCATATGGTGTGTTTAAGGCCTCCTGTGAAGTTCACATTTAAGAATTAGTATTTACAACATGCATTCAGATAACTTTGGTTGGGAAATTGAAATTACAACAAAATGAGTAAGGTTTTTTTGTTCATTATTATTACATAGCTGTCTGGAATACTCAATTCTGATTGGTCAGTCTCAACATTCCAAGGTATGTTATTCTGAGATGAATGCGAGAACTTTGAATCACTGAACACATTCACATCCATATTCTTACATCCATATTCATATGTATCTGCTTATCTGTCACACCACATTTTTGAGTGTTGGCAGGATCTTGTGACAGAATAATGCACAGGTTAGTGAATGCTCCATTCAGCGGTTTTATTATGGCTCAGAACAATGGCTAAGAACAATGTTTTGTGTCTAATTTATATGTTTTGTGGCAATTAAGCAGGATAAAGTATGTACATCCTGGATGGTGGTTTTCTTTTTTTTTTTTCAGAATAAAGCCAGGCTTATACAACATATCAGTTCTGCTGATAAGCCTTTATCCCTAACACAATCTCTCCTGTTATTGGTGTTTTAAACCAATAACTTCACCTGTAAGCTGCTGCTATATAAGTACATTTTTGAAAAGTGTCAGTAGACTCCTGTTTTGCCAGTGAAACTGTGCTGTCACATTCGTTTAGTTAATAAAGGGGATTACTGAGCTAATACCACATGTCTGGGCATCTAATTGTATCACTGAAATAAGACATTGTTTTCATTTTGCGTTAACTCTAAAGCATCATTAGGGTCACAACCCTGATTTGGTGCAATTGCACATTTTTCAATAAATTAACTGAATGACATTGCCAATTTAACAGTGAATAAAAGCCTGAGGGTCCTTCAGTCATTTAGATGATTTTATTAATATAATTTTTTTATATATGTGTATCATATAGTGGGCGGCGCAGTGGCACAGTGGCTAGCGATGTCGCCTCACAGCAAGAAGGTCGCTGGTTTGAGCCTCGACTGGGTCAGTTGGCATTTCTGTGTGGAGTTTGCATGTTCTCCCCGTGTTCACGTTGTTGCAGGAGAGGGGAAATAGAGGTGGGCGCTTTGGGGCTGCTATTTGCGGGAGTTGTAGTCCATGTCGTGGTTTCCGGCTTTTCTCTTAATGAATCACACTTAGTCTGG
>CAIGQV010017103.1:1653975-1680992 GCA_903798115.1 Danio jaintianensis | reverse complement strand
AGTGAAGTGAAGTGAAGTGATATATATATATATGTATATGTATATGTATATGTATGTTGTATTTTAAATGTAAAAGAGAAAATGATTACAATTCAAGTAGCTCTTTCAGCAAATGCATGAAAGAGCTACTTGACAACGTTAAAATGCTCAAATAAAATTTGCTTTTGTTAGTCCACTTTAATCATTTTATCGACTAATGAATGAATGAATGCTTTACTGAGAATTTCTGGGACAAATAGCACTGTATATATTCCTTCCTTGAAAATAGCCTATATAAATTCTGGGGATTCGTCTTTGTGATAATTATAGTACATTGCAGTACTCCATCTGCTGTTCAACCACAAATCTCTCTAATGCAATCAATGGAACCAGGGAAAGAGATGCATTTGCTGGTAAGAAACTGTAAGGCTAAAGAGAGATCAGTTTTATGTAAAACTAAAGAACAATTTGAAGCGTGAAAGCAACACAAAATCTTGTGTCAGGATGTTTCTCTTTCTTGACCAGCCCCACGGATTTTCTTTTTTCAGTGAGCCACTAGAACTCCTAAATGTGTATGTTATTATGGAGATGTTTCATTGTGAGTAAGAAAATCTGTCAGCAGAGGTATTTGTTTTTAAATCTTGTTCACTGGGGTAGGATGAGTGAGCACTGCCAGCCTACAGTTACTTGCCAGTCTTGCATCGTTAAATTCTCCATCATCCCTGAGTCTGTCACACCAAGGACATATATGGGTCAACAGTCCAGTGTGTCAAAAAATAAAACAAAAATAAAATAAAATCTCTGGATGGGCTCGATGCGTGGATCTGTTCTCAGATATTCCATAAAAATACAATTTCGAAAACACAATAAAATATGACTCACAAAATACTTATATACACAGGACTAGCTTTGCCATTCAGAGGTGCCTTTTGTGTACACCATTAATAATACTTTTAACCCTATTCTAGTAAAGCTATTTCAGTACAATTGTAAAATGTTCACCTTCTGTCTTTTTGCTGTTAAAACTAGTGATTTGCTATAAAATAAACAAAAGAAAAACCAGAGTATTAAATGTTTAAACACAAACCTTTAAATCATTATTATTACACCTCTAAATATTACTTATATCAATAATCATATATTCATATATCACTAATTAGAATTACACTTTGTGTGAAAATAAAATGCCAAAAATGAGTAAACTTGTGTCCCATTGTCATTCAGCATAACAGATTTATTTAATGTAAAAGTGAAACAGTATACTCATTCTGGCATGAACTTAAAATATATTAAATATATAAGTGATAAGTATATTAATATGTGTTCAAACTAAATTTGTATAATATTTTAAATAAATAAAAATGCCTAGCTGACAAATGGGTAAGGAGTGCTTAGATTTGGACCCAGATAACAGACAAAACAGAGGCCACTTTGTGCATATGCCTAATTGAAGGAAGGAATGGCAGAGATGTCATCATAGACATGGGGGTAAAGTTAATGGAGGTGGAGACCAAGTTAGAGCCAATGAGACAAAGAGCCAGGATGAAATAAATAAATAAATAAATAAATAAATAAATAAATAAATAAATAAATAAATAAATAAATATTAATAACAATAAATATTACTGAAGACTAAACACCTTTAAATCTATAATTAAATATTTGGTAATGCCCCTTCATGCATCACTTTTGCTTCATATTCATCTTTCAGCTCATCAGCCACCGCTGTACTGATGTTAATGAGGAAAGCAGGGGATCTTCTATGTTAAATTAAGGCAATAAGCAATGTAAATGTTTTTTTTCATACATTTAACTTTAAAGGACAAATAGTCTGAAATCAGGCAGATGCGGGTTAGTTTAGTCTGGGAGGTGCCAATTCTAATGAACACAACTATGCAAACAATTTAGATTCTGCTGTAAAGAAGCTCTAAAAGACAATAGTGTCATTATTTAGCTCATGTCTGAAATTCATTGTTGGTTGAGTTCAGTAATAGAGTTCAGTGTGCCAATTAATCCCCCAATGTGCCAATGGAAGC
Organism: Danio jaintianensis; assembly: GCA_903798115.1. NCBI lineage: Eukaryota > Metazoa > Chordata > Actinopteri > Cypriniformes > Danionidae > Danio > Danio jaintianensis. The sequence goes on along the minus strand of CAIGQV010017103.1, from coordinate 1,678,977 downwards.
ATGCCATGAGAGAGACTGAGACTGAGAGAGAGTGCATTGTCAAACTCAGTTCTTGGAAAAACTCTCTTCGGGGTGGCATATCAACAGCTCCAGCTTGTGCAATCCCTGAGAACCACTGTGATCTGCGGGCATCCATTCTCTATTGCAAAAGTTACGCTCTTGTACCAGTGCACCTCTTTCTCCAGGAGCTTCCGGGAGAGTTGGGATGTCTGTTATCAGTGTTTTAAATGATATAACGTTTGTTTTGGGTTGCAGACATTTGACTACACATATCTTCAAGCAAAACAAAACATTTATGGTTTGTGAAATACCTGCAGGTGTTTATGGAGATGCCATAGATAATCATTGTGTGTGTGTCTTTTTCACAACAGACACACACTGTTTAGAAAGCCAGAAAGCTTACTTTATTCCTCTTCCAGTTTAACAGACACTTACTTTAATTTTTTTTGTGAGTAGTTGATGAGTGTGTACTTTAAATCCAACAGCTCTAATCTCCAGTGCAGTGCAGCCCATTAGCTGTCACTGCAAATCAGTAATATGATATCAACTAATATGAGCATTTTTAAGGTATTTAAACAACGAAATACGTATTCTTACACATATTTAAGAATTAGAATATCAAATATTTCACAATATAATCAATTTGAGCTGAAAATATTGGTAGAGTATTCTTACCTTTACACGCACAGACACTGCAAGGCATATCAGAGTTGTGATGTTATTGTGGTTTTGCCCACCCCACTCCCCAACCATTTGAATTTCTATAGGCAGGTTTTGGGCCAATTTTACTGACAAGTAAAAACCCAGGGGGAAAAAATGCTTGTAGTACATTAATCCATTCGTTGTAGTTTGTGAAAAGATCATTTATTTTTTTCAAACAAAAAATTTCCCTTTAGAGTGGACATTTTTTATGCTCAAACATACACTGCACATAGACTAACACATTCATGAAGTGAAAAGCATAATAGGACTTCTTTAAACATTATGACAGTGGCCTTGCTGCATGCCCATGTCTCTCTGCCCTGCCTACACTCATTACAGCTATAGCCAGCCAATCCCAGATCACAAAGATGTAGTTACATTTTATTGAGAGGTACATGCCAGGGCCCACGTCAAGGTAAGGCAAATACCCACTGCATGCACTCGACGCAGAAGTATAAATTTAGGAGTGAGCCACCACTGCTCCTAATGTAAAATATATAGGATTGAATGGTATCACTTTATTTTTTTATGGCCTCTTTAGCACATTTTGTTGACTATAAGTTACATTGCAACTACAGTATATGACAACTAATTCTAATTAGACTATAAGTTGACTGTTAGGTTAGGTTAAGATTAGGGTTAATGTAAATTGGCATTTACTTGCAGGAGATTGTCTGTTGGTTGAGTAGCGACAGCAAATATTAAACAAACAGCCTACTCTAATGAGAATAAGGGCGTGCTCACACTAGGTACAGTTGCCTTGAACCATGCCGAAGTGCGATTGTCCCCCCTCCCCTCTCCACCGACGGCCTGCACTAACATTGCATTTTGCCTTCGGAGCCGGAGCACGCTTCCATCATCGATGATGCGACTGTTCAGTTTAACCAGAAGAGAAGCGCTCTCGCTCAGCACAGTGGACATTGCTTTAGTTACATCGTTTTGTATTCTTTTTAGTCGTTTGGGATGCAGTGACACACAGTCAAATATTTGGCTGAACAGATCCACAACTTTTGACGCTCATAAATTATCATAAAAGTCCTCGTGCTGCACGTATTAGGAGGTTTGCTGAAGGTGGCAGCTGATGTGCAGAGAGGGGTTTTCGTGTTTAATAAACTATGACAGTTCACGTTTATTGAAAAGTAAGAATGATTAATAAATCCATATGAAACAGTCCCTTTAAAGTGATGCCGCATCTTCAGTTTCGGGTTCAGGCACACTTTGCGCTCACATTACAAGCGTACCACGCTAAAACCCAACTGAACCACTCTTTGGCACACCTCTTGCAACAAGGACAGGGCCGGCCAACTGAACCGCACCTGGGCCCGATTCGGAGCACTCACATTTGTCAAACGAACCGGGAAATGCACCCAGGCACGGTTCGGATAGCATAGTGTGAGTGCACCCTTAGTTGACATGCAGTTGCAATGTAACATATAGTCAATTAAATGTGCAAAAGGGACCATCAAAATAAAGTTACACCAATGTAACAATCTTTTTCAGATTATTTCATTTATGTTTGAGTTTTGATTATTTGTTAATTAATAAAAAAAATGTGTGCATTTGTTATATATTTATCATGTATCATGTCATCATGTACCTTATCATGTTGGGGGATTTGCAGACTCAGATAGTGGGATTTATTCATGTAATTTCTATATTTTGCATTATTTTGGTTTTGTCACAGGTCAGGCAGTTACACCTTTATTATAAAAAAAATCTAAAACATTTTTCATTAAAAATTCTTAAAAACTTTTCCAATACATTATGGATAAATACATTAAATAAGTATATATCACTTAAAATTAGAAGACTTAATACAACGAACAAAAGAGCCAAACTTTTGATCTTTGTTGCAGAGGAAATCAGTTGAAATCACTTTGATTCAAGAAACCCATCTAAAGAGAGCAATGTTCATAGATTACAGAATAAATTTTATAGAGTGGCAGCTTTCTCTACCGACAAAAATAAAACTAAAGGCACTATTGTTTTCCTCAAGATTGATAGACAGAGCCATGATCAATCTTCTAGACTTGCTTATGTTTGCACAAACATCAAGGGGAGGAAAATACATGTCCCCACAGTATGTGTGAGGATTTTTTTTTTCTTAAGGCATTCTTTACTTTTTAATTTAGGGAGAGGCACTAGGGGTGCCCATTGTCCCCTATGCAATTTGCACTGTCGCTTGAGCAACTTACTCAGCTGATAAGACAAGAAGGGATTTGTTCAATTTCAATTAAGTCCTACAAACAATATATATCCCTCTGTGCAGATGTTACGTATATATCACTATTTATTTCTGACCTACAAGCTTCATTCCCTGTATGATAAAGGTATTTTGAAAGTTTAGTATGCTTTCTGTGAACAAAATTAATTGGGATACATCTTCTTAGCTTTCACTTATTTGCAGAACTAAAAATATGTAATTCTCCCATGCAAATGTCCATTAGTTACTCAGGCATTGTGGTTCAATCATCCCTGCAGGATATTCCAGATGTCAGCTATCTGCAAACTCTATCTAATGTGAAGCAAGATCTTCAAAGATGGACCTCGATGCCCTTATCCACACATTCTATTATCAAGTGATAAAATTAATGTTTTGTTGTGAATCAGTTTTCTTGGTTCCATGATTCCATTACCTGATTCATAAATTAATATGGAATGGTAAGCAACATAGATTGAAATTTGAAACTCTGCAGCAGTGTCCATTGCTAAAAAATGGGGAATTAGCTCTTCTGAACTTCTAAATGATATTTTAGGGCTTTTCAAATAAAATGCATTAATGTTTGGCTCAATCCATGCTCTAGGTTTCTTGGAAAGAGATTGAAATGAGCTTAGCAGATAAATATAGGTTACAAGATATACTGTTCCCCTTCATATGGGAACTCCAACGTGCGTCTGTTAACAGACTATGGGAGTACGTCAGAAGACCAATCACTCTGAAGAGTAAGAAAACGGGCCAATGAAATGCCAAAATGAATTGGCAGAGCTCAGCTCCACAGCTGGCAGTGATGAGCCATTAGTACTATATAAGCTGCCCGCTGAGGAGTGAGCATCAGAATTGATTTACTTCAGAGCCTCTCACAGAGACTGAAGAATCCATTTTGCCAAGCTGAGTTCCAGAATTTCAGTGTTACTCACCAGTGTGGGAGAAGACGCAACAGCGGCGGTTGATCTGGGTTTCCCGTTCCCTGGGCGTTTCGTTGGTGAACTAAAAGAGCAGTTTCACACTAAAAGAGCAGAATTCCCTAAGAGAGCACACGGTCGAGCAGCGCGTCTTTTTCAAGATGTCGTTCCGACCGTGCATTTCTGGATGCGGTGGTTTCCTCTCCCCGGATGACAGGCACGAGCATTGAATCACATTTTTGGGGGTCCAGCATGTTGACCCGGTGCTCGCGGACAGTTTTTGCCCTCACTGCGAGGTCTTAACTGTTGCAACTCTTGCATTAGGGTGCGTCACCTCTGCTGCTCCCCGCCAAGCGGTTAGCACACGGGCAGACCTGAGGGTTACAGTGGGGGCTTATCCGTCACCTTCGGGCCCGCGGACCCCTCACTCCTCAGTTGGCTCTGTCCAAGCTTCGAGTGGGAGCGCTGGTCCATCCCCCGGGATGGCCGCGCTCTCATTAGATGACACCGGGGATGTGATGTCCATCTCTGCCACCCTCCGGGGTGGTCAGCGTGGCCTCGGATTTGGAATCGGACATGTTGGCCGTGTTATTCCGGGCTGCTTCGGCCGTAGCACTGGAGATGGCTTGTCCCCCAGCACCACGGCCGGACCGCTTAGATGGGTGTTACGTGGGGGCTAGAAGGGCAAGACCCTCCAGGCCCCCCGTCCCCTTCTTCCCGGAGGTACACAGTGAGCTCACGCAGGCATGGAGGGCACCTTTTTCTGCCCGATCCTCGTGCGCTCCCACTCTCACCACCCTTGATGGCGGAGCAGCCAGGGGATATGAGGCGATTCCTCAGGAGGAGCCCGCTATTGCGGTCAATCTTTGCCCCGCGGGGTGCCTCCACCTGGAGAGGTCCACCCAGACTTGCTTCCAAAGCGTGCAGGTTTTCTGAGTCTCTCACGGCCAGAGCCTACACCGCTGCGGGCCAGGCTGTATCCGCTCTGCACGCTATGGCCACCTATCAACACTACCAAGCCGAGAAGTTGGCTGAGCTGCAGGAGGGTGGTTCTTCCCCGGGCTTGATGCATGAGCTCCGCACGGCAACTGATTACGCTCTCATGACCACCAAATCGGCTGCTCGTGCCCTGGGGAAGACGATGGCCACACTAGTGGTCCAGGAACGCCACCTGGCTAAACCTGGCTGATATGAGAGACGTTGACAAAGCTTGCTTTCTTAACGCTCCCATATCCCAGGGTGGCCTGTTCGGCGACACCGTCGGGGACTTTACCCAGGAGTTCTCGGCGATGAAGGAGCAGTCCCAGGCATTGGGGGAGGTCATCTATCAGCGGGCTCAGAAAACTGCTCTCCCCGCTGCCCCATCCACCTTGGCTGCCCCTCGCCGAGGGCGTCCACCCGCGGCTCCTAAATCTGCTCCGCTCCCGCAGCCCGCTCCACCGGCTAAGCGGCAAAGCCGAACCCCCCGCTGGATTGTGACGCCACCGCCCCAGGGCGCCGTTAAGTCCGGTAAACGGACCGCGAAGCGTCCCTGAGACGGGCCATCCGGAGAAGAGGGAACCTGCTCTTTTCTCGGTGGAGGGCTGAGGACCATTTCAGTCAGTAATGACGTTAACACCACTGCTGGCCTCCGGGCCGGCGGTACCCAAAAATTCAATAAAAGAGCAGTTTTCTCTCTCTCCGGATGTGCAAACCCGAGCCCTGCCAGTCTGGGACGCTCCGCCTTCCAGATCGCAGCGCCGGGCCCCCTCGCCTCAGGCTCTCAGAGTGCAAGAGAACGGACTCCTTTCTCTCACTCCAGCCTCATCGTGGGATCCAGGGAGGAAGGTAAGAGACACTCTCTTATTTTCAGCTCTTCCTCGGGCCGCTCTGCTTCCCGGGGTGAGCACTCCCCTCCCAAGCTGCCCCTCCGCTGGCATGTCATCGATCATTCCGATGGTGCCATTAGCGCGGGCTCTGCCAGCCTGGTTAGCGCTGCCCAGCCCGTCGCGGTGGCTCATACGGACGATCGGACTCGGCTATGCGATTCAATTCGCTATCCGCCCTCCCAGGTTCACGGGTGTTCATTCTACAAGGGTCTCCCCCGAGAGCGCCCCTGTCTTGCGAGAGGAGATTGCTGTCCTCCTGGCAAAGGATGCAATCGAGCAGGTCCCTCCAGCCGAGATGAAATGCGGGTTCTACAGCCCGTATTTCATCGTGCCAAAAAAGAGGGGGGGTTAAGACCAATCCTAGATCTGCGGAGACTGAACTGTCATTTACACAAAATACTGTTCAGGATGCTCAAGCAGAAGCGCATACTTCAGTGCGTCCGTCCTCGGGATTGGTTTGCAGCTATAGACCTGAAGGACACGTATATTCATGTCTCCATTCTTCCACGCCACCGTCCATTTCTCTGGTTTACGTTCGAAGGACGAGCATGGCAGTACAAAGTCCTCCCCTTCGGGCTCTCTCTGTCTCCGCGGGTTTTCACCAAGCTCGCGGAGGGTGTCTTAGCACCTCTCCGGCTTGCGGGCATCCGCATACTCAATTATCTCGACGATTGGCTGATTCTAGCCTCATCCCGGGATCAATTGATTATGCACAGGGACAGGGTGCTTCGGCACCTCGACCAGTTGAGGCTTCGGGTCAACCAAGAGAAGAGCAAACTTTGCCTTGTGCAGAGGATCTCTTATCTCGGGCTGGAGCTGGACTTGATCGCCATGGTAGCGCGCCTCTCAGAGGAGCGCGCCAGGCTAGTGCTTTCCTGTCTGAGCACGATCGACAGGAACACAGTGGTCCCACTGAAAATTTTTCAGAGACTCCTGGGGCATATGGCATCCGCAGCCGCTGTCACGCCGCTCGATTTGCTTCATATGAGACCACTTCAGCGCTGGCTTCACGATCGCATCCCCAGACGGGCATGGCACACGGGCGCGCACCGAGTGCTCATCACTCTGTTGTGTTGTCGCACACTCAGTCCCTGGAACGATCTTGCTTTTCTACGGGCCGGGGTGCCCCTAGGGCAAGTATCTAGGCATGTTGTCGTATCGACGGATGCCTCCACCACGGGCTGGGGGGCCATGTGCAACGAGCATGCAGCTGCGGGTTCGTGGTCCAGACCCGGTCTGCATTGGCATATCAACTGCCTAGAGCTGTTGTCAGTGTTTCACGCTCTCCGCCGCTTTTTACCGGTCTTAGAGCAGAAACACGTGCTGGTCAGGACGGACAGCATAGCAACGGTAGCTTAGATCAACCGTATGGGGGTTATACGTTCCCGTCGCATGTCTCAGCTCGCTCACCGTCTGCTCCTCTGAAGTCACTCGTGGCTGAGTTCGCTGCGCGCCATTCACATCCCGGGCGAGCTCAACCATGCAGCCGATGCGTTCTCATGGCAGATAACACCCCGAGGGGGGCGCTTCGGGAAAGCCCAGGTCGACCTGTTTGCTTCTTCCGAAAACGCCCATTGGCAGTTGTTTTATTTCCTGACCGAGGCCCCCCTCGGCACAGATGCACTGGCGCACAGCTGGCCACCGGGTATGCGCAAATATGCGTTTCCCTCAGTGAGCCTAATCGCACAGACACTTTGCAAAGTCAGGGAGGACGAGGAGCAGGTCTTGTTTGTTGCACCTCTCTGGCCCAACCGGACCTGGGTTCCCGAACTTACACTCCTCGTGACGGCTCCTCCCTGGCGCATTCCCCTGAGAGAGGACCTCCTCTCCCAGGGACGGGGCACCCTCTGGCACTCGCGCCCAGATCTCTGGAACCTCCACGTGTGGTCCATAGACGGAGCACGGAAGACTTAGGTGACTTACCGGCGGCAGTGGTTAACACCATCACTTAGGCTAGAGCACCCTCTACGAGGCATGCCTACGCCCTGAAGTGGAGTCTATTCACTGAGTGGTGCTCTTCTCACCGAGAAGACCCCCGAACTTGCCAGATTAGCGTTGTGTTATCCTTCCTTCAGGATAAGCTGGAGCATAGGCTGTCACCCTCCACACTGAAGGTTTACGTGGCTGCCATCTCAGCTCATCATGAGGCGCGCGGCGATTAAATCCATCCCGCCCCCCTCTCATGCCCTCTTAGGATCTCTCTGTAGTGATGGCAGGTCTGCAGAGAGATCCATTCGAGCCACTCGATTCGGTATCTTTGAAAATTCTGTCCATGAAGACAGCTCTGCTGATCACGTTGGCATCGTTTAAGAGAGTCAGGGATTTGGAGGCATTTTCGGTCAGCGAATCGTGCCTGGAATTCGGCTATGCGCCCAAGGTTCCTACCACCCTATTTAGAGATCAGGTGGTGAACCTGCAAGCGCTGCCTTCGGAGGAAGCAGACCCAGCTCATTCACTGCTTTGTCCCGTTCGCGCTTTGCACCTTTACGTGGAACGAATGCAAAACTTAAGATCTTGTGAACAGCTCTTTATCTGTTATGGTGGTCGGCAGAAGGGAATTGCTGTATCAAAACAGAGGTTGGCCCACTGGATAGTCGATGCCATCGCCCTTGCTTATCAATGCCAGGGCGAGCCGCGTCCCCCGAATGTAAGAGCACACTCTACTAGAGGTGTCGCCTCCTCCTCACAGATATCTGCAGAGCTGCGGGCTTGGCGACACCTAACACATTCGCGAGATTTTACAATCTTCGAGTGGAGCCGGTTTCCTCCCGATTATTGGGTAACCCCAGTCAATCGGGAGGAAATTAAGCTCTGTGTTAATAAACGCTTGCTGCGCCATGCTCCCTAACCCAGAGATACGTGCACCTTTTTTATTCTATTAATAAGTTTCCCACTCGGCGAACCCTAGAGAATTCCTCCGAGGACAGCGGAGGAGTCGAGTGCCTGGCTCAGTGTGATGACTGTATGCCCAGTTGGTCTACCCACATGCTGAGCTTAGGTGCCAGCTATGCGCGGTCCCCCCCCCCGGCGACCCCTATATGCCTATTTCAGCCACGGAGTGTTCCCCCTGACTAGGCGGACCCGTGTCTTCCCTACCCGCTAACCAGCTTATCATATGTAGTACTCCCCCTCATCAGGGCTTGTCCATATGCTCTATTACCATCAAGTCAACCCTCTTGGGTAGCAGGTGGTCTCCGCAGCGTCTTCCCTCTTTGGGGACTAGGACGCTTCCCAACGTACTGTCGTATTCTAAAAATCCCTAGTCTATATTAGCTAGGTAAAAGCACATTACGACCCCCGATCTAAATTTCAAATTATTCCCATGTAATGGTAATTAAGGGCCTAGGGGACGTTGGAAGGTTGCGCTCTTGGTGATGCTTGTGCGCTCACGCTATGCTTGGTAAACTTCACATCAGGAGTGTGACGGGCTTAGCTGCTGTGGCGTTTTTCATACAGTCTCCCATAGTCTGTTAACAGACGCACGTTGGAGTTCCCATATGAAGGGGAACGTCCTGGTTACGTGCGTAACCCACATTCCCCCGAATAGGGAACGGAGACGTGCGTCTCCACTGCCACAGCAGTTGAGTCTCCAGTTGTTAGCTGAGTGATCGGCTCTTCAGCAGGCAAATTCTGATGCTCACTCCTCAGCGGGCAGCTTATATAGCACTAATGGCTCATCACTGCCAGCTGTGGAGCTGAGCTCTGCCAATTCATTTTGGCATTTCATTGGCCAGTTTTCTTATTCTTCAGAGTGATTGGTCGTCTGACGTACTCCCATAGTCTGTTAACAGACGCACGTCTCCATTCCCTATTCGGGGAACGTGGGTTACGTACGTAACCAAGACGTTCTCTGGGCTGAACAATAATCAATTTGAAAGGGAAAAACCCATTCAACATTCACATAATTGGCACATTTATGTGCTATTTACGATTTATGATATTCAATCTGGTGGTGCACCATTTTTCTCAAGAAGCATTTAAACACTTAAAGATATTTATTTTCAGTTAAACTTTCTTTGTGAGCGGTATGAAACTGAATGTTCTTATATTTGTGCTTAAGAGTGGCCATGAAGTCGACGCCAATAGCCTTGTGGTTAGTGCATTGACACATAGCACTTCACGTAGATCTCAAGGTGGTCTCAAGGCCGTTGTTGATCCTTTCCCTCTCTCTTTGCTCCCCACACTTTCCTGTCAAAACTCTACACTGTCCTGTCCAATTAAATTATATAAAAAAGGTAAAAAGTGGCAGGGGTGGCAACCCAAGGCTCTTGAGCTGCATGAGGCTGTTTATCCTTCAACACATTCTTACTCCCCACTCGTCATATCGGTGCTTGGTCAAGACCCCTTTGATGTCGTTTTCAATGCACGAGGTCTTCAGATGCCTTTAGTTCACATTATGCGTCTCATTAAACTGTTCACGTGTATTTGTTATAAACTAATGATTTTATAAAAATGCATACTTTCAGAAATATTTCGGAGCGCCTACCTTCTGAATAAAATAAATATGCAGCTGGGAAAAAACAAACTTATAAAAGCAATACAAATAAGTCATGTTGGATTCCTAGTCGATGTCTTTATGTGAAGAACAGAGTAATTAATGAGGTTTCAATTGATGAAAACAATTAGGCTATTGCTCGCTGATATCCTCCGATTTAAAATGATGCTCCAGAGATGCTAGCGTGTCACACAGGGGGAGCCAATAGCATTTGACACGATTTGTCTTGAGACAGGGATCCAATGGCATTCCACAACCAACGTTGATTGGGTTGATGTGTTGTATCTTCCCTGCTGTGTCTCTCAAACAATATGTAAATATATAGACTGTATATACTGTATGAAATATTTTGTTACACAGTAAGCACAAGGGAACAGTCCTGATCTTTGCATTCTATGTAATGTGACTGAATAAAAAGTTTTAATATTGTAAAAAGCATAACACTTCCTGTATACTTCCAGCAATTTGACCCACTAATTGTTAATAATGATACAGATAATAATAAGCTTTAAAGCCCTGTACAGGCAAGATGCGGCTCACCATTGTGTCTTATGCCCCGTATTGTATTTATATTTAGAATTTTTATAACTGCCACCAACAGTTGTGTACATGAAAATCTATTTTGGGTGTACTTCGCTGTCACAAAAATCACTGATTTTACACTTTCTGTGTTGAAAATGAATGAGAGAATTGTGCATTAGATTAGGCGTCCTGTGAAGATGCTTGTCAGAAATGTTGGGAGGACTCAAACAGACCTACATTTCTGTTTAATGCATTACAATGTAAGCTTACACGTGCCATAATCTTTTCAGAAATAAATTACATTCATTAAAAACTCTATTTTATGCTTTCTATTGCACACTATTTTGTTTTTTATAGTTCTTCAGTTTCAGAAATGCAACAAACTAGATGCTAAAGTTTGTAGATGCGCTGAGAGTCAAATGCTGTTGGCAGGAAGCACAACAGCAGCAGAAGTCACACAGCCACCAACAACGTTGCATTTGATTTATGCCCTCTATGTGCTTTCGCCAAATCTGTTAAACATGCAAGCATGTAGAGAAAATACCTACTGTAGGTGTAGGGAAAGGTGAAAAAGCATGTAAAAAAAAAAACACTAGAAAAAGAAAAAAGAAAAAGCAACAGCTAAATGTTGCAAATATCTTATCTGTTTAGGACTTCATGTGCAGGTCAGTTCTATTTGCTTTAGCGCTAATATGCAGTTTGCTAGAAGTATTGAAATAGTGTAGTGCCAATATTATCCAATTAGTCATATTAGTAATAAAATGGCCTTGGACTTTATGTAAAAATGGCTGGCCTTGTTTTATTGAAAATATAACGCTTACAAATTTAATTATAGTAAAAGTGTATGTCTGGTAAGTCTGAAAAGATATAGCAACAAACTGCAATGCAGAACACAGCTTTTGGTTCAGTTTGGGGCTTGTAGCATTAAAGCTCAAGGAGATTGAGATTATCTCAGAAGATGCAATAATAATAATAATAATAATAATAATAATAATAATAATAATAATAATAATATGTTTAAATAGTATAACAATATGTTGGCTTTCTCAGGCCAACAAAATTATTCATTCATTCATTCATTTTCTTTTCGGCTTAGTCCCTTTATTAATCTGGGGTCGCCACAGCGGGATGAACCGCCAACTTATCCAGCATATGTTTTACGCAGCGGATGCCCTTCCAGCCACAACCCATCTCTGGGAAACATCCATACACACCCATTCACTACGGACAATTTTAGTTTACCCAATTCACCTATACCGCATGTCTTTGGACTTGTGGGGGAAACCGGAGCACCCGGAGGAAACCCACACGAACACGGGGAGAACATGCAAACTCCACACAGAAATGCCAACTGACCCAGCCGAGGCTCGAACCAGCGACCTTCTTGCTGTGAGGCGAACGTGCTACCCACTGCGCCACCGTGTCGCCCCCCAACAAAATTATATTTTTGGTAAATCATTTTTAACTTTCCCCATGCCTCTTCTGGATACTGCACTTTTTCCTGTTATTTTCCAGTGAAAAATTAAGCATAAAAAATGCTGGGAAATGAGAAACCAATACTTAAAATATACACAAAACTTAAAAAAAGTATCCATTCATTTAAATAAAAATAAAAGTCAAAATAAATGAGTTCACAGATAAAAGGAAAATTCCATCAAGAAGCCATAATAAATGCCACAATGCTACTCTCCTGTACACTGAAAAAAAATGATGTCTGCAAAATTGTTGCAATGTGTTGAATTTAAACGAACAAATTAAATTTAGTAATGTTCAACTTAATTTGTTTGTTTAAATTTAGTCCAAATAAATTGTTTTTAGTATTTTAGTAAATCCAAGGAATCATCTTTGAATAATTTATTTTCAGTGTACTAGTCATGCTTACATTAAAAAACACAATAGAAGTCACATAAGTGCCACTTAGGGTTGCAACCAGGCACTACTTTACATTTGTATAAACAATAAATTGTGTGTGGAGTTTGCATGTTCTCCCCGTGTTTGCGTGGGTTTCCTCCACAAGTCCAAAGACATGGTATAGGTGAATTGGGTAAGCTAAACTGTCTGTAGTGTATGTGTGTGAATGGGAGTGTATGGGTATTTCCAAGTGATGGTTTGCAGCTGGAAGGACATCCGCTGCGTAAAACATATGCTGGATAAGTGGGCGGTTCATTCTGCTGTGGCGACCCCAGATTAATAAAGGGACTAAGCCGAAAAGAAAATGAATGAATGAATGTAAAGAGATTTCTTAAATAGGAACACACGTCAAATTTTTTATGACATATTCAAGGTTTTGTTATGAATACCAGGCAAGCCTGATGCTGCTGTACTCGATGTGAAATTGCCCTGAAAATAAGTGCTCTCTTGCAAATGCTCACCTTCATCCAGCTCTGTGATGCATGTTCACAAATTTAGTTCCCATTCCCATTCTCTTCCCATTCTACAAGTGTGGAACATAAGCACTGTCATACACATCATGAATTGCCGGGAGGTGAATAAATTATCAGAAAATTTTCACCACATCTTCAGCTGTATCGCGTACAAGCTGCAATCAAAGAACATTGATACGTCTCTAAATTACAACCTCAGAACTACTCAATCATAAATCAATGTAAACCATATTTCTTTATTAAAGATTAAGAAACTCCAAGCAGCATATTCATAAATAAAATAAGAGTCTCCCTTGGATGTAATGTTACAGACTATGCTATGAAACTGTTATAGTTCATGGAATCTTGGATGTTTTTTTTCTGAAATCAAAGGGGCACAAGTGTAAGGCAGTGAAGACACGTAACCCTACAAATTACACATCCTTACCGCCACTGTCGGCATCTCAAAGCGACAGGTTGTGTTACACAGTGTAATATATCACTTTGGTTCACATTAGTAACTACTTGGACTTGTACAGAATATACAGGATACAACCTTAAGTTATGACAGACAAGCATGTGAGGGTCAAATCTTCTCTGAAACATCTATGTGCTCCACGCTGACAAAATGTCCTTTTTTTAAAATCTGAATGTCAAATTTCAGAGGGTCTGTGCATTGACAACAGGAAAAAACGCACAGGTAGCTGTAAATGGAGTGCGTGTGTAAGGTTGCTCTGGTTTAGGTCACAAACATAACATGGCTGAGATTCATTACTGATCTGAACCTCCTAAAAATGATTAAATACAGCATGTAAAAATAAATGTAAAAGTGTAATTGTACAGTAAAATTACTTGTATGTGTGTTTGGAGTATTTAGAATAGCCTGCACAAAATCTTCCAGTGCAGTCATGGGCATACCAACATGGCTGAAAGACAATTTTGTGAAATGTGCAACAAGTTAAAGTATCACTGTTCTGTTATGTTTGAGGTTGTGCTCACGGATTGATGATGCTTTATATGAAAATGTTCATATAAAAAACAAAAAAACCTTTAAAATGAATTTTGTCAGTGCTGTTGCTATGATTGCAAAGTTTCAGTTGGCCTATGATGACTTTCCACACGTCACTGCTTTGCTATTTCAGATTTGAAATGATTAGATTTGCTTGTTCGGTAAATCCATTAACATCATCATCAGCTCAGTTCAAACACATAAAGCTTCATCAGTAATCAACAAACAAACCATAAAATGGATCAGAATTCAAATGGCCTCACTGTTTGTTTGAAGAAGGTTTCTGACTGTAAAAGGGGTGCATAATTATCAGCTCTCAGCTTTTGGGTTCCTGTAGCCGCGTATGATCATCTAATAACAAAACGTGGAGAGACATCTTTTATTTCGGCACTTAGAAAACAATCACAATGAATTTGAGTCTTTACCCATAGAGAACAAAATTCACAAAGCCATTCAAACAGTCGTTTTGAATTATTTTTATAAGTCCTTTTTTGTTCATTTGTTTTTGTAACTCAACTTCAAAAATTGAGAATATTCAAAATACACTTTTACTAACTTTGCTCTTTCAGTATTTACAAATATGTACAAGAAAAAATGATTTCCATGTTTTTATTTTTTTTTATTTCATAATAAAAATCTCTACGTATTTTTTATTATTTTTTTACTCTTCTTTTTCTTTTAACTCTTTTTACACCGCCACAGTTTCCAGTTTCTCAAGCTCCAACCGCACCTCAGCTTTCTTTGAAAAGCAAGTATGAGGCAACCCATGGTGACGATGGCATTAGATGGACGTGCTATGCTCAATAGCTTCTGGGATGGGTCCTCCTGGTACTGATTGGTAGGACATTGGCATGGGTGTCTTGCCGGGACTCTGTCGGAACAGGCCCCCGTTGGGAGCCCTGTGTTTGCATTGGATGGATGGGATGGTGGAGCTGCTGAGAGGAAGGGGCAGGGTGCTGCCAGGACCCTGGATCAGTGTCCGGCCCACCCCATGAGCTTGCTCCGGGAGGAAGGTGCTCACAGACAGGCCCGTGCCCGGGTAGTCTCGCACAGCCTCCCGCTGCTGGCTGGGCGGCATGCTGCCGATGTCCAGGGCAGAGATCTCGATAGATGGTGCGGGGATCTGCTTGTGTGCCATGTCCTCGTTCATAAGACTGTTCATACGCCGATGCACCTGTTCCAGATTCACCTCCTTGTCCTAGAGAGGGTGAGAGAAGAAAGGAGGGACAGATAGGCTGAGATCTGCTGCTTCCAGGATGTTTTTTTTTTTTTTTTTTTGCTTTTAAGCTCCATGCAAGGCTTACTTCAATTACTGAAGGGTGTGATGGAAATGTACTACATAGCTCCAATTGAAAAGTTTAAGATAGTAGGACACTGTTTGAATGAAAAGTTTCATAGAATGTGCACCTTGAAATCAAATTTGGCCAGTGGGAATTTAACATAATACAGTTCAGTAAGACAGTTTGAGTGAGACAGCATACACTGTAATTGCTGGAGCCAGTCTGCATTTCATCAATGCACATTAAAATGTACAGAAAATGTTAAAATTGATACAATGTCTAAATAATTATACAATTGAAATTGTTTGTTTTTAAAACCATATCCATATTTGGTTAAATATTTGATATGTTACTTAACAATACATGAGAAGGGTCTACTTTGGATTCAATGATAAAAAAATAAAAAATCAAGCTTTGTTTCAAGGGGATTCGTATGTGTTGAGCTCAATGGAGTTCTATTAAAGGGATAGTTCACCCAACAATTAAAATTCTGTCATCATTTACTCACTCTTTACTTGTTCCCTTCATGTTTTTGTGTTCTGTTGAGCACAAATGAAGATATATTGAAGAATGTTTAACAAAACAAAAACAAACTGGTTTGTAACAAGTAAAGGGTGCGTAAATGATGGCAGAACTTTCATTTTGGGGTGAACTATCTCTTTAATGCATTTTTGAAGACAATCTTGCTGAGCACATTAGTTGAAGTTCAAGTTTAATGAACTAATGCATTCATGGGCTGTTGAATTATTAGAAAAAAAAGCACTTAAAAATAAAATAAAAATGAACCACAGGGGAATTAATGTGTTGCATTTTAAATGTAGCTCAACAAGCTCACTCTAAAGAGAGGCAACACTGTTGCTGGATTATGAGCTCTGATGTGCAAATGTTTTCCAGACATGTCTGTAGTGCATTGAGATAAACACATAAGATCAAATACACCAAAGATCATGTGACAAGAACTTAAACTGATCCATTAGTTTTTTTTCAGGAGAGTGTGAAAGAAAGAGGATACTTGCTTTCCATAAATAATAAAGCAATGTTGAGGGAAAAAAACATGGAAATAGTAATTCAATTTTATGTCATATTTATTTGTTTAATCCAGGGGTCTCAAACTCAAATTGGCAGGGGGCCATTGCAGTGACTGACAACTCAAAGGAGGGAATTTTAACATTCAAGCACAAGGAGAAAGTATAAACCTGATGTAATTGATGCATCTTAGGACAACAGACATGACGTTTATATTTCAAGCATGACCTGTCACCATTGTTAATTCAAATCAGAGTGTAATAGTTTGGAATCTAATAGAGCTTTTATGGACATATATTTCCAAGGTTTCAGCGTTTAAATCAGCCACAGAAAGAAACTGCATGTGTGTTACTCTTGACTACACACACTGGGAGAAACCGAAAATAAAGCTAAATCATGTATATAGTGCAGTACCTTAAATGTCCAGTAGGTGACAGATCAAAACCACAAGTGGCTATATGTGACTGCACAACAATGATAGTTATTGCTGTCCGTATGGAGGTAAGCAGTAAGCGGTACCACCCCATATCATTCGTTTTACACACAAAATGCAGCCATTATGTACCACGAGGCACATATTTCTCGATTCTCAGAAATGTATCCCTGGGCACATATTTCCAATGAGCCTGTGTTGGATACATTTACCCATACAGCAGCGCACCCGTAGCCTACGCACATACCCAACACCATTGTGAGCATTTTTGGTTCTGAGTTTTGTGTTACTCTGCAATAACATTTCCAAAATGTGATTTGCCGGTGGGTTGGAGGGAGGAGAGGAGGGGGTACCATAAATGGCCCATGGGCTGGTAGTTTGAGACCCTTGGCTTAGTAAACTGGCACAGAACACGTTTTTCCTTCCCAATGTGCTACTTTTCTATAGTTTTTTATGTAAACGCGCATGACGGACGTTTGACCATTATGCTCGCATCTTGCGTTTTTTCAAGTGCTGCGGCATGTACCTTATAATTGAAACAGTGAACTGGCAGTGAAGATAACCTATAGAGCCTTACAATCTTCTACGAAGTATGAGGAGAGATAATTTTCTAACTATAGTAGGTCTTGACATGAATCCTCATGGTTCTAATGGTTATTTCACATTGCACCAGCAGACAGAGATACAGTGATAGTTCACTTAAGCGCTGTGTGTTTTAGATGCCGTGTCAAGTTGAAAAAATGTAACTTTCAAATGCGTTACAGTTCATCACTGTCAGTTCCACAACAATGGTCCAATGAGAAGAGCTTGTAAGCGGGGCATGCATTGCAAGTTTCTGTTTACAGGTGCTCTATGGCAGTGGTCCTCAACCCCCAGGCCGTGGACCGGTACCAGTCCATGGATCAATTGCTACCGGTCCGCACAAGAAATCATTAATTATTTCCATTTTATTTATTATCTGAGTCTGAACAATCTTTTATTTTGAAAAATCTTTTATTTTGAAAAATGACCGTATTCTCTTGCTTACATCTTCGTCACTTGAGCGCCCAAATTGAACCCACAAGCAGCAAAATCAGTAAGAAACAGACATCTTTGGAAAGTTTCTTTGCTAAGGGGAAAAGGCCCAGTGTAGGACCCGCGAACTGCCAAAGAATAGATCTGCAACCCATTTGTCAACAAATTTGGTGAATCCACCATGTCTGTGCAAGAAAATCAACTGCTGGAGATCGCAAATGACGTTCACATATCACGACTTTTCTTGAGTTTGCGCAAGTTCATTATTTCCAGTGGAGGTGCAAGGGCCATGATGCGCTCGCGCTTGTCAAAACGCACCTAGTTGAATGAATACCACGAGCGCACCGCGAGTCACGTGACAAGAACTGACCAATCAACTTTAGCTTGTATGGAATATACACATTTTGGTAGATTATCTCAGACAAACACAGAACACCCAAACTCTGCTGTGCTTTGTAATTTTCTCCATAAATAAAACGTATGAGTGACAGCAATGTTTTGTCAGTTTGTCATCCTTTGAGAAAACGGTTGATGGTCGCCTAGCAACCCACAAATCACCCCCCTTCTTTTGTGTTTACAAAATATATATTTACACTTACATAAATGTACATGTATTGTCATGATATATAAACATGATCAGGTGCCACTTGTGGTTCGCTCATCTCGTAGTCAGACGTAGATATCAGGGACGGAGCATCTTGGTCAATGATCCCAAACTCTCGGTGTGGGCAGAGTATAGTGGTTCCAAGTTTTCTCAGTCCACCAGGTGTCAAAACTAAATTATCTTTAAGATGTACACTACACACTAGTAGTTTTGTAGGACTGAAGTGATCCCAATGGAATTTGAGTAACCACTGAGCACGAATGCGAAATCTTCACCTCTTCCTTCATAGTTCTGTACAACTGGAAGTAAATGCGCACACACTTGCGTCTCGAAAGCTCACCGGCGCCATCTTGTGCAACTAGCCTATTGGCATAGATATTTACATTAGATGTCGCCTACCCTGTTGTTGTCTATTGGAAGGAATGCGTCAATAGAGCCGCCATTTTAGTACAGGGTAGCGCTCCTTTGAAATGAATGCGGGACCAAGGTGCAGTGGAGGACTGTGGCCATCCAGAGCCAGAGATATACACATATATACATATATCTATGATCGGGAGTTTTTTTTCAAATTACGAAAATTATAATTTTACATCACTTTTCTACGTCAATGGATAAGTGACCGCACGGGCATTGCCGATAAAGAGTGTGTTTGTGTGCATGGAAATGTATTATCCTCCCTCCCTGTTAAATTTGATCTAATCCGTGTCCTAAAACACACCCCCTCTCCTGCTTTCACTTCTTATTCTAACGGAAGGAGCAATTCGTTTGTGAATGAATCCCCGTTATGAACAACTCGTTCACTTAGCCGACAATAATACAAGTTTCTAGCACCGCAGCCTAGAATTCAGTGCAAGTTGATGCTACTTTGCCTTATGATCAGTGCAGTAAGAGACAGTATTATCATCAATAACGTTACTTGTTGAGCACAAAAGTTTGTAACATACAAAAAACGTAAAAAACGAAATCTTACCTATAAAATGTTCTGCCTTTGTGCTTTGTTTTCTTTGCTTGCTTGTTACTAAACCCGTAAGCAGCGCTAAAGTCCAGCATCTTCACATAGGCACACTTTCTTGACTAGTGCAGTTGAATGACATTTGTCCTGGGAGCACTGTACAAATGTGGCAGCGCTATTGACGCATGCTCAGGGTCCGTATGCGATATCTAGTGTATATATCTATGGCCTATTGGTATACGTGTGTGTTTTGGTTTTGCTTTTGTGTCGTGGGCTGTAAGAAAAAAATAACTGAAATCAAATCAAATTTTGCACGTTAATATTGAAATGTAAGTTAAAACCTGGAACTACTTTGCTGGAGCTGTATTATTTTTAAAAATAATTGTTGTTTTAACCTTATAAAAGCCTACTGTATTAGATTTCATTAAAACCTTTTGGACACAATTTACTACATGCGTTCTATTGTCACATTAACATTTTTGTTTGCAAGTAAAAAATAAATATCAGCAATTTCACATTTGAATTGTTCAGACTTCTATATTAATGAAACTATATACGTTATTAAAGCATAATGTATCAATAATAAAAATAATATTATTAATAATAATAAAACTATTACTAATAATAATAATAATACATGAACAAAGAAAATAGAACTTGTTTCTAAAGTGTAAAACTCCAACAGTTTTTTTTTTTTGCAATGACCATGTCAGGTTTGCAGGGTTAAATATACTATGCATATATAGATTCAATTCTCCTTAGAGAAAAAAAAGTGAAAATGGCTCCAAATGCTGAAACAAAATAATAATTGAAAATAATTCCATTTCATCTTTTTAAAGCAGAAATGCACTTTTCTAATGGAATTCACTGAATCGTGCAAAAAAAAATACAGATTGTCTCCAGAGTCCACCAGTCACAATAAGGTCACACATTGTTACACAAAATTATGTGATAAGCTCTCACAACATCCTCAAATATGTAGATTAATGAAGCTCTGCAGAATAATCTGCAAAGACGCATTAAGTGTGTAATAAAGCTTTTAGGAAGGATAGGGCAGGAGTTAGGGTTGGAACTGAAAAGCAATCACAATGGGTAAATTAGTCTGTCATAATAGGTTGAAGCAGACTTTTCATTACAGATATTTCCAAGAGGATACATGCCTCCACACATTCCCACAATCACATCGCAGCTCAGTAATCCTATTTGTCTTAACTAATGAAGAGAAGAATGGGGTGAAAATTTAAAGTATAATGATGAAATTGTTACAAGTCTGTTACTGAAGAAATAACTGAAGGGATGGAAAATGGTCCTTCTCAACTATATTCACTCAATTGTGTTTTTCCCCCTCCCTAAAATACATTTACAGTAGTTTCTGACAGACTAAAGCTAACTTTAAATGCTTCCAACTGAGATACTGCGAAGAGTTCAGACTTAAGTTCAGTTCTTTGGGGATACAATATTAAATTCAGATCTGATTTTTGTTTGTGGATGTGCTGAATTATGTGACTTCCAATGCAAATATGTAAGCTACTAACACATTTTTGTTGTTATTTATCACTTTCTTAAACATCTGCTATGACTGCAGAATGAATGAATAAAAATAAAGAAGCCAAAAATAAGCACTTCACTTGAAGGTCACTTATAAAATATTGTTCAGTAATTCCACCATAGTCAATCGGCAGGTGGTAAAATGTCACCTAAATGGTTATTTCACATGGCACCAGCAGACACTAGTACAGTGATTAGTTCCCCCCAAATTATTATTTTTTGCTGTTAATAAAATTAATTAATTAATAATAACAAAACCCCAAAACAAACAATACGCCTACTGATTACAGTCTGCAACCTACAAATTGCAAATCCTTGATTCTGTTTGTAGGTATGCAAATGCATTGTGCACCATTTATGAGGTCAGTGTTTAGCTATTTAAATTGGCCGATTATATACTCATACATAATTGATTTATGAAAGAAATCCACACTAATTAAATCATCACTGCCACGAGAGGTGGAATTCACATTGAATTATGTTCATCGCTTTATGCGTCAACAAATAAAGGCCACCAATTAAACAGCAGAAATGCTCTTAACACTGATTCTGACCGAACCGGAAGATCATTTATCATCAATAATGTGTTATTGTGCTAATCATTCAGCAACTACAAAAGCAGGAAAGGTAGGCTCATCATTCTAACCCAACACAACATCTAGCAAGGTGAATCTGCTCAATAAGGCAACTAAAACGCAAAATAAAGAAATAAATCTTTAAATGTTAGATGGCTTCTACATCTGGTCCTATTGAAGCCCAGCCAATCAAAGAAGAGGCCTACGATTCTATTCTGACCTGTGTCAATAGCTTCTGCTTCATCCCAGTCTCTTTCTCTGTCTGTCCAAATGTCCTTGCTCCCCTCCGATGAAGCAGTAGCAATATCATTATATGTCAATGGACCAGAAACCCTTGCCAGTCTGTAATCCTTAGTAACCTGCATGAGATCATAAACAAATGAAGATTAAATGTAAAATAGAAAATATAGAGATAAATCCATAAAACCTGTCCACATTGACATACAACAGGATGTCACACAGTAAATTACTAGGGATTATTGACTGTTTAGGATTCGCTTTATGTTTGTTTGGGGGTGGCTCTTATTTTTTTCTTTTTTCTTTTTTCTTTTCTTTAGGATAACTGAGCAGACAGACTCATGCAAGCAACCCATTTGCACACACTTTAGTTTACGGATCCACATCAACCCTGTTCTGGTCCGTTTACAAGTAGTTTCCACTGGAAGTGGATGAGGTTTTAGAAAGGCTTATAAAAGAGAGGTTATAAAGTGTAGTAATTATTCAGATATTTAGAAGTAGGAAAAGAATAGCAAAGCAGACACTTAATTACCATCATAAAGGGGCATTTGTGGGTATAAAATGTTATCTAAAAGACTAAACAAAAGAAGGAGCTAATTAAAAAGGGACTATATGACCATTAAAATGTTGGCATAGAACATTGGCTGAAGGGAATATTTTTGTACTATTTTGCCACTGCTAAGATGCAAGGCACTCTTGAAAAAAATCTGTATTTTAGTTATTCTTCCAGCTGAAAATGTGCATATGTTTTAGCCTCAGTAGAGAATTCCATAATAATAATAATAATATTAATAATAAACATACTGTTCTTAAAATTTAAAGAAAAATATAATTGGTGAAATTTAAGCTTTGTTCCAAAACCTTGTGAGCTGTCAGCCTAGACACATTTCAAGGCATCATCTTACTATTTAAGAGCTATACCAAAAGGCAAGATTAGACACCTTCTTTTGGCCAAAACCTAAAGCATTATTGAACTGATCTTTTACAAAGATGACATTCTCAGAAAGCAGTGCAATGAGCTAATTGACAACTTCCAAGATAGTGAATAAGTCAAGATTCAATACGATACCAAGTAGTATTCTATTCAATAGTGAATATTTGCATTGCTCAATCAATAATATTAATAAAAAAGTATCAATAAAGTAAAGTTTCAAGTATTGTAACAAATTGCAATATTGGAATAAAATATGACAAAGCTAAAGGAGCAGGACTAATTGTGCAATTGTTACACTCATCAGTCATTTGGTTTCATGAGTTAGAATGCTACCTTGGAAGGTAGTTAACTATAAAGACAGTACACAGCAGCCCACTAGGTTTTGAAGCAGATCATTTGCATTCTGAAACTTCACAATCACTCCTTATTAGTAAATATGACATTGTAAACCTTAAAGCCTGCTTCATCAAGGGCACTGTGCACACCCCAAGCACAAATAAAATCAGCTGTTATGTTTAATGGATGGGGACCAATTTTGATTTCATCAGGGCACACCTATAACTGTGTGTACTGGAGCTCGACTAAATCAGGGCTCGCATCTGCTGCGGGATCCTTAAAGTAGAGTGTGGCAGTGTCTTCGCCCTGCTCTGTCTTCCGCGCCCTGAGCTCGGTCACCTCTTTGGGCTGCTCTTGCCGGCAGCGATTGCTGTTCCACCACATTTCCAGAGCGGCCACCAGACAGGCCAGCAGGAGTCCTGCTGCTAGGATGCAGAACACGCCGGCGAAGCTGTGCAGCTTGAGTGAGCGACCATCCGGTTGGGCGTTACTGTGGCTGTTGAGGTCACACCGTCCAGTCCGAGGCCACCACTTTTGTTTCAAAACATCCAGGTCTCCTTTTTCCTGCAGCTCCAGAATCCTGTGAGGGAAGACAATACAGGGTACATACATACTTTATGTGAAATGTTACACTGTTTCTATTCTTTACTTTATATTATTTCAAAACGTTTCACTGCATGGTAGCCAATCATAAGTCTTTTTAATAATTTTTTCTTTTTTAATTTCCTCTCTGACACCAGTTTGGGTTTGCTAAGGGGTTTGAATGTGGACCAATGGCAGACACGTGTTTGAGAAACTGCTTAAAAGCATTGATTGTTAAAGCAAGCAAGCACTTAAAACAACCAGCACAATATCACATGATAAGATGTGAATAGGGTTGGGAAGATACAAAAATAAAAAAGTCACTGTTTTGTCACTAACCACAATTTTCAAGCATTTTGTTAGTTCAGACAGGACACGTCAGTTCACAAGTCATTGATGTTGTTAGTGCTTAGATAATATTAAGGTATATACAATATATGCAGTATTTATTCCATGGTCTGCTGAAATTCTTGATTCTGATTGCCTGAAAGGTTTGCAATAAAATAGTTTAATGTAGTTTCAGTCAGTTTAGATCACAGTTCAAAATAAATGTGCTTCCCTCAAACATTTGTAGTAACCATAGTATCTCAGTGACAGTTGCCAGAGCCTTCATTCATCTGTACAATCTCGAAGACACTGACGTGTGCTTCATCAGGGAGCTGATGTTGATCAACCAACTTGCAAATATACTCTATAGTCCTCAAAATATTTGAAAAGGCAGCAAACACTTTACGAGCTATTAGATATGCCTGTATCGTTTACATGCACAAACATGATCTCCCTCCTTCAGGGACTAGAAGATCTAACATGACATAACTGATAAAAAGTTGAGCAAAATTAGTTTTTAGTGATCTATACCTTTGCAAATCCTTTAACGCATGGCATTATGTATATAAACACATTATATTACATAATACATATTTTACATTAATCAATACAGAGCGAGTGAAAGGCAATGCAGGATCATACCCAGCATTATGAAATCCAACGGCAATACAATTTTATACTCTTAATTGGTTTCAAGTGATTATATGGAGCTTTAGACAGTCTGCTGGCATCTGTTATATTCACAAAGGGATCAATTTGTAATGAGTGTAAAACTAAACCCAAAACACTGGGTAATGTCAAATCATGGCTTTGTGTGCAGTAAAGAATGGCTGTGAATTGTGGGAGATTCAAAGTACCTGTGAAATCACTAGTTATTTAATTGGTAACTGGAGCATGTTAATTAAATGTTTCTAAATCTTATATCTGCAGAAACTTGAAACCTATTATTTTCTCTTGAATAATAAAGTGTATATAAAAACAAACTTATCAAAATACTTTTTACTGGCCATGAAACTTTGCATAATGTTTATATATATATATATATATATATATATATATATATATATATATA
>CAIGQV010017103.1:1637297-1653875 GCA_903798115.1 Danio jaintianensis | reverse complement strand
TTGTGTGGAATATACTGTATTTAGTCTTTTATTTTTTGTAGAAGCTAGAATACAAATGCTTTACCAAGTTATTAAATCCCACAGCTTGTAATAATTTTCACAACAGCTTTCACAAATTCCCAAGAGAGCACAAACAAGAAACTCTATGCATCATTTGCATTTTATGCTTTAAGAATCAAAACATAATATATTTCAGTTAAGAGGGAATACGTACTTTTGTGATATGAGATCCCGGTAAGGACTCCCATGCTGCATGGCGATGCCGTAGCCTTTGCTGCTCATGCTGTTACCTGATACAGTGATGGTACAATCATCATCTGTGAGTGCTGCATATTCTACCACGGCCATGTCCCACAAAAATGCGTAAGGTCCTTTTTTGGCCTGCAGATTAAGGATTATGAAGGTTCAATATATGAGAAAACTTTGACAAACAAACTCAGTTAATCATCTTTTTAAGAGGATATATTATGCTTTTTTCCACGAGATGTATTATAAAGAAAGTGTCTGTGAAGTTTAGCTCAAAATACCCCAATGGTAAAATTCTGGACCCCAAAAAAGACTTATGTTGCACAAGTATATTTTTGCCAATAGCCAAAAATTAATTGTATCAATCAGAATTATACATATTTCTTTTATGCCAAAAACCATTAGAATATCAAGTAAGGATCATGTTCCATGAAGACATTTTGTACATTTCCTAGTGAAATATATAAAAACTTAATTTTTGATTAGTTATATGCATTGCTAAGAACTTTAAAGGTGATTTTCTCAATATTTAGATTTTTGTTTTATTCATCAGATTTGATATATTCAAATAGTTTAAATCTCATCCTAACAAACCACACATCACTAGCTTTCATTCAGCTTTTAGCTGATGTATAAATCTCAATTTCCAAACGAAATGACACTTATGACTGGTTTTGTGGTCCAGGGTCACAATTTATTATAGTTTGTCACATTTGAACCCCTGGGTGTGTTCATTTAAATGCAAATGAGCTGTTCCTTATCCAGAAGTGGGTGGAACCTTTACACAGATACTTCAGAAACATCAAAACAAATCAAAATTTCAGAAATTACTCATAGCAGAGAACGAACCCCCATGTATAAAATATATTACACACTAAACACTTTACCTGCCAATTATGACCTATAGTTTTCCTTTGTTCTGTTTTCTGCTAGTTCATTATCAGTTCCAACGGTCTTTATTTAGTTAGTCTTAGTTAGTTTAGTTTGTCTTTATAGTTATTAAGTTATTAGTTGTTTTTTTGTTGTTATTTAGTTAGCTTAAAAAGTTTTCTGTGTAGTTAGTTGCTGGCTATTATTTGAAGTATTTAATGTTAGAGTTCTCTTTGTGTTTGACCTGTTTGGATACATGTTGCTTAGATTATTCAACTATTTGTGTGTACCTTATTGTGTACTAATTCAGAAAATGAAAAGTTGCCACTTTCTAGGCTGATGTGGCAAGGAACTATTCTCATTCCGGCAGAATAATCAAGGAAGTTTGCTGCCGTACTATGGGTGCAGCAGGCACAATGATATTACACAGAGCCTGAAAATAGTCCCAGGTAGTTAACTCTCGATGTCTCTCGATGGTTGCAAGACAAGTCATGCAGCTTATATTAATGGAAGTTAACTGATTTCATGTGCTCCTGCTGCAACCAATGGTATGGCAGGAAAGTTTCTTGATTATTATGCTAGAGATCGGCTGATAGGGTTTAAAAAATGGTAAAACTCAACTGTTTAACTTTAGGGGAGCTGTAAAATGAGCCTATTTAGAAAAAGAAGTGGAACATTCCTTTAATCTGACGTAAGACTAAGGGTGAAATCTGAAATTGTGTATTTGGAGAGACTGTTTATGATTTATGGGGATTGTAAATCAAAAGGACTGGTTGAATTTTTCTTAAATGTAATTTTGCATAATAGGTCTCCTTTAATGAGTGTTGGCATGGCAGTCATACACTGCAATTATGTAGTTTGGGGCTTTAAATGCTCAAGCCTTTTCAAACCTGGTGGATTCTGATTTGCTTTTAATCTTTTATTCAGTTGAAAAAAAGTGTTTGAAATCATTTTTAGTTATACTGTTCCACTGTATCGTTATCTTTATATATTTAAAGTGGATTTCGCATAAATTAAAATGATTATAAAACACATATTTTGTTTTTATATAACTCATGCTGTGACATGGATTATCATTAGCATTAAGATGGATCATTATAACTTAAAAT
The DNA here is from genome assembly GCA_903798115.1 of Danio jaintianensis. Taxonomy (NCBI): domain Eukaryota; kingdom Metazoa; phylum Chordata; class Actinopteri; order Cypriniformes; family Danionidae; genus Danio; species Danio jaintianensis. The sequence goes on along the minus strand of CAIGQV010017103.1, from coordinate 1,651,650 downwards.
ATATCCTCGCAATAATTATTGTTTAAGCGTTTCATCATCGAAACCCTACTCTGGAAGCTAATCTTGACTAATCTATGGAGTTCTTTCTCATTCAGATGAGCTCCATTGATCTCAACCTGCACTCATTGACCAATTCAAAGGATTTCACATCCTCCACTGCACTCTAAAAGTTTCCTTGTCTTCCTCTTAAATCTTTTTAAAGTTGTTTTCTTTGATTTTGTCAAGAACTGACACAGAATGTCCATTGTTCATTTTAAAAGGGTACATAAAGTAGTTTAACAAGATGACTTAAGAGAAAAGTCTCTCGAACAGACAATCTGGTACCAGCTCTAAATGTTAATGGCTGATACTAAATTAAAAGTACTACAGAGTGAGATAAAGAAGTCCAAGTTGTTATTTGTTTTTAAACTATAATGTTTACTGTAGGTTGTTCTATTATAATGGGCACCTGCAATATCTTAAAAGCAAGCCAATAGCTTTCTTTCCATCGACCTATTGTTAATGGAAATGTATGTAGTAGTATGACATATGTAGAATGGAAATAGTATGCACTCAATAGATGTTTTATTTATTTTTCCACGATAGAAGCACATTTACCAAATCAAGTCCTCAATGCACATTAAAAGGCATGTGATTTTGCCTCAATCCATGATGTGATTGGATTGCTGGATTAACCAGCACAATAATCTCAATCACAAGATCTCAAATGCTGTTTTGATAATTCTAAAGATATCTTAAAGAATTGTCCTGTTCCGAAATATCAGGCACTCAAGATAGCATAACAGAAAGTGTTATTACTTCTGTGAGCTCTAAGGCACAAAACATTTATTATGGAAGAAAAAAAGCACACTAGTTTCCCAGGAAGTGACAATTTTTCTCTTGATCACATAGGACATAAACTATGTATCTATTTGCAAATGTTTTGTTTGATATTCTAAACTAAAATTTGACACTCTGGATAGAAACAGTCATTTATGTTTCTGCAGGTATTTCTGAAAACACATCAATGTAAAGCGAGCCAAAATTCAAATCTGTGCACCAAATCTGTGTCAAACAATTTGAATGCAAATACAGTAATGAGTAGTGTTCATACCTTGCGTATGCCTTCAGAAGGGCTAGAAACTGAGAAGTCTTGTCCGTTATTTTTGCTGATTGTCCTCCACAGCTCTGCATATGTGCTGTCTTGCTCCAGTGGGTTTGTGCCTTTGGCTTTAAAGTAATCGTACACTGCGGAGTCTCTAACAGTGCCATAAGCAAAGTCCATCTGCCTTGCAAGATCCTGAAATGTTCTGTTGGGATAGATAGAGAGGATCAGGGAAAAATGTTTGAAGAATAAACATGGAGGATGAGCATATTACATAAACCTTCAGTCAAATAAAATAAAATGATTGAAAAATTTATATTTGGTTTAGATATAAACAAATATACTGTGGAAAAATCTGGTAAGCACACATATAAATAGAAAATATTAGCAGGTGATTTTTAAGTGATGTTCAGATATTCCCCCTCTATTTCTGTGTTTAAGTAAGTTTTAAAGACCTGTCTATTTTTTCTAGCTTTTAATACTCCTTAATGACTTTTATATTGCTTTTACTTATTAATTGTTTACTTATTAATTATTATGCTATTTTATTCTCTGTCTATAGTACTCCTATGTACAGCACTTTGGTCAACTTCAGTTGTTTTTAAATGTGCTTTATAAATAAATATTGTATTGTATTGTATTGTATTGCATTTTACCAAGTGATGTTTAACAGAGCAAGAACATTTTTCACAGTATTACCTAATATATTTTTCTTCTACACTGCTAGGGTCAATATTATTAGCTCCCTTAAAGCTACAGAATGACTTGCCAATGACTTGTCAAATGAACTTGCCAATGACTTGCCAAATTAAACTAAATTGCCCAGTTACCCTAATTTGCCTAGTTAAGCCTTTAAATTGCACTTTAAGCTAAACACTATAATTCTGCAAAACAACTAGAAACATATTATAAACTGTCATCGTGGCAGACAAAAAATAGTTATTAGAAGTTTAAAACTATATATTTTATATATAAAAATATTAATTATATTGATTACAATGTGTTGAAAATAATTATCTTTGTTAAACAGCATTTACATATTTTTTAAATAATTAATTTATGTTTATTTTTATAATTTATGTTAATTCTGCTGACTATTACTTTGCAAATACATTCATTACAGTTTTAGTAGACTGTTAGTTTAGGCTTAGGTTTCAGAGTTTTGTTTGTCTGGACAGTGTTAGAAGATATTGACCAGACAGTCCACTAATACCCTACTGACTAGTTTACATAACTCAATTGCAAAGTTATAGTCAATAGAACGTCTTTTGGGGAAACTCAAAATAGATTGTTTCCTTGTTGTGGGTTTACCGTTTAAACAAGGTTAGCTTAATACCATTATTGTGTTCAAGTTGAAATGCTGACGCTTGGTGCTTTGCTTGTCTTTATTATTTCTATATTTTGTAAAATTTAGAATTACACTGACTTTAGAACCCACTGTTAAATATAAATATAAATAATATATACGTATATGCGGTGAAGGTCGCAAGGTTCGAGCCTCGGCTGGGTCAGTTGGCATTTCTGTGTGGAGTTTGCATGTCCTCCCCGTGTTTGCGTGGGTTTCCTCAAGGTGCTCCGGTTCCAAAAAACAAGTCCAAATACATGCACTTTAGGTGAATTGGGTAAGCTAAATTGTCCGTAGTGTATGTATGTGTGTGAATGAGAGTGTATGGGTGTTTCCCAGTGATGGGTTGCAGCTGGAAGGGCATCCGCTGCGTAAAACATATGCTGGATAAATTGGCGGTTCATTCCGCTGTGGCAACCCCAGATTAATAAAGGGACTAATTCGAAAAGAAAATTAATAAATGAATGAATATATATATATAAATATAGAAATATAATTGTATTATTATTACTATTTGTTTTAACAAATAAAAAGCACAATCAATGGCCCAAATAACTCAGCCTAAATGCTGCTCGGTTAATTTTCTTCAGGCCTGAATTTATTCATTTATCATGCTAATGGTGCCACAGGAATCATCCTGAACTCAGCCACATACATCAACAGGACAGGGACTTAACTTGGCAAGAGTTAACTTTAAAATCCAAAGACAACTCTGTAAGTAATGTGAGATGTTGTGTCATCTGTATTGCTAATGGAGCTGTCAGACCCAGCCGGTGAAAGGAAGCAAGTGAAAGGAAATCTTTCACTCTTTAATGGTACTTTGCTAAATAAATTTGGGAAAACAGTTAAAACTACAACAACTGTATGTTCATTTTCGGGTCAGTTTACCTAAAAAAATTTTTTTTGGTATAAATTATTATTATGTAATAATAATAATAATAATAATAATAATAACAGCAAAATATGATTAACAATTAATTATATTATTATTAATCATTATTATTAGTATAGGCTATACATAGAATTTAGAAACCCTTGTTATTAGTGGCAATTAACTGAACAGCAATTCACCAGATGTCACGGTTGTTAGGTGCATGCGCTTTGTCTATTCATGTTTGTTGTCACGTGGGTTTGTGTTGTAGCTTTCCATGTGCTCTGATGCGTGTTTTGTTTATATCACGTTATCAGCGGGACTAATCAGCAGTTCCAGCTGATGCACTTAGCTCACCTATTTAAGAGCAGAAAGCCAGGACATCAACAGTTCGTTACTCTGTTTAATGATCTCTCTGTGTCTTGTCAGGATCTGCTTGGGCTGGCCTCCTTGATGTCCCGTTGTGATTCCTGTTTCTAAGACTTTCGTTCATGCTGCTATCGCTCACTGTTTGCTTATTGTTGCACTCTTTATTGTTAAATAAACTGTCACTTGCATTTGGATCCTTTTGACTGTGTATCATTACCATAAAGTGACACCAGAATCACGGACAGATGGGTTTTTAAATTTAAATGACATGATTGATATACATTTAAAATTAATATTTTGTATAGGATGATTTACAATATTAGTATTAAGTTACAATACTTAATATAAGTGCACCAAAAATTATTACCTATTTTCACTGAGAAATGGATAAAAATATTCATTTTCAAAATGGAGTGTACTCATTCATGAATACATATACTATATATTTGACTGAATCAATCCTTTTTTCTTGCATGACATATAACTGTAAAGAATGAACCTTTCAGCCTTATCCTGAATGTTAAAAGCTGTTATAATGTGTTGCATGTTATAATAGAACATATTTTTGACTGCCAACCACATAAATATCAAGTCTACCTTTCATAGATAACTGTCATGTTCACCAGCGATCAAGGACTTCAGAGATCGCTGGTGAACTACATTTCATCATGAACTACAAATCATCACAAACTACAATTCCCATCATTCTGCCACACACACCCGGTTTCCACTTCCACTCATCACACACACAGCTGCATCCGATCACTACTCATTGTTTGGACTATTTATACACCCTGCACCCGTTTAGTCTTTGCTCAGTCGTTTGTTATTCTCAGTCGTTGTTGTTTTTGTATGGTATTGTATAGTTTGTTATTTGCTCATGTTTTGTCTTAGTTCCCGATCTTAGTTTATTGTTTTGTTATTTTGTTACTTTGTTTTGCACGATGTCCTGTTTTTGTATGACAACTCCCCATTAAATGCACATGGATCCTACCTCTTGTCCCATCTCCTATACCATCTCGTGACAGATAACCATTTTTTTTTTATTACTAGATGTTCACACGCTGGCAGTAAAAGAAGATTATACATGACAGACACACACACATCTGACAAGCGATCTACAAAAAAAACAAACAAACAAAAAACAAACAGTGCTAACCCTACTTCTGAAATACTAGTGTGAGGTCTGAAACAATGATAATATAAGGTAAAGTGCATTGAAGAAAAACCCTTATGTGTGCTGACAGTTTTCACTTCGAAAGATCATTTGTCATATATTTTTATTTTTTTTGTTTTACATACACCATTGCATGTGTTTTACTTTTGAAAAAAGTCATAGTAATGGTTAATGTCTTGTGTCATATGACTCCCTTGCCCCTTACTGTACATGATCTTTTTATGTTCTTATTTTTTTATAGTTCATGTTTTCATTGGTTTTGTCTTTTTATTGGTTTATGAGTTCCGTTTTGTCATTGGATGTGTCATGTGCTTCCCCATGTTCATGTTTTTTAAGCTCCATGTTTTACTTTTGCTCTTAGTCTCAAGACATCATTTTGTCAGTTTAAGTTTGCATTCATATTGTATTTCATGTAATGAGGTTTTATGATGTTGAATAAACAACACTATAGGTTTAATAAATCACTGTCTAAGAATCATAATTTAATAATTTCATTAACTGTTACAACAACAATATAGTAATTATAGTATACAAGTTTAATAGAGTCCATACATTGGTTGACTAGATTAAATGCAGATTTGTTAAGAACGTCATGGTTACGTCCGTAACCCACGTTCCCCGAATAAGGGAACGGAGACATGCGTCTGGAACAGACTATGGGAGTGCGTCAGACGACCAATCACTCTGAAGAGTAAGAAAACGGGCCAATGAAATGCCAAATTGCATTGGCAGAGCTCTGCTCCACAGCTGGCAGCAATGAGCTATCAGCGCTATATAAGCTGCACGCTGTGGAGTGAGCCTCAGAATTTTGCCTGCTGAAGAGCCGATCACTCAGCTAACAGCTGGAGACTCAGCTGCTGTGGCAGTGGAGACGCATGTCTCCGTTCCCTTATTCGGGGAACGTGGGTTACGGACGTAACCATGACGTTCCCCTTCATACGGGAACTTCAACATGCGTCTGGAACAGACTATGGGAGACTGTATGGAAAACGCCACTGCAGCTAAGCCCGTCACACCCCTGATGTGAAGTTTGCCAAGCATAGCGTGAGCGCACATCATCACCAGGAGCGCAACCTTCCAACGTCCCTAGGCCCTTAATTACCATTACATGGGAATATTAAATTTTTATCGGGAGTCGTAACGAGCTTTTACCTAGCTAATATAGACTAGGGATTTTTAAATTACGACAGTACGTTGGGAAAGCGTGCCAGTCCCCGAAGGGGGAGGACGCTGCGGAGCCACCTGCTACCCAAGAGGGGAGACTTGATGGTAATAGAGCATAAGGACTAGCCCTGATGAGGGGGAGTACTACATATGATAAGCTGGTTAGCGGGTAGGGAAGACACGGGTCCGCCTGGTCAGGGGGAACACTCCGTGGCTGAATAAGCGTATGGGGTCACCCCAGAGGGGGGACCGCACAAGCTGGCACCAAACCTCAGCATGTGGGTAGACCAAATGGGCATACAGACATCACACTGAGCCAGGCACCCGACTCCTCCGCTGAGTCAGGTGCTGGGGGCCTCGGAGGAATTCTCTAGGGTTCGCCAAGTGGGAAACTTACTAGTAGAATAAGAAATGCGCACGTATCTCCGGGTTAGGGAGCATGGCGCGGCAAGCGTTTGTTAACACCGAGCTTAGTTTCCCTCCGATTGACTGGGGTTACCCAGTAATCGGGTGGAAACCGGCTCCACTCGAAGATTGTAGAATCTCGCGAATGTATTAGGTGTCGCCCAGCCCGCAGCTCTACAGATATCTGTAATAGAGGCGCCGCGTGCTAACGCCCAGGAGGAGGCGACACTTCTAGTAGAGTGTGCTCTCACATTAGCGGGACGCGGCTCGCCCTGGCATTGGTAAGCGAGGGCGATGGCATCAACTATCCAGTGGGCCAACCTCTGTTTTGATACGGCACTTCCCTTCTGCCGACCACCATAACAGATAAAGAGCTGTTCATCAGATCTTACACTTTGCGTTCGTTCCACGTAAAGGCGCAAAGTGCGAACGGGACAAAGCAATGAGGGGGCTGGGTCTGCCTCCTCCGAAGGCAGCGCTTGCAGGTTCACCACCTGATCTCTAAATGGGGTGGTAGGAACCTTGGGCACATAGCCGGGCCGGGGTCTCAGGATAACGTGAGAGTAAGCCGGTCCGAATTCTAGGCACGATTCGCTGACCGAAAATGCCTCCAAATCCCCGACTCTCTTGAACGATGCCAACGCGATCAGCAGAGCTGTCTTCATTGACAGAAGTTTTAATGTTACCGAATCGAGTGGCTCGAATGGAGCTCTCTGCAGACCCGCCAGGACTACAGAGAGATCCCAAGAGGGCATAAGAGGAGGGCGGGATGGATTTAATCGCCGCGCGCCTCTGAGGAATCGGATGACTAGGTTATGCTTCCCGAGCGTGTTGCCATCCACCGCATCATGATGAGCGGAGATGGCAGCCACATAAACCTTCAGTGTGGAGGGAGACAGCCTACGCTCCAACTTATCCTGAAGGAAGGATAACACAACGCTAATCTGGCAAGTCCGGGGGTCTTCTCGATGAGAAGCACACCACTCAGTGAATAGACTCCACTTCAGGGCGTAGGCGTGCCTCGTAGAGGGTGCTCTAGCCTGAGTGATGGTGTTAACCACCGCCGCGGGTAAGTCACCTAAGTCTTCCGCGCTCCGTCTATGGACCACAGGTGGAGGTTCCAGAGATCTGGGCGCGGGTGCCAATGGGTGCCCCGTCCCTGGGAGAGGAGGTCCTCTCTTAGGGGAATGCGCCAGGGAGGGGCCGTCGCAAGGAGTGTGAGTTCGGGAACCCAGGTCCGGTTGGGCCAGAGAGGCGCAACAAACAAGACCTGCTCCTCGTCCTCCCTGACTTTGCACAGTGTCTGTGCGATTAGGCTCACTGGGGGAAACGCATATTTGCGCATGCCCTGTGGCCAGCTGTGAGCCAGCGCGTCTGTGCCGAGGGGGGCCTCGGTCAGGGAATAAAACAACTGGCAATGGGTGCTTTCGAGAGAAGCAAACAGGTCGACCTGGGCTTTCCCGAATCGCTCCCATATCAGCTGGACCGTACCGGGGTGGAGTCTCCATTCTCCACGGAGCGTTTGCTGCCGTGAGAGCACATCGGCTGCACGGTTGAGCTCGCCCGGGATATGAATGGCACGCAGCGAACTCAGCCGCGTATGACTCCAGAGGAGCAGACGGCGAGCGAGCTGTGACATGCGACGAGAACGTATACCTCCCATACGGTTGATATAAGCTACCGTTGCCATGCTGTCCGTCCTGACCAGCACATGCTTCTGCTCTAACACCGGTAAAAAGCGGCGGAGAGCAAGAAACACTGCCAACAGCTCTAGGCAGTTGATATGCCAACGCAGACGGGGTCCGAACCACGAACCCGCAGCTGCGTGCTCGTTGCACACGGCCCCCCAGCCCGTGCTGGAGGCATCTGTCGATACGACAATATGCCTGGATACTTGCCCTAGGGGCACCCCGGCCCGTAGAAAAGCAAGATCCGTCCAAGGACTGAAGGTGCGGCGACACAGCGGAGTGATACGCACCCGGTGTGTGCCCGCGCGCCATGCCCGTCTGGGGACCCGATCGTGAAGCCAGCGCTGAAGTGGTCTCATATGAAGCAAACCGAGCGGCGTCACCGCGGCTGCGGATGCCATATGCCCCAGGAGCCTCTGAAAATATTTCAGTGGAACCACTATGTTCCTGTCAGACAGGAAAGCACTAGCCTGGCGCGCTCCTCCGAGAGGCGCGCTACCATAGAGATCGAGTCCAGCTCCAGCCCGAGAAAAGAGATCCTCTGCAATGGGCAAAGTTTGCTCTTCTCTCGGTTGACCCGAAGCCCCAACTGGTCGAGGTGCCGAAGCACCCTGTCCCTGTGCATAATCAATTGATCGCGAGACGAGGCTAGGATCAGCCAGTCGTCGAGATAATTGAGGATGCGGATGCCCGCAAGCCGAAGCGGCGCAATGGCACCCTCCGCGAGCCTGGTGAAAACCCGCGGAGACAGAGAGAGCCCGAAGGGGAGGACTTTGTACTGACATGCTCGTCCTTCGAACGCAAACCGGAGAAATGGACGGTGGCGTGGAAGAATGGAGACATGAAAATACGCGTCCTTCAGGTCTATAGCTGCAAACCAATCCTGAGGACGGACGCACCGGAAAATGCGCTTCTGCGTGAGCATCCTGAACGGCATTTTGTGTAAATGACGGTTCAGTCTGCGCAGATCTAGGATTGGTCTTAACCCTCCGCTTTTTTTCGGCACGATGAAATACGGGCTGTAAAACCCACGTTTCATCTCGGCTGGAGGGACCTGCTCGATTGCATCCTTCGCCAGGAGGACAGCAATCTCCTCTCGCAAGACAGGGGCGGTCTCGAGGGAAACCCTCGTAGTATGAACACCCGTGAACCTGGGAGGGCGGATAGCGAACTGAATCGCATAGCCGAGTCTGATCGTCCGCATGAGCCACCGCGACGGGCTGGGCAGCGCTAACCAGGCTGGCAGAGCCCGCGCTAATGGCACCATCGGACTGATCAATGACATGCCAACGGAGGGGCAGCTTGGGAGGGGAGTGCTCACCCCGGGAAGCAGAGCGGCCCGAGGAAGAGCTGAAAATAAGAGAGTGTCTCTTACCTTCCTCCCTGGATCCCGCGATGAGGCTGGAATGAGAGAAAGGAGCCCGTCCTCTTGCACTCCGTGAGCCTGTGGAGAAGGAGCCCGGCGCTGCGAGCTGGAGGGCGGAGCATCCCAGACTGGCAGGGCTCGGGTTTGCACATCCGGAGAAAGAGAAATTTGCTCTTTTATTGAAAATTTGGGTACCACTGGCCCGGAGGCCAGCAGTGGTGCTTTTAAAGTCTCTGCTGACTGTAGGTGTCCTCGGCCCTTCACCGAGGAAAGAGCAGGTTCCCTCTTCTCCGGATGGCCCGTCTCAGGGACGCTTCGCGGTCCGTTTACCGGACTTAACGGTGCCCTGGGGCGGTGGCGTCGCAGTCCTGCGGGAGGCTCGGCGTTGCCGCTTAGCCGGCGGAGCGGGCAGCGGGAGCGGAGCAGGTTTTGGGGCCGCGGGTGGACGCCCTCGGCGAGGAGCAGCCGAGGTAGATGGGGCAGCGGGGAGAGCAGTTTTCCGAGCCCTCTGGTAGATGACCTCACCCATCGCCTGGGACTGCTCTTTCACCGCCGAGAACTCCTGGGTAAAGTCCCCGACGGTGTCGCCGAACAGGCCAGCCTGGGATATGGGAGCGTTAAGAAAGCGAGCTTTGTCAACGTCTCTCATATCGGCCAGGTTTAGCCAGAGGTGGCGTTCCTGGACCACTAATGTGGCCATCGTCTTCCCCAGGGCACGAGCAGCCGATTTGGTGGTCATGAGAGCGTAATAGGTTGCCGTGCGGAGCTCATGCATCAAGCCCGGGGAAGAACCACCCTCCTGCAGCTCAGCCAACTTCTCCGCTTGGTAGCGTTGATAGGTGGCCATAGCGTGCAGAGCGGATGCAGCCTGTCCCGCAGCAGTGTAGGCTCTGGCCACGAGGGACTCAGATAACCTACACGCTTTGGAAGGGAGTCTGGGTGGACCTCTCCAGGTGGAGGCGCCCCGCGGGCAAAGATTGACCGCGATAGTGCGCTCCACCTGGGGTATCGCCTCATAACCCCTGGCTGCTCCACCATCAAGGGTGGTGAGAGCGGAAGCGCACGAGGACCGGGCAGAGAAAGGTGCCCTCCATGCCTGCGTGAGCTCACTGTGTACCTCCGGGAAGAAAGGGACGGGGGGTTTGGAGGGTCTTGCCCTTCTAGCCCCCACGTAACACCCATCTAAGCGGTCCGGCCGTGGTGCTGGGGGACAAGCCATCTCCAGACCCACGGCCGAAGCAGCCCGGAATAACACGGCTAACATGTCCGATTCCACACCCGAGGCCGCACTGACCACCCCGGAGGGTGGCAGAGGGTCCGGATCTTCATCGGAGCATGTTAGCCCGCCCTCCGATGCAGCGATGGACATCACGTCCCCGGTGTCATCTAATGAAAGCGCGGCCATCCCGGGGTCTCACTCGAAGCTTGGACAGAGCCAGCTGAGGAGTGAGGGGTCCGCGGGCCCGAAGGCGACGGATAAGCCCCCACTGTAACCCTCAGGTCTGCCCGTGTGCTAACCGCATGGCGGGGAGCAACAGGGGTGACGCACCCTAATGCCAGGGTGCGCCGCAACCTTAGCTGTGCAACAGTTAAGCCCTCGCAGTGAGGGCAGCAACTGTCCGCGAGCACCGCATCCACATGCCGGACCCCCAGACATGTGACGCAATGCTCGTGCCTGTCATCCGGGGAGAGGAAACCACTGCATCCAGAAATGCACGGTCGGAACGACATCTTTAAAAAGACGCGTTATGCGACCGTGTGCTCTCTTAGGGAATTTTGCCCTTTTAGTGTGAAACTGCTCTTTTAGTACACCAGTGAAACGCCCAGGGGACGTAAAACCCAGATGAAACGCCGCTGTTGCGTCTTCTCCCGCACTGGTGATAAGCGCTGACACTTCGCTAGTCAGGTTGGCAGATTTAGGTCTTCAGTCTCGTGAGAGGGTCTGAAGCAGAAATTCTGAGGCTCACTCCACAGCGTGCAGCTTATATAGCGCTGATAGCTCATTGCTGCCAGCTGTGGAGCAGAGCTCTGCCAATGCAATTTGGCATTTCATTGGCCCGTTTTCTTACTCTTCAGAGTGATTGGTCGTCTGTCACACTCCCATAGTCTGTTCCAGACGCATGTTGAAGTTCCCGTATGAAGGGGAACATGTAATATATGGCTTCCAACAAAAGTAGGGAAATAAACATGCAAGTATATTGTTTAAGAGGTCTGTTCACACTCAGATGTAACACTGTGTTACAACCTTATGGTTTTTTATGTTTTTCTTTGTTATGTTGACTCCATGATGACACCACTTCCTCAGCAGCTATTTTGTTTTTGATTACTCTTGCCTGTTGTGTGCACTGGTTTGGTTTGGAGCTTTGAGATTGTGACGACTGTTTGCACACAGTTTGCTCAGCATCAGCATAATCACATGCAATCAAACATCAGCAGCACACAGGTTGGGCAAATACCTGCCATACCTGAGAACTAGATAAATTTTACAGATGTGAAATCAAACTAGCTCAATACAGGGTACGGAGCACATGGAATACAAAGTCTTTCTAGCACAGAACAATACCACTACTACAACTACTACTACGATTAGGCCATTGGAGCAGCTTTATTTTATTTTCTGAAAGCAGTTGAGTTTCCTTGGCTTTGTTTGCAATCATTGTCTTGGTGAAATGTCCACTCTGGTTTCATCTTCATCATCCTGGTAATATAGGTGTTGGAACAGAAGCAACTAATATTATTATACACTTAGGAATGGCCGTTTTGCTGAATAACTAGTGAGGGATTTCAGCTGCTGACTTGACTTTCCATGCCTTCTTACACCTCCTTTTCTTCATGTGTTTAATACTTTTTCCCTGTGTCATTTCATTTTATTACACATAACTAATTTTCAACTAATTAGTTTTATTTTCCTTGTATGTATGTATCACTATAGATGTTACTGACATCTGGTGAGAATTCAAAGTCAGTATCAACTTTAGAAATATGTTTTCTGAGAAAAATGGTGATGTGTTCAATACTTATTTTATAATATATCCAGTGCCCCCGCTGGTCCCTCCAGCAGTGACTCTCCAGTTCCCCGCTAGTTCCGTCCAGCTTCTTGTCTAAGTCAGCCAATTCCTCATCTCCTATTCTGAGCAACATCCCACCCAACCAACCCTATCCCCACATCCAGCTCTCAGCCAGTCTAACATAAAAGTTTTCACTGACCCCATTAAGCCCCCCAGCACACCCACAGCCCACTCCATAATGTGGAGAGTTTTCGCCATGGGATTTCCCACAAGCTCCTCCAGGCTCACTATTCCTTCCAGCTCTGCCTTGGTCAATCATCACCCTGCCTTCACCTCAAGATTCCAGTCCTCCAGTTACATTTCATCACTACATTTCATCAGCTATGCTGAGGTTCTCTTTTTCCCCAGCTCTATATTGGACCTCTGTAACTCTGGCTCCACCATGACCTCCCAGATCGCTATCTACTCCTCAATCACATGAGCCGCCAGGTCCATCTTCTGTCTGGCCTTCTGCACTCATCAGCCTCTCCTCCTCCATGACTCCTCTCTCCCTCGAATGCACTTTCAGTCATCATCCTGGATGTGTTTTGGGTCTCCATCTTCTGCCTCCTGCTCCATCATTTGCATCCTGGTCATCTGTCCCCCTTTTAGATCGACACCCTCCTTCTGCAGTTGTTCTGGTTTATACTTCTGCGTCGAGCACATACAGATAGTCCGGTGAAGCCTTCACACAGTCGCATACCCTTCGCAATGGCTGACACCCACACTGACGCGCACCTCTCAAAAAGTGTAACTACACGTTCCAACGATGCATAGTGCAAGTTCTGTGATTGGTTGGCTTGGTAGCATTGACGAGTGTGGATGGGACTGAGAGCTAGGGAAATGAGTGTTTAACAAGTGTCAAGTCCCGCCGAGAACCTCCAGATGGAGACGTTTGTTTTGTGTTTATTTTAAGATTAAATTTGCTGCATGTCTGCCGATTCCCGCCTCTGAATGAATGTACAGTAAAGGCTTATTTATACTTCTGCATCGAGGGATCACCGTGACCCACGGCGATTGTCTTGCAAAAATCTTGACACAGAGGAACAAAGAAACATAGAAAACGCACTGCCAGCTAGTGTTTCGGAAGTATTAATGTCAGAGCAACACAAACAAAATGCAGAAATATAAATGCTAAGTGCAAGATATGTGCCATGAGTTGCGGCAATCATTCTACGCAGAAGTATAATTCAGCCTTTAAGGTGCAAAGACACGCATTTCCGGAGAGGGGCGAACTGTCACAGTTTTAGACTCTATGTTGTATTCTATGAGACCTAGTTTTCCTTTGTTCTGTTTCCTGCACTCATCAGTTTCCATGGACCTTGATTTCCATCACCTGTTTGCATTTAAATGTGTGCATTTAAGGTATCCTTTTTGTGTCAGTGAATCGCAGGTTATTATTTGTTTAACTGTTGCTGTTTTAAATCTTTTGTTTGTTCCTAGATACACATTATTATTTATTTTAACTTTTTAGGGACATTCGATCTCTTTGGATTATATTTACTTGTGTCGTGCGCTTGCTCCTTCCCACAGCAATCTTTACAGAATTATTCCCTTTTTGCTATGGTTGCCACACATCAAAACATTGTTCAGATGTATTATTTCAAAATATTTGACAGGTTTAGAACTAATTTCTTACACATATCACATACAATCTCCACTGCTAATGCTAAATTGTAAGTTGTAGTATTGAATTGTATTAAAGTTTTGTCTTATGTGTTTTTTCACCTTTTGATTGATAAATAAATAAATAACTAAATAAATGACTAAACAAACAAACAAACAAATAAATAAATAAATAAATAAATAAATAAATAAATAAATAAATAAATAAATA
>CAIGQV010017103.1:1587808-1630927 GCA_903798115.1 Danio jaintianensis | reverse complement strand
AAGAAAGAAAGAAAGAAAGAAAGAAAGAAAGAAAGAAAGAAAGAAAGGCTCACAATCATGTCAGAATGGTTACAATTAGATCCAAAGGAAAAACCACAACAGACAATACTTCCCTTACCCATGCTCAAATGTTTTTTATAGAAAAATTCATTAAGTTCATTATTCCAATGAAGGATGTGGTACAAATAACCATCATTATAACCAACCATATAAATAGCGATTAGTTGACTTTATGTAAGAAAGTGAGTAAATCGTTGCCTTAAAACTATTAAGTAAACAAACTATGTGCATAATTATATATATAAAAACATATAAAATATTTAAATAAGTTCCAAGTTAAATACTTAAAGTCAAATAGTTGCTTTTAAGGCAATGGGTTTTCACACTTTTTGAAGTAAAGTAACTAATCCCTTTTTATGAAAAGTCAGTGTTTAAAAAAATGTTTTAAATTACACAAATTAAGAATCCGATAGCCTCAGTGCAATAGTGAGTACTGACTGTATCCATGTTCTGTCACTTAAAGAAAATATAGTGAATTAAACAGCTAATATGAATATGATATAAATCCCTGTGGAAAATCCCCACATTATGACATAATGTCCTATAATAGATTATTTTTGGAGGATGATGAGCAAGATTCTTGGACAAAGTTGGAGAGGAATTTATTTTTTATTTTTTGCTAAATAAGTGCTAAATGTGATTGTTTGTGCATACAGCCAATGTAATGCTAATGCATGAAAAATAGTATAGTAATTTATAGTAAAAAAAACAAAACAAAAAACAAAACAAAAAAAACAAGCAAAACTATAGTGTTTTTAAACCAAATTAAAGTTGAACTATTATAGGCCCACTGTATCTATTTGGTCTACAACTCATTAATACATGCTACACTATGAATCGTGTCATAATTATCTCATAACCCTTATATTTATATTTATAACTTATATTTTATATATTTATTAATATTAGATTTAGTTTATACAATATTTATTAACTTTTTCTAATAATATTTGATTTAGCAAATAATTGCTGCTGTACCATCACAAATAGTTCCATTGTTTGTTATGCCTTATAGATTAGATCTGTTTTACAAAACTTTTCAGTCAGTATAAAAATAGATCAGATGTTTTGAAGTTTTAAATAAAAAGTTTTCTTTAATTTGGAATTTATCAAAAAGATGATTTTCTGAGTCTGAGAGTCTGAATACAAGCAAATCTTGGCCTGGCTCAGTCTGTATTAAATATATCAAGGTTATATTTTACATAATATTCTTTACATTATATAAAGTGATTTAATGTATAAAAAACAGTTTTTTCACAGAATGGGCCACATTTGCTAATAGAAATGTTGTGCTTATGTTACTTGTTTTTTCATGACTAGCGTGCATTCATGTCAGACACAGTATTTTGCACATACTATTTATATTTTTGCCTGGCAAGAACACTCTACCCTACTCTCACATTCATTATAGAAATTTTCAATGCTTGATTTTTGACAGGGACTAAAAAGAAGAAGCATATTACACCTGTGTTAGCTTGACTTTACCGGCTACCTCTTAAATTCGGAGTTGATTTTAAGGTTTTAGTTTTGAATATAAATCACTTCATAGTCTTGCTCCAACTTACATTGCAAATCTTCTTCAATATATCTCAATCTATTCTATTTATCCTCCCAGAAGTTCCTCCCAGAATTCAGCCTTTTTTCAGTTCTTGCTCCTATACGCTTTGGAACTCTCTGCCTTTATCCATCAGAGCATCCCCTTCGATATCATCTTTTAAATCATCCCTTAAAACATTTTTCTCTCTGTCTTTTGACTAACTTGAAAACACTTTTTATGTTGCTTTGTTTTGTTCGTCATACTTATTTTTTTATCACATCTTTTAATGTTTTCACATATATTTTAATGCTTAATGCTTGATATTTTTGTTGTTTGGCTGTGAATCACATTGGTCAGCACTTGTTGCTTTTAAGGCACTATATAAATAAACTTGACCTTAACCTTAATAGATATAGCTCTAGAAATTCCATCCATCACATTTAAAACCACCTTCTCCATTATGTTTTCAGCACTCCGGTATGAGCTCAGTGAAATGTTCTCTGATTGTTCTGTATTCGATAATTGTACTCGATAACTAATTCAATAATTGTATTCAATAAAATAAAGTAGTTTTATCCCAAGCATCATTTTACCAGTTGCCACATTTATCCCAGTGAACATTAACTAAACACTTGTGACCATCCCTTAAAAAACTACCTCAAATCCAATGCTGAAGATAGCAAGAGGAAGAAGTGCTCATCCTTGGCAGGAGAGCACTGTCAATGCACCCCATGAGAGAATATGCATGGAGACAAAATTAAGGAGGAAACAGTTGAGCACAAAAAAAACAACAACAAATTTTAGCAAGTTTGTTTCAAAGACAGAATAATAAATGTAAGATTGTTATTATAGTCTTTTGTTGCTGTTGATACAAGCAATTGATGGCCATTTGTCAATAAATCATCAAAACCCTAGAATATAGTTTCAGGCATGATCATATGATGCAACTAAATTATGCTGGAAAGATCATATTTACGATCGTATTTAAGTTGAATGTACATGAATACCACCAAAAGGTTTTAATTATATGTCTTAAAACTCTGTATTGTCTTTACGTTCCAAGTTTCATGAGTGTGTCCATGAGAAAATGTGTCAGATGCAATGAATGAAGCGTCTATCTTGTCTGCCAATTTGTTGGGGTGAATTGAATGCCTGATTTAGTTTTTATTGTTTATTTTTTTTTGTTTTTATGTTTATTTTATTAGTTTTTTGTTTATTTTTATTAGTTTGTATTGTTTATTTGTTTTTATTGTTTATAACAGTGCCAATAAATGACAATAAATTCCAGATTATCTCATTGTAAAGAACTCAGAATAAACTTTCTGATGGATCTTTCACACAATTACACAATTTAACACCCATAAACACGAATACTTGAAAGGTTAGATAAAAAGATAAAAGCATTACCAACAACGTCACTACTTTCACGGTCACCCCTTGCATGCCATTTTCAATGCGACTCTCCTTCAGGCTTCCATTGAGACCATGGACCGAATCCCATGTTGCTAACTGCAACACACACAAAAAAAAATAATCACATACTGTATCCAAGTGAAACAGTTTGTAGATGGATGTATCCAATCAACAGATCCATAAGTAATTGATTTGGCGAAAATTTTTACTGACATTCTGAGCAATGTTATGTTGTTCCACTTTAATCCCAAAAGTAAGAAATGAATGAATGAATGAATGAATAAAAAGCACAAGAATGGGAAACTACCACAACACAAATAGTATTGACATTACAGTATAAGGAAATCAGTTGTCTTGAGTGGGAAGGCTGGTCTGTAAATTATTCAATTTAATGCAATTATGATTCAGTTTAACACAATAAAAAGGGTGACTTATCAAAATCAATACACACAATCCACATTGACACTGTAAGCGATTAGTTGCCAATATCAATGACACCTCGTTTAATGACCTGATTTGGAAAACTAATCTCATTAATCATTCATTTACTCAAAGAAACAGGTGATAATGAGGTCTAATCACATCGTTTAACAATGGGCTAAGCTCATTTCAATGGGATGCACGTGTAAAGTGTTATTCTTTGAGATGTTTCCTAATTTGTATAAAATCTAATTTGTTTTATGCAAGTGAAGTTCATGAACAGCTGCCTCTGAACTCCTCAGAATTAAGGGAATGAACATTTGCATGCATATATAAAGTAGCAGGCATCTCCTTTAGGAGGCACAGCATTTTCTCTTCATTACTTTTCCATGAGGATGAGTACTGTGTTGGTCTAGTTCCAGGTGATGGCACTAGATCAAATTACAAAGTGCATCTGATGACAGCATACTGCGCCATCATTGCCTTGGGACCCAGAATCCATTTTTTCAAAAGCACCTTTTTTTCTTAATACATGGCAGGCTTCGCCATAAGGGATTTCTTCATTACAGTATATACACAAACAGCCCTACAGCAGCAGCACAGGCAAAGCTTGTAATGTTGAAAAATGTGTACAATTCCCAATTCTCTTTTTGAGCAAAGTTCTGAACAGACACAAAGTTAAAATAAAGACAAATTAAAGCTTCTTTGAGTGTGTGTGGTGCTGGTAGGCTGGTAGGAAAATCCTCCATGAATATAGAAATATTTTGCCACAGCATAAACATTCTACACTTATTTTGTTTTAAATAATTAATTAAACTCATAGCTGTTACACTGAAAAAAACATTTCTTTAAGCAACCCGTTTTTAAGTGTCACCAACTACAGTAACAAATATTATACATTATGTACAGCACACTGTAAACAAATACATGTATTTGTATACCACTTAAAGCTTAATGCATCATCATTAAATCATATTTTACATGATTAACAATACAAATACAGTAACATTTTAGTTTAAATACCAACTCTCATTATTAAGCAGTGGCTCATTGCCTGCCTTTTTTTAAAGTACATTATAAAGTGCATATTCTGCATGATCTTATTGTACATCCTTACTAGTATCTAATACCTAAACCTAACCACTACCTTGATAACTATTAATAAACAGCAAATTAGGTGCTTATTGAGTCAAACACTATAGTAATTGGTTTATTAATAGTAAGGATTTTTCCTTAAAATAAACTGTACTACTACTACTAATACTACGTTAAATCAAGGTCCTGACTCTCTGTGGTTGTTAAAAATTCCAGATTCTTTGAAACAAAGTAAGGGTTTTAGCCCCGGCATCCTGGCCAAATTTGCCCACTGGCCTCTGTCCATCATGGTCTCCTAACCATCCCCAACCATTGGCTTCATCACTCTGTCTCCTCTCCACCAATCAGCTGGTACAGAAAAGCATTATATAAATGTAAGGAATTATTATTATTATTAATAATAACTTCTATTATCTTTTATGCTTTAAACCTTGACCTTTCAACTTCTCAAAATATAATAATTGTAGCATTTTTCAGTAATTTGTTCAATCAAATTTCAAGTTGAAAATTAATCAGTAATAAAATAACCATAGGGCGGCGTGGTGGCGCAGTGGGTAGCGCTGTCGTCTCACAGCAAGAAGGTCGCTGGTTCGAGCCTCGGCTGGGTCAGTTGGCATTTCTGTGTGGAGTTTGCATGTTCCCCCCGTGTTCGCGTGGGTTTCCTCCGGGTTCTCCGGTTTCCCCCACAAGCCCAAAGACATGCGCTATAGGTGAATTGGGTAGGCTAAATTGTCCATAGTGTGTATGGGTGTTTCCCAGTGATGGGTTGCAGCTGTAAGGGCATCCGCTGCGTAAAACATACGCTGGATAAGTTGGTGGTTCATTATGCTGTGGAGACCCCAGATTAATAAAGGGACTAAGCCGAAATAAAATAAATGAATGAAATATCCATAATGCAAAGTCCTTTTTTAATCTAGAAACGTTGATAAAAATGAATGCAGAAAGTGAATGTATTTACAACATATGTAATAAATATAATAGAGTATTGTAATTGTAATTGCTTGTTTAAAAATGATCAGCTATGATTAAAAATAGATTACCACTGGATTAAACGTCACACTCAATGTAAAACTCTAATTTTCTTGCCTATGTCTTAATGTAATTTTTATTATTTGTTAATGATTTGGAATATTTCTAATGTTAAAATACAAGCCCATATACACAGCAACCAATATAAACAGATTCCAGGTTTATTTCCCTCAAATATGTATTCGCACCGGCACTCTCAAAATACTGATGCAGCAACACCACTTCAGGCATTGCTTGGTGAAGCTAAATTAGCTGTATGTTAAATGAGACATTAAGCTTTTTCCCCAGCATCTGAAAATACCTGGGTTCTTCCTGCAGACAGCAGTGTTAAACACAAGTGTCTGGCAAACGCTTCACCCTGTCTGTGTCTGTCATGGCTCTACTTAGAGTGATGATCTGAAAGAGCATGGACAAGAATGAGGACACCGCCGATTCATCAAATACTGTCTGATTTTTTCTGTTTTCTGCCAAAGTTTTACCTCAGATGACAAATGGATTTGAGGACTTGATAGATGGCCATCTTATCCAGGGGCTCAAGAGACTCAAGGAACAAACAAAAGCATATCCTTCATCTTCTGCTTGATATCTTATCAGTCTTGACCCCAAACTAGACACGCATTTATCTGTTTGCTGAGACCTCGATGACTTTGGGATAAAGTTTTTAAATAATAAATGGCTGAGCTAAAGAGTATACAGGACTCCGTGGACATTTTTGTCAAACTGTATTGTAAAACATGAACATTTTACATTTTAATCTATGAAAAAGATTGTGAATACACTATAAACAGTTTAACTACTGAAAAGTCTTTCATTTAAAGAACATTTTTATATTGGATTCAGTCAAAATTATTTATTCAATTTGCCTTAAAGCAAAAACAAGCCCCTTGGAAAAAAAATAAAAGCATTCGTTTTTTTTTCCCAAAGTAATATTTTTACTTTAAACCAGCAGTTTTAATGTCATGTGACCACATTAAAAAGGTACAGCTTTATGTGCTATTCAGTTTTTATATATTTCTAATGTGAGTTTGATTAGCATCTTGCGTGACATTTATAGTCATACTGAAAGCACCAGCAGATAGTTTAGCCTATGCAGTGTTTGGGGTAACGCATTACAAGTAACGTGAGTTACGTAATAATATTACTTTTCTAAGTAACGAGTAAAGTAAGGCATTACTTAAAAAAAAATTGTAATAATATTTGAGTTACTTTTTATAAAATGTAATGCGAGTTACTTTTAAGTTTAATTAAATAGCCTTAAAAAAAATTGCTGAATTAAAAATGAATCCTGCACTCAATGAAAACAAATGCGCTATCCACAGGAACAGACAGAAACAAACATGACTTACAAAAATGTTTATTGTACACAATAAATTTGTGTGAATGTATTTTTTTTCTTGAACACAATTTAGATTAAATACAATTTTAAAGTTTGAACCACAGTTAAATTATACTTTGAGAAAAACTACAGCAATTCGCTGTAACAAATTACAGTCATTTTTAAAGTTGGTTCAAAGTGTTTTCTGTGTACACCAAGACAGCTTAATTTAGATAGACATAAATATGCCTTGATATGCTGAGTTAGTGTTCTAATTGAATCAATGTGTTTGGATTATCGACCATTGCTGCCACTTCTGAGAAGTCCTAACATATCAGTAGTATGTTATCTTTCACATCATTTTGTTTCTAGTAAACGCTACTTAATAACGAACAGAAAGTCCAGTAAACTCAATAAACAAGTTGATGCCTTCAGTCATACTACTGTAGATTTTCAGACATAGTTACAAGCATAATAAACAGTATTTGATGTGGTGATATCCTCAATATACAAAGAATCCTCAAGTCTGAGCTATGTTAATTACATTACATAAATGGCTGTGATTTTAGACACTTGCGTTCACATTACACCTATTTTGACACTCATTTGAACAATTTTACTAATACCTTTTCTTTGTTCAAATGCATTATTCAATTTCTTTGTTAATACCTTGGAATAAAATGATGACTGGAGACAAACTTACTGTACTTTATATGAAATCTCAGTTCTTCAGACGTCTGAAAACTGAAAAGAAGACTAATTGGCTAAATATATTAAGAAGAAAATGAAAAAAAAAAGTACATGATGATAGTTGATTGTAATGGTGTGTACATGGGAAGAACAATAATCAAAGAAAATGAAAGCTTATTTTCCAAAATGTAGTGAGCAGCATTTGCTGGCTAGACATCTGTCTTCTAAGTTAACATTCTAAAGAAAAAGTACTTTAATAGTTTACTTAAAAGGAATTAAAAGGAAATAAGGAAAAAATAAACTAAATTTGCATTAACACAACCCAGAGGATGCAGAAACATGATGAATTTATGCAAATGTTTTGAGAGCCTGCCAAAGACATATGCCAAATTTTGTAAAGAAAGTCCAAAATGTTCATAAAATATAGCATTTTGCAACAAAACTCAACATGAAAAGAAGTTTTGACTCTCCAAAAAGGGTGAAGCAAAAAGAGACTTTGAGACTACTAGATGACACTAGAAGGTACTTCAAAGAGTATGTTTCTTTCAAAATGTCAGAAATATTTTCTTTATAGAAAATTACAATTTGAATGTTCTTCATCCAAGAAAACAGAGAGAAAATGTTTCTAACATTTGTAAAAATACGGGATGCAAAAATACGGGACAACAATTAGCTTCAAATGATAGAATAGTGTCCACTTTCGGTCCTCTTTAAATGGCGTGTACAGAAGCTGATCTGGGATAAGTTTATCATACAGAGTGCGTCCGTCAGTTAGCATGCATACACTGATTCAGAGGTTGCGACGATCGACGCACAGCTTTAATGGAAAGAAAGTGAATGCAGACGTTTTTATATTCATTTCAGCGTGCTTTCAAGCCAAAATAAAGCGAAAGCACAATTCTCTTGAACAGCTCTTGCAATTATATGACATTTGAGATCGGCTCTGTGTTGATGGTACTTTCACTTTTCATAGAAAGATAAAAAATACGGGGGAAATATGGGAAAATACTTGAACGGGATGACAGCGGGCAAAAACGGGAGGGTTGACAGGTATGTGTCATGCTAATTGTTAATGGCATTATCAATCATCGTTCAGATACAGCAAAATAATCATCTTTATCATAACATTACCTCTGTCTTTGTCACATTTTTCCTCCTCTTCTTTTATTTTTTCTGGGCACCAGACAGTTTGGGACGTTTTGACATGTTGAGCTTATTGACCGATAAAAAAAATTACCACTGTGTAGCAGGTAAAGTCTAATGATTTGGATGAGGGGGGGCGTCTTAGTCAATTAGGCTATATTATTATTATTACTACTACTTCTACTACTTAGTAGGCTTTGCTATGCAGTTAAATTAATGTGGGCTTATTCTTTTCTTAAGTTATAATACGAACTAGTTTTAAGAACAGTGGAAGTTTTTTTTTTCTGGCGCCCCCCTGGATGTACGGCGCCCTTAGCATTTGCCTATTCTGCCTATGCCACGGGCCAGCCCTGGTCCTGTTGTTGTATGTATGTGATAGTATGTCAGATATAGAACTGGATATTCATTTTATGTTTTTCCTCTAGTGTAGAAAGAAATGATTGATTACAATAGGTTCTCTTTGATTCTGTCATGACGAGAAATAACACGCCATTCATACACAATGTTAGTATTAGTAATGGGAGTGTGACACAAATGTTGGTCTGTCTTGGTAAGCAGCTCACTTGATTTTTCTGATTTTGCTAATGTTTACTGTAATGGCAGTCAAAGAAAAGCCATTTAAAGCAATAAGACTGAACACTAGATGAAAAAGTCAAGTCTACAGGGTACAACGTCACCACTAAAGAAATCACTGGAAACTTTCCTGCATGCTTTCACCTCCAAAAGGGTTTCTTGTTTAGCCAGAAAATAAATTTGCCTCTGCTTTCAAACCATGACATATGTCAAATTAACAGCAAGGCTCGCTGTTTGTCTCCATAGCAGAGTAGAAATGCTGTTGGCTACATTAATCTCTTCTTGGGCGGCACTGCTTAGAAGACTAAAGCTGGGGCTCTAATAATGAACAACAACAGGACTGAGTACACTTGACGTACCATTAGCTGTCCTTTCCTTTCATTAAAGCTAATGAATGTGCTTTGTATGAGGGGGAGTCTGTGTGTGCGGGTAGGGAGTAAATAGCTGTGGCACTGCGGATCCTAATGGCTATAATGTGATACAGTGGGTTAATAATTCAGGATAGGATGCAGGGTGATTAAATCTTCATTACCAGCAGACTGTTTCCTCTCCTGTAATTTATATTACTCTCTTTTTTTTAATGATGAATGAAACAAAACAGTATATGGTTACAAAAATGGAGAACAAAAGTCAGTAAATTCAGCTAAGATCTGAATAAAAGACAAAATGTCTGTAATGCATGCAATGACTCATGATTGTTCTAGGGGAAAAGTACAATAAACGCAGAAAATATCAGTTTATACAAGAAATGAACCATGGACAAGGCAGGTACAGGGCTTGGACAATGAAACTGAAACGCCTGGTTTTAGACCACAATAGTTCATTAGTATTGTGTAGGGTCTCCTTTTGTGGCCAATACATTATCAATTCATCTTAGGAATGACAGATACAAGTCCTGCACAGTGGCCAGAGGGATTTTGAGCCATTTTTCTTGCAGAATAGTGGCCAGGTCACTATGTGATGCTGGTGGAGGAAAACGTTTCCTGACTCTCTCCTCCAAAACATCCCAAAGTGGCTCAATAATATTTAAATCTGGTGACTGTGCAGGGCATGGTGGATGTTCAACTTCACTTTCATGTTTTCATGTCTTGCTGTGTGTATGGGTTCATTATCATCCTGATACACGACACCGCCTTTAGGATACAATGTTTGACCATTAGGTGCACAAGGTCCTCCAGAATAGTTTGTCAGTCCTTGGCAGTGATGTGCCAATCTAGCACAAGCATTGGGCCTAGCGAATGGCATAATATGTCAGCCCAAACCAGCACTAATCCACCCCCATGCTTCATTCTGGGGATGCAACAATCTAGGTGGTACGCTTGTTTTGGGCTTCTCCACAACGTAACTCTCCCAGATGTGAGAAAGACAGTGAAGGTGGACTCATCAGAGAACAATACATGTTTCACATTGTCCACAGCCCAAGATTTTTGCAGCTGTCACCAATGAAACAGATGTTTGGCATTGGCACAAGTGACCAAAGGTTAGGCTACAGTAGCCCGCCCATGTATATTGACCCTGTGTAACTCCTGATGAACAGTTTTGGTGGAAGTATATATACTTCTACCAAAGATAAAATATACAAAAAAGATTTGACTCAAAGTCGACTGAATTATTTGTCATGATTTCAAATCTTGTAGTGATTTAGACATTTTGTAGTGACATCACTACGAAACATTGCCCATAAGAGGCGCTGGACCCAAGAAAACTTGAACCGCCCTCCACCTCCGGGGATGGGATTGCATCATGACGTGAAGATGAGTGATCACTGTGAGATGCCTAGAGATTCATTTTCACAACATTAACTACATTATAGCCAATCTTGCTGTGTTCTTGTCATTATACTGATGATTTCTACAGTAACCTACCCTACATCGTGAAACCAAAGACTATTACTGTATGGCACTTTGTCAGTACACAGCTCATATCAACCAGCTTCTTATTCCTCCAGATCACAACCTGTAAGTGTGATTTAAATGGTTGCCTCCTTGTTTTCTGTAGCTTGCAAAATATGTATTTAATTGTGTTGTAATTGCTCCACACAGCTTGTACTGTATCTCTCTGGTTTGGGGCTATTCACATATTGTGTTTGAAACCGATTGGAAAAAGCAACGCATACCACTTCCTTTCCCGATTTAAACGCAATTCTGAGCTTGCGATCGTCTGGTGTCCATGGTTGCTAGGCCACCATCAGCTGTTCTTATATAGACTTGGAAAACACTACTTTGCTTTCTCTGGTTCCTGCTGAGCAGAACACTCTTCCAATGAGCTCACGTGTCACATTCAGTATTCAAAATAGTTTAACTTTCACCACTGTGTTGATTAATACTGAATGTATGTCGTTGATACTATATGTGGTTATGGTAAATAATAAAACAATGTGCTGGTGTTAAACTGCATTGTTTGAATGATTTTCTCCATTGGGCTCACACATATATACTCTGTACTCTGGCTACTTGTTGCTTCAAAACTGTCTTGATAAGCTGTAGTGGGCATTTCCTTTCCGTCTTGTGCTGAACACAATAGACCAATCACAACAGACAGGATCATTGGACCAATCACCGCAGATTAGTGTTACATAAATGAGAGATGAGTGGCTGAACAAATCACATGGGAGTCATTGGGAAAATTAGGTAAAAATAAATGCACATTATAAGATAATGAAAGTGTTTTTTTTTTTTACCTTGCATGCATATTAGCCTGTTGTTGGAGACCCCAAAACAAAACTATGACCTTTTATAATGCATACTAGGCTCTTTAAATGCAGGAGAAGTGTCTAGTTTAATGTTTTAAGTTTCTCTTCTAAAAAGTAAATACATAAAACATCATTAAAGCCAAATTATGAGTGAAATAATGGAAACTGAAGACTTGTCAAATTAGACTTTGGTTTTACCATTATATATTTAAATAAACATCTTAAATAACAAGTTAAAACCTTTTTTTTTCTTTCATTGTTCAGACAAGTGTTGGCTGTGCCTTATTGAAAGGACTACATCTTGGGATTGTTACATACTGAAATATCTCAAGACTTCTGTCCAAAAAGTGCCGTTTAAAGAAGCAGGATAAAGAAGTTATTTTAAAAATTATACAAAAACCTGATTACATTTACTGGGCAAACGTGTGGTTACTTAAACATGGTTGGATGATAGTATACAATAGTCTAAGCTGAAGGGAATGTTTCATCATTCTGGGTGATGTTTATGTTTATCAGTATAATTCAAATTCCATGTTACACAACAGTGTCATTCATTACACTGAATTATAATATCACTGTATGCAGTAAATATCAATTTTAGCATAATGTTAGCATAGCATAATAATGTCATGGATCCTGGCAAACAGAAAGTAATAATAATTATAGATAAGTAAGTACACAAAAGTTTGACCTCAAGTACACCACAGGTAAATTCATAATCTAAGAACTCATGTCAGAGAGAATTGAAACATTAATTTACTAAGGTATGATTTTAAAACTAACTTAAGTTTAGTTAAGTTATTAATTAAACTTAAAAATTAATTTACTGAAACTTTGGCCTTGCTGATTATTTTTAAAATAGATGGCTATACAGCTTCTGAACTTGCAGATGTGTTGTTAAAAATGTTTGTTCGTATGTATGTATGTATATATGTATGTATTCATTCGTCCGTTCGTTCGTTCATTTCATTCATTCATTCATGCATACTTTTAAAAGCCCAACTGGGTGTAAAGAACACTTACAACATTTAAACAAAGTACTTTACTCTAGGTCACAAAGTTTATATAACAGAGTGTTTGACCTGGCCTGTCAAGTGTGCCAAAGCTTTTCACTGCTGGTTTCTCACCCATCTTGCTTATTTGACACAGTGGTGTATCAAAATAGATTTTTGGGTACACAATCTGCACTTACATCAAGTCATACTGATCTCAAGTAAATCAAAATTACTTGACCTCCATGTTGCACTTGATTTCAGTTTTCATTTTATCTAAGGTGACTGCAATCAAACAAACAAATAAATAAATACATAAATAAATAAATAAATAAATAAATAAATAAATAAATAAATAAATAAATAAATAAATAAATAAAGTAAAAAGGTCCAAGAAATTAATGGGGAATTTAACTCACGCGTTTTATGTCTTTTCCAAATGTCTCGCTGAAGCTGGTTCCCAAAATTTCAAACTGAACATGTGAATTTGATCCATTTTCCATGAAGTCCATAATCCCGGTGAGGCCAGTTATACGGCCCTGTGGAAACAAGATTGTCTGAATCAATACACAATAAAGTGACAGTAAAAAGAACTGAGCCAGATCAAAGTGCAATGTGCTTTACCTTTCTATACATCAAGTTTTGCGAATTACAATTTTAAACCTTTAGGCTTCCTTGGGCTTGACGATTGAAATTAAATCATAACCTGGGGCCACTGGGAAAGAGGTTTGGCTCAGTTGGCGTTATTAGCCTTTGCCCATTTATACCAGAACTGTACTGTATATATAACTTTATATAATAATAAAAAAAAAAAACTACTGTTGAACAAGCAGATGCACAAAAGTCTGACAGACAGAACAATTTATTGTATTCAGAAACTGTTACTGAGCTTTTTAACCATAGATTAGTTTTGGAAAAAAAATGTAATTAATTTTAGTCAATGTATTTAACAAAAATTCTGGATTTAACATACTCATGACTTATCAAATACTCTGTCTATTGGAAAACAACTCCAGTTATTGACACAGTATCCATATATATGTGTGTGTGTGTGTGTGTATATATATATAGGGTGACGCAGTGGGTAGCACTGTTGCCTCACAGCAAGAAGGTCGCTGGTTCGAGATAAGTTGGCGGTTCATTCCGCGGTGGCAACCCCAGATTAATAAAGGAACTAAGTCGAATAGAAAATGAATAAATGAATGAATGAATATATATATATATATATATATATACGTCTTTCGGATGAGACATTAAACCGAGGTTCTGACTCTCTGTGGTCATTAAAAATCCCATGGCACTTCTCGTAAAGAGTAGGGGTGTAACCCCGGTGTCCTGGCCAAATCCCTCCATAGGGCCTTACCCATCATGGCCTCCCAATCATCCCTATCCACCAAAGTGGCTGCCGTCGCATCATCCAAGTGGATGCTGGACACTAGTGGTGGTCTGGAGAGACCCTCCCCCCTCATGATTGTGAAGCACTTTCGGGGTACACGATAAATGCGCTATATAAATACACATTATATATATATATATATATATATATATATATATATATATATAAATATATAAACAGGGCTTGACGTTAACTTTTTTGATCACCAGCCACTGTGGCTAGTAGTTTTTCAACATTACTAGCCACTCGCCATTTTCACTAGCCACAATTTCGTTGTTGGGAAAATATATTTTATATATAATTTGACTTTGCATAAATTTGACTTTGGCATGCTAACATTACTTAATTTAAATTATGTGTTATGTCCATGCCACCTCATTCATTTAACTTTTTGTGTGTTGTGTATGACCTTGCTCAGTGAGCATGAGCATGAGCAAATGGGCTGTGGTTTCATGGTGTCGCATTGCAATTAGTTTTATTTCACATGACTTTTCAGGGCTTAACACTAAGGATTTACCATTTTTTTCTTTGGCCACACCAAACTAATTATTTCCTTGCCACAAATTTTAAATAACGTGTCATATGCACAGTAGTCTGTCCAGGCTAAAGGTTCCACATCACCAGTTAACTATACATAAATGGAGAGTTAATCTCCTATTAAAGCAATGTTATTGTAAAGGATGATAATTAACCATTAACAATAACTGTAAGCAAAAGAAAGCAGGTGAAAAACATTCCATGTGCAATAATGAAAGAATGCCGTTAACGATAGGCCCAGTAATAATCTGTTAAAAGAAAAGCGGCAACTGCTGCTGCTTACAAAAGAATATTAAGCTCTTGAAAGCAGCAGGACTGTGGGTGCACAAGCATCGCATTTTTTCCCAGTCTGTCTCAAAGAGAAACGATCAGTTGCGTCAGTTGCGTTTCCAGGCACGGTTGCTTCGTGCAACGCTCACGCTTGTGTGCGCGCGACACTAAAGTCCTTAGTGAGTGAGGATTGCCTGTGTGTCACCATAGATATTTACATTAGATGTCGCCTACCCTGTTGTTGTCTATTGGAAGGAATGCGTCAATAGAGCTGCCATTTTAGTACAGGGTAGTGCTTCTTTGAAATGAATGTGGGACCAAGGTGCAGTGGAGGACTGGCCATCCGGAGCCAGAGATATATATACACAGACATATATACATGTATCTATGATCGGGAGTTTTCCTGGTGGTCAGTATGCAAATATTTTTTTCAATTACGAAAATTATCATTTTACATCACTTTTCTACATCAATGGATAAGTGACCGCACGGGCATTGCCGACAAAGAGCGTGTGTTTGTGATCATGGAAATGTATTATCCTCCCTCACTGTTAAGTTTGATCTAATCCGTGTCCTGAAACACACCCCTCTCCTGCTTTCACTTCTCATTCTAACGGAGGGAGCAATTTGTTTGTGAATGAATCCCTGTTATGAATGACTCGTGTACTTAGCCGACAATAATACAAGTTTCTAGCACCGCAGCATCTTGTTGTCACATTTCATTTACATTGTTTGCTTATTTTATTCAACAAAACTAGCATAAGCCTAGAATTTAGTGCAAGTTGGTGCTACTTTGCCTTATGGTCAATGCAGTAAGAGACTATTATCATCAATAACGTTACTTGTTTAGCACAAAAGTTCATAGCATACAAAAACGTTAAAAACAAAATCTTACCTATGAAATGTTATGCCTCTGTGCTTTGTTTTCTTTGTTTCCTCGTTACTACACCCGTACACATCGCTCAAGTCCATTATCTTCACATTGGCTTTAGTCTTGACTAGTGCGGTTGAATGACATTTGTGCTGGGAGCACTGTACAAATGTGGCGGCGCTATTGATGCATGCTCAGGGTCCGTATGCGATATCTAGTATATATATCTATGGTGTGTCACCATGTGCCTGATCATCCGCTCGTTCGGTATTCACCTGCTTTCTTTTGCTCGCGCAAACAGTTATTTTTGTCAGTCATGCTGCTTCTCGATTCTAAGAGCACATTTGCACACATATTGACAAACGGTCTTCAACTAACATTCTCATCTTTAGTTACGAGCCAGCACTGGCCATTTAAAAATTATTTTCAACCAGCCAGAGTGGCTAGTGGGAGCGGCTGTTCAAACCGCCACAGCTAAAATCTATCCGCATTTGGTGGGTGTTAATGTCAAGCCCTATATATATATATACACATTGGGGCTGGGGTACTATGACGTCTTATATATCATTCATTCACTCATTTTCTTTTTGGCTTAGTCCCTTTATTAATCTGGAGTCGCCACAGCGGAATGAACCGCCAACTTATCCAGCATATGTTTTACACAGCAGATGCCCTTCCAGCTGCAACCCATCACTGGGAAACATCCATACACACCTATTCACACACATACACTACGGACAATTTAGCCTACCCAATTCACCTATACCATGTTTTTTGGACTTGTGGGGGAAATCGGAGCACCAGGAGGAAACCCACGCCAACACAGGGAAAACATGCAGTGAGGTGGTTGTGCTACCTACTGTGCCACCGTGCTGCCCGTCTTATATATCAAAAGAAAAAAAAAGTTTTCTCAGTTCATAACCCCCCATTGAGTTAGATGCTAAAATACAACCCTAAATACAAAATTACAGAATATGAATATCAAATAAATACAATGATTCATTTGTGTTGATGAGCTGGTTTTAGTCATTAAAAAAATCCTTTTAAATAAATAGAAACAATGCACATTGTATATATGGTGTGTAATAGTTGGGTAATAAGCAGGTATTATTCCAATCTGATTGATAACTAAAACTACTGGAATATTAATGTTACTTAAAATAAAGCTGAAATAAACCAAAGTATACATACTAATGTAAATAGTAGCATTAGTTATAGTCCCTAACAGAATGTGATTATCTTTTTATAATAAAATTAACCAAATATCTCGGCCGCCACTTTATGGTGGTGGCAGTTGCTCAAAACTTGCAAAGCATCACCATGAAATGCATTCAACTTTGACAAATCTTTTGACTGTAGAGGGCGGTGGAAGCTTCAGAGACAAATCTATCCATGGTGTGTATCGTCTCAGGGCCGATTAGAGGCTTTCTGCAGTTCTGTGTGGTTCAAATAACATTAAAAGGGCGTGAAATTGAGGAACACACACTAGACCACTCGCTGCCCCCGAGAGCTCACAGAGACATGAGCTCGTAAGATGAGACATCAGCTGCCGCAGCCACCGCACCAACAATTGTGCAGCTTTCAGTGGCCTCTGAGAGAGCTCTGTGTGAGGACAACCAACAGCTTTCTTGGCTTGACCGCTGTGCATGTGTTCAAGAGAAATGTGATTGCGGGAGTGAGAGAGGAAGGCAGGAAACAACCTAGATGAAAGCAATTTACATTTCAAAAGCCATATGTCTGGGACTAGATGTAAAGCAAAGGAAACTATCATCTTGTCACAGTTGCTTTTATTCAACTACTCGCTTCCTTGTCACTCCTAGTCTTGCATGCTAAATGTGATTTCAACCCCCCAACCATTTGACAAGTGGTATAAGTCTGTCTTGATGTCAAACGTATCGTACCTTTTGGATCGTCTCCAGCATGGACCAGCCTCCATTCCATGGCTTGGTGGACTTCCTGATGCAGTTGAGACTGGCCATGCTGTGCCACTTCCGGTCTTCTAATTTCCGGTAGAATGCGTTGGCTAACATCAACACGCTGTCATAAAGGTACAGATTGGACACCTGGAATTAAAATAATAAAAAAATATATATTATAGTTTAGTGATGCTCTACTGATGATAATAATCAGAATCAGAATCAGAATCAGAAAGAGCTTTATTGCCAGGTATGTTCACACATACGAGGAATTTGTTTTCGTGACAGAGCTTCTACAGTGCAACAGAATTACAGAGACAGGACAAACAACAGATAATAAATATATTTAAAAAATGAAAGTTGTAGTGAATGCAAATATACAAATTGACAAGTGTATGTACAGGAGTATTACTATATACAACAGCAGCTGTTATGTGCAAATTAGCATGTAAAATATGTTGTTAAATAAGTGTTTATGTGTATAAAAAGTGTATAGCAAGCAGTGATGTTTGTTTCATGATTACTATCATCAAGTGTTCATGAGATGGATTGCCTGAGGGAAGAAACTGTTTCTGTGTCGGGCTGTTCTGGTACACAGTGCTCTGTAGCGTCGACCAGAAGGTAAAAGTTCAAAGAGGCAGTGTGCTGGGTGTGAGGGGTCCAGAGTGATTTTGGCAGCCCTTCTGCTTGCTCTGGATAAGTACAGTTCTTGGAGAGTAGGGAGGATTGTACCAGTGATTCGCTCAGCAGTCCGAACTATTCGAAGTAGTCTTCGGAGGTCGGATTTGGTAGCTGAGCTAAACCAGACAGTTATTGAAGTGCAGAGGACTGATTCAATGATGGAGGTGTAGAACTGTTTCAGCAGCTCCTTTGGAAGGTTGAACTTCATCAGCTGACGAAGGAAGTACAACCTCTGTTGAGCTTTTTTGACAATGGAGTCAATGTGAGTGTCCCACTTCAGATCCTGAGAGATGGTGGTGCCCAGGAACCTGAATGACTCCACTGCTGCCACAATGCTGTCCATGATGCTCAGTGGGGGGAGAGCAGGGGGGTTTCTCCTGAAGTCCACTATCATCTCCACTGTTTTGAGCATGTTAATAAAGATGATAAAGATGTAATGTTGTCACAGTTGCAACAAGTGAAGTGAAAATGTTGGTAACACTTTACTTGGGGTTGTTCAGGAGGTTGTCATGAAACATGAAGTGTCATTAGCTCAGTTATGTCATTTAAAATGCAAAAAATACTTTGTATGAGATGTTGAACACTTCCCAAAAGACATTATAATTCGAACTGCATCTACGCTTATGTTAGTCTGTTTTTCATTATCCCGAGGTCTCCATAATCCTAGACCAGGCCATATCCTAAACAGATGCTGTGAAAGTGATGGAGGAGTTGAGAGCATGAGACTGATTCCTGAAAGAGCCCATTGACAGACAAATCTCTGCATTGATCTCTTGGGCCAGCCTGTACACCCACCGGTGACCTACTCACACCTGCAGCTTCTCCACGATGGACATCCAGCAATCTCCAGCCAACATAAATCCAGCATAAATCTGTCATAAACATTGTTGTCATAAGGCCCTTATGGTTCTGTCATGAATTTTTTTTTCAGTGGAACAAAATTAAATTTTAATTAAATTTTCAACACTGTCACTTTTTTTAATAACAACATGACATTTAAATGACAAATTCATCTTGTACCAATGTAGTTGAAGGAAAAAAATATATAATAATAATGAAACTGTTACAAAATTTATGACACAGTTACAGTATAATGGCCTCATGGCAGTCATATTTATGACATGATAGGTTATGTTGTATTATGATAATGTATATGGTTATCACAACAAATACATATCAATGTCATATTTGCATTTA
Source organism: Danio jaintianensis (assembly GCA_903798115.1). Lineage (NCBI taxonomy): Eukaryota > Metazoa > Chordata > Actinopteri > Cypriniformes > Danionidae > Danio > Danio jaintianensis. The sequence goes on along the minus strand of CAIGQV010017103.1, from coordinate 1,611,100 downwards.
AAATTACATAACTGAGCAAATCACATCTAATGACAGTTGCCATAAACATAAACATGCATAAAATCTCCTTCATATTAATGATGTGCATTGCAAATCCACGTAGTGTGTTGTAAATATTGTATTAATATCTACTTAAATAATTGTTTAAGTAGTAAAACAATACAAAAACAAATTACCTGCTTTCCTAACCTATACACAAGTCCAGTGGGAGAGAACAAAGTTCTTCAGTTGTTGTGGAACACCAGTAAATAGACTGTCATGGTCTGTCAAGAATTTGACAGTCACAACTGACTATTTTGGATGTACCACCGGTGTTCACTCTCTAGTCCCTGTTTGCCTTGTTCCCTTTTTTAACTTGTTTCCACAGTCACCCTTATTGGTTTAAATAAATACTTAGTTGACCACACCCCCTCCTCATTTCAGTAGGCACCATAGCAACTCATTAGCCCTTTTGTTGCCCAGACTTTTTAAACAGTGTTTTGTGTGTGTGTGTGTGTGCGCACGTGTGTGCGTGTGCGTGTGTGTGGGTGTGTGTGTGTGCGTACGTACGTGCGTGTGTGTTTGTTTCCATGTTTTCTTTTTTTCTGTCTGGATTTGCAGTTTTGTTGACACATCAAATGAAAATCAGTTACATTCTTTGTGGGTAAAAAAGATGAGGTAAGAAAATAGCTAATAAGCTTTATTTCTTAAAAAACAAAAAAACAACAAAAAAAAAAAATAGTGACATAATAGTCCCCACACAGATGTATTTACAGACACAAACCAAATATAGAGCTGTAACGATGATCATTGACGTGTGATTAATATCAAACAGACTTAATCACACCCTGAGGAGAATTGTCATAACCAGATCAGAATCACTTTTCCCGTTGTTTTTTACATTACTGCCTGCAGCTGTGTTTCTGATTATCAAATGATTTGTTAGAAGTTTCTAGTTGTGATTTATTGTGGAACAAATTCCCTTTTAACAAAATGGAATCGTAACAAAAGATTGATGAATGAAGGAACTCATTTGTGGCATTTCACACAGTAATTGTCTATTTATTTAAAGGAATTTAAAAATGTTTTATTCAGTTCAATTCATCTTTATTTCTATAGTGCTTTTACAATGTAGATTGTGTCAAAGCAGCTTAACATAGAAGTTCTAGTAAATTGAAACTGTGTCAGTGCAGTTGTCAGAGTTGTCACATCTAGAGCTGATGATGGCACATTCCACCTTAGGAAAAATAAGAATAATAATAATTGATTTTACCATAATTTTTTTAAGGTATCTATTTTTTAAGGTTTTGATAGGCACTTCATTTCTGTTGTGTAGTATCCTGTGCTATCACATATATTGTAAAGAGAAATCTACTGTGGTGTTTGGGTAAATGTTGTTAAGTAAAGCAAAAACACTTTTGAGCAAATAAATTGGTTGAGCAAAACTTACAAAGAAAGAAAAAGTAACAAACTTGACACATGCTAAACTTTAAAAGACTAAATAACAATCACTCAACAATGTTGTTTTTGAGTAACTTAGTTTAGGAAATTTGACTTAATTCCATACATAACATTTGCTGAAAATGTAAGTAATTTTTTGTATCATTTTGAGTCCATTGACATTGATCAGCACAGACTGCTGAGATAGACCTAAACATTTACATTTTAAAACCTTGTCATTCTAAAAACAAACAGCGCTCATCGATATTAAATACTGACATTTAGAATCATTGGCATGGACTACTAAAACTGTAAAACTATGTGAAGCTTTAATTCAAGTTAAGGGCTGTCACACTGTCTGCTGACTGTGCATTAGGAAGTCTCATCTGGCCATGACCCACCGGATTCAAATCAAATTTTCATGGCCATTTCTCATCCTAGTATGACATCCCGAGTGTTGCAAACTGCTAGGTGTCAGTCATCTTTTCTAGCTGATGTATAAAACATATAATCTGTCTTTACTGTACGAACATCCACTTCCTAATCAGTGAATGATGGCTGCACACTTGAGCTGACACTGCAGATTTGCAGATGAAAAGCAGACAGGTTTGTCACCGCTGTGAACTAGTGGTTTGCTTGTCAAGGTGATTAAACATCAAAGAACATTTAACCCTCATTTTCATGAATAATTGAGGAGTCATTCCCCAGAGAATGTACGGTGCAAAGCTCAGCCATCTGTTCCTTACTATGAAACTAGTGTTCATGCAGGTTCAAGGGGTTTCACAGTAGAGAAAAAAAATTGTTAGTTACTGCCAACAAAAATGTTAATGTATGGTCAAATAAATATAGGTCAAACAAAAAAATGGATTTTTTTAAACATCATAATGTGACCTCAGACTGGGGACTTTACTGTTTTACTGGGGGACTTCAAGGCCTATGTGGGCAACATAAATAACTGAATAACAGAATATTATAAGGTGGCTCGGGCATCTGTTTTAAATGCCTCCTGGATGCCTACTTGGGTAAGGCCCTAGGGAGGACCGCAGACATATTGGTGGAAATGTTAAAAGTATCTGGGGAGGGAGAAGTTTGAGGCTCCTTACAGAGACTGCTGCACCTGTGGCCCGGCCCCAGATAAGCAGTTAATGATGGATATACATTTTATTTTCAGTTTTTAAGTTATTTGAAACTTTAAATTCGGTTCATCATTAACAACTTGTTTGTCAAATCCTTCAATTCATCTCATTTGCTGTCAGTTATTAACAATTGTTAACAGTATTACTAATGCTATTCACCTATCAAAAATGTTGCTTAATATTTTATAGCAGGAATTACTTCAGTCTTTAATATTGCATTATATATATTATGTGCATTTTGTCTCAAAGAATACAAAAAAAAATAAAAATAATTATAATAAATAAATTAATAAATAAATAAATAATTTTTTGGTGTTGGTCAAGAGTCTGCTCTGCAGAGTCTTTATGTCTATCAAGCTTGAAAATCCCTGATCTTAACTTCACTTGTACTTGAAGCTTAATAGGTATGAGACTACCTTCTCGTACACAACCTTGGCAACAGGGCAATAGTTACTGACCTCCAGCGACTGCAGGTATCCCTCCTGAGGGTCACAGAGCAGTGATGAGATACGATGGTTGTTCCTCATACAGCTCACACTGCTGTCCCTCCACAGAGGAAAAATCTGCCTGACCACAGTCATCCTTCCCAGGGAACTGTGAGTCAACTCCAGAATCTCTGTGTCACTGATCTCCTACAGAATATAAAGAATAATCATCGGCATGGGCACCTGATTACTAACTGAATTCAATGCTAATTAAATTGTATACTTGTATGTATGAAAGATTTAAAAATATTGTATACTACAGGGTTATTAAGTTCTTGATTTCGATTGGCTAATGAACATTCCAAGGCATGGAATTATTTTCAGATAAACACAAAGCTAAAGTTGGCAGGTATTGATAGCATTACACACTGTAAAAAAAAAAAGTTGACTCAACTTAAAATTTTAAGGCAACCAGCTTCAGAACATTTTTGAGTTTACTCAACTTAAATCGAGTCAAGTGCAGTATTTGGGTTGAAAGTTGAGTCAACTCAAAAAAGCTCTGCAGCAAGTTCATTCATTCATTTTCTTTTTGGCTTAGTCCCTTTATTAATCTGGGGTCGCCGCAGTGGAATAAACCACCAACTTATCCAGCACATGTTTTTCGCAGCAGATGCCCTTCCAGCTGCAACCCATCACTGGGAAAAAAAACACACACTCATTTACACACATATACTACGGACAATTTAGCTTAACCAATTCACCTATATCGCATGTCTTTGGACTTGTGGGGGAAACCGGAGCACACAGAGGAAACCCACACGAACACGGGGATTGTGCTATCCACTGCGCCACCGTGATGCCCTTCTGCAGCAAGTTACCTTAAAATTTTGAGTTGAGTCAACTTTTTTTTTTCTTTTACATTCCATAGCAGTTCCATATCACTATATACTATAATGTATCAAACAGTTTGTTATTTCACAGCCTATAACAGTCCAAAAATCAAATAAAATCAAAATGATTTGATGAGATTTGGACATCTCATTTGGATGAGATGTTTAAGAAACTAGTCCTAACCACAGGAGCTGTTTAATGACAAAAATGACAACATCTGATAAATGTATTCTGTTGTGGCAACTATTGACCTTTCTACAATGTGGAAGTGCGTTCATTTTTGCGATTATTTTAGGACTTCCAAATTCAGTTGCCTATGGGAGAAATGACTAGGAATAATAAATGACCGAAAATGGTCAAACTACTTGCTCTACAAACAAGCGTGTTCATGACTATACATTACAAAGTAGAATAATATAATAAGAGAATCTAAGTTGGCAACAACAAGCAGCATAACAAGCTGTTTTTAATGTCTAAAAATGGAACTGAATAGAAATGAATGAGACCGGAAGTCTCAAGCCAAAACGATTTCAACACTTTTGCATTGATCAAATGAATATAAATCTAAGTTTATGACAGAATATATTTATGTCAACCCAATTTAAATGTGTCATATCTATGAAGGAGACAGTATGCTGTATATCTAGATCGCATTTTAAAAGGTTGTGCTGCCCACATAACACCTTGCTGTGAATACATTTGAAGCCATGCTTGAGTTTAGCCTTCACAGAGACATGAAATAGTCAAGAGATGTTGACTTTAAATAGTTTACATTTTGAAATATTGAAAAATACCAACAACTTAGCAGCATGCTAACATCAAACATGAGTTGAAATCAATTTTGAGCCAAATCTAACGTGTGCTGCATCTGAGTGCTATTTGTGTACTGCATATACCAATATATTGTTAGTGCCTATTGCAAATTTTTTATTATTTCTTAAAAAGACATAGACATTGTAGAAAAAGAAAAAAGTAACATCCAACTGCACAAGCAAATGTGCAATCTGCCTGAGAAGTGATCATTTAAATGAGGTTATCTTTCACTTTCACGTTACATAGAGAAAAAAAAAAAAAACATTTTTACAAGTAATGTTTAGCCTGTTTTGAATTTTTAACCTGTTTCTTAATTTTTATCATTTAGATGATAATTCTGACTTCTGAGGAATGTTGAATGTGAATTGGTCACATAAAATACAGCACAAAAATATGGAACATGAACTGCTAGTACTAGTTATTTTAATGGTTTATTTCTATAAATAATACTTATAGAAATAAACCATTAAAATAACTAGTACTGGCAGTTCATGTTCCATATTTTTGTGCTGTATTTTATGTGACCAATATTATTTCTTATGCAACATATTGTTTCAAACAAACAATGTCACTTTGTTAAACTGTGGAGTTGCATTTTCAAAATCAAAATCCAAAGATCGCGATCCAATAATGCAATTTGAAGTCTTGATTAAACAGAAAACACTTCTGATTCAAAGGATACAAGCAACTGTTAATTAACAGATATTTTTTAGACTGTAGCATGATCACTTGCAGAGCTAATATGGCAGATACACTGTAAACAAATTAGGCTAAACAGCTCTGTTGCTAAAATATTTATCGTCAAGTTGCTATTTAGCAATTATTTATGACTTTCACAGGTGAAAGAAATGGCGAGAGAGGCACGTAGAACAGATGGAAATTATATTTAGATATTTTAAAAGTGCTGCATTTCCTGGAAAAAGAAAAGAACTAACATCATTTTCCCATTCGAATGTATGTAGTCTTGTGTTCCCCATGTGACTCCTAGTTCAAAGGATATATATTTACGCTAAAAGCCAACCAGTGTTCTCTCTTCACTGATGGTTTTGCGATGCTCCTTGTAATTTCACAGTCTGCTGTTTCAAACATCTGGGGAGAAATAGTACCTTCTGCAGTAGGTTGTGACTGGTACAGAGAAATTAGTGATCCCAGTCATATAGAGAAGAACACTTTTTCACACAGTGCTATGTATTATGCATTAACTATGCTATAGTTTTGTATTTTTTTTCCCCTTAATATTAAAAACCTTCACTTCAAAACTGCATGTCGTGTTTACTTGTGTTATCTTTGAATAATATTTACATTTGTTTGATGTTTTGAAACATTAAAGTGTGACAAACATGCAAAAATCAGTAAGGGGGCAAACACTTTTTCACACCATTGTATATATACAACAACACTCAGAACATGTAGACACAGTGACATGCACTAAATGGTTGTTGTCATGTTCATTTCTGATGTGTAAAAATCTGCTAGATTCATCCATGCTGCATATGACATCACTGCTATCAACATAAAGTTTACAAAAGTTTGAAGATAATCTTCTTAAGGAAATTAGTTATCATTTACTCTCACAGTTTATAAGATGAGAGGCATTGAGAAAGAAGTACACAAGATGGTGTCTTCTTATTCAGATTCAATTAAACCTGTGCATTGTATAGTCAGCAGGAGGAGATGCTAATATTTAACAGGAGCATGTGGTGCTTCACAGCATGTTTAACAGAAAAGCATCATCCTTCACAATTAACTTAAAATCCGGGGCTTCCGCAGCTCACAGATTGACTTACCCAATGAAAATTCAATCACACGTGATCGATTAAGCACCATCTGCCCTTGTGTAATTTGCTTTTACATGCATCAAAGATGATCAGCGTTTTTTTTTTCTGCTGGTTAAAATGGCCAAAGTATGTGAAAACTGTTCTCCCCAGGAGGGTCAATCTGTTATTTTTCAAGCTTCTGTTTATGTCATTATGGACACAGCATTTTAAACTGCTATTTTCTGAGTAGGTTTGAATAAAACGGGATCATTCCATCATCATTTTTATGCTGATCTGATCCATTTTCACTTCCTACCAGCAAACACTAGTTTCTTCCTACACTGTTTTATTAGTTTGCCTTTATGTCTAGGCATCCATTATTCATTAAACTGCTTTAATGACTATGTAATGACTATACAATCAACTAAATCACAAAGTAAACAAACATCTCCAATCTACTACAGATTTGTGCAAACCCGATAGCACTCACAATAAATGAAGTAATTTATAATGTGGTCTCTAATGGAGATTTTTGATGCATCCACAAACATACACACACCAACATTAAAAAAAAAAAATAAATAAATTAAATTAAATTAAATTAAATTAAAATAATTAAATAAATAAATAAATAAATAAATAAATAAATAAATAAATAAATAAATAAATAAATAAAGCAAGCAACCGTTGTAACTACTGAAAGGTTAAACGTTTAACTATGGCCTACATTATGCCAGTGGTGATTCCAGAAAACTGAAAATGAGCGGACCTTGGTGAAATAGAATGGACCTCAGGTTCTACTCATTATTTTACATTACATGAGATAAAGTAAAGGAATGCAAGATACAATCAGCTTTGCCTGCTTTTGGCTGAATTTATGAAGTAGATGAGCACACGTAAACAACATTTGCATGCAGTTTATGGGCCTTTTTTATAGCACTATAACACTAAACATTAGAAAATCATGCATATGACTATAGACTACAGTATAATATAAAAATGCTATAGTGAGTAGTTTCCAACTATTACAAAGAGAAGAAAGTCTTAACTAAACTCTGGTACTAAAAAACTATTCTTTTATCGTTTTATTCAACTAATGTGTTTAAAACGTTTCAATTCATTATTGTGTTAAGGAATAACTTCCCCATCTAATTCATTCAAATGTGCTGATTCTTTGAGGAACAAAATGTTGTGTTACTGAGCTGTAGTCAAATTTATGATGTGAACATTCATTCAGTCACATTAATTTTCCTTCGTCTCTATTTCAGAGGTCGCCACAGCGGAATGAACCACCAACTATTCTGGCATATGTTTTACGCAACAGATGCCCTTCCAGCTGCAACCCTGTCCTGGGAAACACTCATACACACTCTCACATTCACACACACACACTCATACACTATGGCCAATTTAGTTTATTCAGTTCACCTATAGCGCATGTCTTTGGACTGTGGGGAAAACCGGACCACCTGGAGGAAAACCCCCGCGAACACGGGGAGAACATGCAAACTCCACACAGAAATGCCAACTGGTCCATCCGGGACTCGAACCAGCAACCTTCCTGCTGTGAGGCAACAGTGCTAACCACTGAGCTACCGTGCCACCTGATGTAAACATACCTTTAAAAAAAGAGCATTATTGCTTCTGTGATAACTCATGTATTATTGGAAGCTATTAAAGGACAGAAAATTATATGTCAGAAAATGACATATTTCAAACATAATTCCTTATACATGCCAAGTGATAAATATCATATTATGACATTTAAGCTCTCAAAAGCTGAAAGCTATTAGTCCATGTTAGGCTATTTATAGCCCTCATTGGTCAACAGTGGAAGTGTGTTTGATAGTTTCTGACTGGCATAACAGAACATAATAACACAATAAGCAATAAACAAAACTAAACGGTAAAGACAGGGCCCCTAGGTGGTGCCAATGGACTTTACTCCACTTTAGCTCAATTTCATCGATCAGAAAAATGCTGGTATTACTAAACATAATTTGGCTAGAAAATTGTATATTTCACTTTTGGTTGTAATTTCACATGCAATTTTTTTCTCCCTTTAGTACAACACATACAGTTGAAGTCAAAATTATTAGCCCATCTGTGAATTTGTCTTTTTTTCAAATATTTCCCAAATTATGTTTAACAGAGGGCGTCACGGTGGCGCAGTGGGTAGCATGATCGCCTCACAGCAAGAAGGTCGCTGGTTTGACCCTCGGCTGGGTCAGTTGGCATTTCTGTGTGGAGTTTGCATGTTCTCCCCGTGTTCGCATGGGTTTCCTCCGGGTGCTCCGGTTCATGTGTGTGAATGAGTGTGTATGGATGTTTCCCAGTGATGGGTTGCAGCTGGAAGGGCATCCGCTGCGTAAAACATATGCTGGATAAGTTGGTGGTTCATTCCGCTGTGGCAACCCTTGATAAATAAAGGGACTAAGCCGAAAAGAAAATGAATGAATGAATGAATGCATTTATGAGGAAAAAGATTGGTTATGGATGTGACATCTCTCTGTTATGGATGTGACAGATGTGAAATTGGCACTCGTGTGACTTTTGGAAATCAAATATAATTGTTTGAAAAGATTGACAAAAACATTTTTGTGTATTTCTACAGTACTGTAAAATTCAAGACTACACAAAAAACGTAGAAAGGGTTTCGCTGTTTTGCTAAAAACTTTATTTTTCATGACAAGGTTGACATTTGCATGGAATTGCTCGTTTGTATTTTTTTTAAACCATTTTTAGGTCAATATTATTAGCCTTCATATTTTTTTCTGATTGTCTACAGAACAAACCATTGTTATACAATGACTTGCCTAATTACTCTAACTTAGTTAACCCAATTAACCTAGTTAAGCCTTTAAATTGCACTTTAAGCTGAATACTAAAAATACTAAGCTAATTACTAAAAATATCTAGTATTATATTATGTACTGTCATCATGGCAAAGATAAAAGAAACGAGTTATTATAAATGAGTTATCATGTTTAAAAATATCTTAAAAAAACTTCTCCCATTAAACAGAAATTGGGGAAAAATACATAGAGGGGCTAATAATTCAGGACGGCTAATAATTCTGACTTCAACTCTAATTGTCTGTGTAAAACAGTAAACAGAATTCTGTTGATGTTGTTGTACTTTCTCTGTTGAAAATGGCTACAGTTATCCACTTAATAATAGAGAAGTGTATTACAACCAGGCAGATGTCGAAATGAACTGTACAATCAAGTGCACTTTATGCTTTTAAAGGAGTCCATTCATGTCCTTAGATTACAGTGCTGGAGTGATGTTATTCACTCCTAGTAAAGTACTGTCAAATCATAGCTGCTCCACCCTCCACAACCAAGTACTCAAAACCAGTGAAAGAGATTAAGAATTGTTCCGTGCAAATTTAATTTGACTGAGATTTGGAAGGTGCTTGATTAGCATAATTCCCGCTGTGTTTGCATATTCCAGAGAGTTTCAGGCAGACATAACATAATGCTGTATGCAAACACATATGAAAAAAGGGTAGCTAATAGAAAAAGACTATGAAAAAGATTAAATAAAGCTGCACTTACCTCATTCACAAACACCCAGTGACTATCTTTGGAGGCCAGGTTAGTCTCCACGGCCTACAGAGAAACACATAGAGAACAAATCAATGTGAGCTGTCTGTGAGTAATTGAGGCGCTTGCTTTAAACAGCATTAGGTGAAAAAAAAGAACCCGTATCTGCTGGACGGACACAATAAACATTACCACACCTGACTAGTAATGTTCACTAGGCCCTTCATGCACAACAAATACTAATATGTCTCTGGGTCATAGTGACTCAAAATGATGGATCAGGTTACATTTAATGTTGAAGTTACTGGATGTATTTTCACCATGGGCTGTGCTGTTAAATATCACAGATCATGCTTTTAATTTATTAGGCAATCATTTTAACAAGCATTTTCGTTAGTAAATTTATTAAAGAGTTTATTCATGCTAGTTTGTAGTACATTAAAGCATGTTAAGATACAATGTTATGTTTTAAAAATGCAAAAACAAATGTAAGGTTTTAAACGGTGAAAGCAGACTATTCATAATTGGGTTGGTGGTTCAGGAAAAAACTCGTACTAAAAATGATATCTATCGACATAGCGTTTTCTTAATGAAATAGTTCACCCAAAAATCGAAATTATGCTTACTCTCTACTTGGTCCAAACCTGCTTGAGTTTCTTTCTCAAAAATATATATACTAAAGAATGTTAAAAATTATCAGCAATTGATTTTATTTTTCCCAGTGATGGGTTGCGGCTGGAAGGGCATCCGCTGCGTAAAACATATGCTGGATAAGTTGGCGGTTCATTCCGCTGTGGCGACCCCGGATTAATAAAGGGACTAAGCCGAAAAGAAAATGAATGAATGAATGAATGATTTTATTTTTAATTTTTTTGGTGTGTTTGTATGTGTTCCTAATATGGATGCCACTGGCTGCTGGTTTCCAACATTCTTCAGAATATCTTGTTTTGGGTTCAACGGAAGAAAGAAATTCATAAAAGTTTAGAACCACTTGGATGTGAGTAAATGATAAGAAAATCGTCATTGGGTGAACTATCCCTTTAAAAGTCAGCAATTATCCAATTAAAAGTGATATTCTGTTTTTTGCCTTTTAGTCAAAACCATTGCATTTCTCAAAATACAGGCTGTTGGGCTGCTTCAATCTGACTTTAAAATGAGACAGCTGTCTCATCTTTATCATATTCTTTCTTTGTGTATTTAGCATATGACAGCACAGAATACATTACTTTCAATTAAAGTCTCTGTGGAACAGGCAGCTTGTCATATACATCTTCGGCTATGAGTTTAAAATTACAGCAAGGTAGAGAATGTTTATTAACAAAGTGCATTTGCCATCTTTACCTTGGTTTAGTGTCTAAAAGTATAATGCACTTAAGGACAGACACTCGCTATCATGTCAAATATGCAAAAATGTGTATATGCAATGTGTGAAATATGAAGAGCAATATTACATGGAATACACAAAATATGCAAAATCTTGTCACATGATGATCATAGATTAGCCTTCAAACAGTGTGAATGTAAACGTCCTGGTTATGTCCGTAACCCACGTTCCCCGAATAGGGAACGGAGACGTGTGTCTGGAACCAGACATATTGGGAGTACGTCAGACGACCAATCACTCTGAAGAGTAAGAAAACGAGCCAACGAATGCCAAACATGAATTGGCAGAGCTCAGCTCCAGAGCTGACAGTGATTAGCCATTAGCGCTATATAAGCTGCCAGCTGAGAAGCGAGCACTTAGAATTTGCCTGCTGAAGAGCCAATTACTCAGCTAACAGCTGGAGACTCAGTTCTGTGGCAGTGGAGACACACGTCTCCGTTCCCTATTGGGGGAACGTGGGTTACGGACGTAACCAGGACGTTCCCCTTCATATGGGAACTTCAACATGTGTCTGGAACCAGACATATTGGGAGAGTGTATGGAAAAAGCCACAGCAGCTAAGCCCGTCACGCTCCTTATGTGAAGTTTTCCAAGCATAGCGTGAGCGCACACTCATCACCAAGAGCGCAACCTTCCAACGTCCCCTAGGCCCTTAATTACCATTACATGGGAATAATAAGAAATTTAGATCGGGGGTCGTAAGGTGCTTTTACCTAGCTAATGTAGACTAGGGATTTTAGAATTACGACAGTATGTTGGGAAGCGTGCCAGTCCTCGAAGGGGGAGGACGCTGCTGAGACCACCTGCTACCCAAGAGGGGAGACTTGATGGTAATAGAGCATATGGACTAGCCCTGATGAGGGGGAGTACTACATATGATAAGCTGGTTAGCAGGTAGGGAAGACACGGGTCCGCCTAGTCAGGGGAAACACTCCGTGGCTGAATAGGCATATGGGGTCGCCAGGGGGGGGACCGCGCATAGCTGGCACCGAACCTCAGCATGTGGGTAGACCAATTGGGCATACAGTCATCACACTGAGCCAGGCACTCGACTCCTCCGCTGAGTCGGGTGCTGGGGGCCTTGGAGGAATTCTCTAGGGTTCGCCGAGTGGGAAACTTACTAGTATAATAAAAAAGGCGCACGTATCTCCGGGTTAGGGAGCATGGCCCAGCAAACATTTATAAACACCGAGCTTAATTTCCTCCCGATTGACCGATGTTACCCAATAATCAGGAGGAAACCGGCTCCACTCAAAGATTGTAAAATCTCGCGAATGTGTTAGGTGTCGCCCAGCCCTCAGCTCCGCAGATATCTGTGAGAGAGGCGCAGCGTGCTAACGCCCAGGAGGAGGCGACACTTCTAGTAGAGTGCTAATAGAAACACACTTTACTTCAAGGGCGATAGCATCGACTATCCAGTGGGCCAACCTCTGTTTTGATACGGCACTTCCCTTCTGCCGACCACCATAACAGATAAAGAGCTGTTCACAAGATCTTAAGTTTTGCGTTCGTTCCACGTAAAGGCACAAAGCGCAAATGGGACAAAGCAGTGAATGGGCTGGGTCTGCCTCCTTCGAAGGCAGCGCTTGCAGGTTCACCACCTGATCTCTAAATAGGGTGGTAGGAACCTTGGGCACATAGCCGGGTCGGGGTCTTAGGATAACGTGAGAGTAGGCTGGCCCAAATTCCAGGCACGATTCGCTGACCGAAAATGCCTCCAAATCGCTGACTTTCTTGAACGATGCCAATGCGATCAGCAGAGCTGTCTTCATGGACAGAATTTTCAAAGATACCGAATCGAGTGGCTCGAATGGATCTCTCTGCAGACCCGCCAGGACTACAGAGAGATCCCAAGAGGGCATGAGAGCGCGGCCATCCGGGAGGATGGACCAGCACTCCCACTCGAAGCTTGGACAGAGCCAACTGATGAGGAGCGAGGGGTCCGCAGGCCCGAAGGCGACGGATAAGCCCCCACTGTAACCCTCAGGCCTGCCCGTGTGCTAACCGCATGGCGGGGAGCAGCAGGGGTGACGCATGCTAATGCAAGAGTGCGCCGCGACCTTAGTTGTGCAACAGTCAAGCCCTCGCAGTGAGGGCAAGATCTGTCCGCGAGCACCACGTCAACATGCTGGACCCCCAAACATGTGATGCAATGCTCGTGCCTGTCATCCGGGGAGAGGAAACCACCGCATCCAGAAATGTACGGTTGAAACGACATCTTGAAAAAGACGCGCTGCTCGACCATGTGCTCTCTTAGGGAATTCTGCTTTTAGTGAAAACTGCTCTTTTAATACACCAGTGAAACGCCCAGGAGACGGGAAGCCCAGATCGACCGCCGCTGTCGCGTCTTCTCCCACACTGGTGAGTAATACTGCTTTCTCTCTGGAAGTCAGCTTTGCAGAAGGGTTCTTCAGTCTCAGTGAGAGGATCTGAAGTAAATTTCTAAGTGCTCGCTTCTCAGCTGGCAGCTTATATAGCTCTAATGGCTAATCACTGTCAGCTGTGGAGCTGAGCTCTGCCAATTCATGTTTGGCATTCATTGGCACGTTTTTTACTCTTCAGAGTGATTGGTCATCTGACGTACTCCCAATATGTCTGGTTCCAGACACACGTCTCCGTTCCCATATGAAGGGGAACTATTATTCAAGTTAAATAATACATTTTCTATCATTTTGGCAGGTACAATATTTGGAAGCCTTCATTATGAAAGACAAATAATACATAATTAATGTGCTTAAGTCCAAAACAAGGTAAAGATAAAAGCTTTCTCTAAAAATGTTTTGTAAGTTTTTCATCATTTGCTCTATTATATGTGTTTTTAGAATGTTTAGGCATTATTAGAATGTTTCTTCCATGCTTTATTGTTCACTTCACTATTGTTACCTTGTTAGTAGCATGTTTTATCAAATTGCTACACATTGTTGAGTTTGCTTACATGTTTAGCATGTTTCTATGCATTAATAGTATGCTGTTATATGTTAAGTTCTAATATGGTTAATAGTAATTCTATGTTGCAACTTTATTCAGCAAATTACACCACATGTTGTCCCAAATCTTACCGATTAATGTGAAATAGTTGAACACATATTGTCTTTTTCAAACTATCCCTTCTAAAGGGAATACACATCAATAAATCACATTTTCAAAAATATCTGTATTATGTTCATATGTCACATTAATCCATTCCAACCTGCGATAATGTGCAATACATTCTTAACCAAAGGTCTTGCTCAGAATGGAGAAAGACTGATCTTTTGGCCATCGCTATTCTCTGCCTTACTAACTCCATGTCCTTCCATTTCTGTTCATTACATGCTGACATAATGAGTCTGACCTTCAGCTCAAATGTCAAGCAAATATTAAAAATGCATTTGACAGTAGAATCTGGAGGAGGGTTTTTCATGTTTTAGTCTAATTAAAAAAAACAAAAAAACTTTAGAATATTAATAATGTAAAACAAGCCCTCTGATCCTCTATGAGTCACAATGTGACAATAGACAGGGCATACAACTTGTGCAGACATTTGGAAATATTAATTAAACATAGCCTATTTGAAAGAGCGAACATCACATTTAGTTATAATTTAATTTGCTTTAACCTTTTTCATTAGTAGTGCAATGAATGGGACATATCTTCTTGTTTAAAATAAACCTTCTAATTATTTATATAATAAAAGCTAACTGTCATGCACATTTAAATTAAATTATTTTATTTGCGGTGTATAAACTTTACTAAAGTTTTTTTCATCAAAACGCTAACATTTTAAATGACGACATATAGAAATAAACAGTATTTTAGACAGCATTTGAACTTAATATTCTTAATAGTCTTACATTCTGCCTTTTTATAGCATACATATTTCTGATATATATAAAACTGGTGTTATAAAACACAAATATCTGACATCTGATTACATAAAGTGAAATATTTCACTGATGTTCCCAGGGTTTCTGAAAAGGGCACTGGAGGATTGTTGCAATATCAATAAAACATCTTTGATGCTTATTTTTTGTTTCTTTCCCTACAAGAGGAACAGAATGCATTAAAACTAAATGGACTGTTTTGAAAGGAACTACTTTACAACAAAGATGGTATTCATACAGGTTTCTAAGGTAAGCCATACAGTATAGCGACTAGCCTATTTTCACAGTGCACACAGAAATGCCAACTGACCCAGCCAGGGCTCCAACTAGCAACCTTCTTGCTGTGAGGCAACAGCGCTACCCACTGTGCCACTGTGAGGTATTTGAACATTTAACAAACAAGCAAACCAATTTTAGAGTCATTTTAAATTAATTCTCAAGCCTTAACATTTAGCTTATCAGACTGGAGCATCTTGCATCACAACTGCAATGATGAGCTACAAAGCAATAAATTCATGGAGCTGATTATATGATGCAAACACCAAAATAGTTTTAGTCCACAAAACACACTCTATGACAAAAAAAAAGTGTTTTGAAGTGTTTCAGCATTTTGCAAGGAACTTTGCACAAATGAATCTGAATTAGTTGATAACATAACTCTTAAAGCAATACATTCTCACTCCCAACTGACACATACTGTATTTTTGGTCAGGAATGTAGTTTTGTAGTTCTTAATGTAGTTCTTAATGTAATTTTTAATGGACATTGATTTAAATTAGAAACCTTTGACATCAATATGTTGATGTGAAAGGATTTAGAATTTTATCATTGTGGTTGATGAATGACATAATAAGTAATAATTGTACCATATTTGTCTATATCTATGTTGGGTGTAATGTTTTTTTTTTTCACTTCAAAATAAATAGTCAAAACTTTTCTTTATTTACACTACATGTAGCCAAACTCCTACACTTTTTTTTTTCTTTCTTCAATATAAAACACAAGGTAATGCAGGCACAAATTATTCAAAGGGTGAGAGTGGCAGAACCATTTATTCCTGAGAGGAATAAATGTGATTGTTGTCTCCATCTGCCGTACAGCTCAGATCCTCCTGTGTACAGTTTTTATGTGCACAAATGCAAAAAATGCCGCCAGGAAAAGTGTTATGTTAGATTGTGTTGTCAACTTGCTATTGTGTGTCTTGTGATATTATCAAGTGGTAGTGAGGTAATTTTCAGTGATTTAAACCTTATGATTTACACTGTTCTTTGCATAAAGATATCATATGGCTTCAGAGGACAGTGGGAATGCAACTGCTAGTATTGCTAGTATTTGCATAAAAACCTGTGACTATACTTTTATTTGCCTACAGACCAAGGTTATATTATTGAAATAAAGCTATGACTAAAAATATTGGAATGCTAAAAAACTAACTGAAATAAAATAATAATTACCAAATAAATAATTGTTAGATCAATCGTTACCTGTAAATGGCACTTTCAGTCAAAGACACTGAAATAAAAAAGATTAATTGGATTTACAAAATTTATTTAAGGTAGGTTGCTGCAAACAATTTATATGGGCTGAATTTAAACAAAAAAATTAAATTGAGTAATCTTCAACTTAATTTGTTTGTTTAAAATCAGCCCATATAAATTGTCTCAACTCTTTACATAAAACAAAATAGTAAATGCAATGAATCATTGTTTTCAGTGGACATACAGTATAATAAAACATATGATAGATAAAATATATTTTCAAATTAAAAATATAACTATTTTCTATATTTTCTTCATTTTCAAAAATAAAAACATGGTACTGTATGTTTAAGTACATATCTTTAATATGAAAAAAGTTTGTATGAATACTTAACAGTGTTTACTTTTATTCGTTGCATTTGTATGGTTTTGGATTCAGTGTTTGTTCAAACAATTATTTTATTTTTATTAAGAGTTAAACGAGAAACTAGAATTACTACAACGGAAACTAAATAAATAAATAGAAACTAAACTAAAACTAACCAAACCATTAATGAAATGAACTAATTCTAAAATTAAATGTACAGAAAATGTACAAATAGCATATATATAAAAAAATAATAATTAAAAATGCAAAACTGGTGACACGGTGGCTCAGTGGTTAGCACTGTTGCCTCACAGCAAGAAGGTCGCTGGTTCGAGTCCCGGCTGGGTCAGTTGGCATTTCTGTGTGGAGTTTGCATGTTCTCCCGTGCTGGCATGGGTTTCCTCCGGGTGCTCCGGTTTCCACCTCAGTCCAAAGACATGCACTATAGGTGAATTGAATAAACTAAATTGGCCATAGTGTGTGTGTGAATGTGTATGGATGTTTCCCAGTACTGGGTTGCAGCTGGAAGGGCATCCGCTGTGTAAAACAAATGCTAAATAAGTTGGCAGTTCATTCCACTGTGGCGACCCCTGATGAATAAAGGGACTAAGCCGAAGGAAAATGAATGAATGAAAAATGCAAAATTAATAAACCTTGCTACAGACATGGTGTTAAGAGTAGGTGTGGGGTTAGGTGCTTTAATTATGAAATTATACATGTATATAAATTCATATTTTTACGAATTAATGCAAACCATTCAATGAGACTTAATGCAAATGATTAAAAGCAACCCTGCATGATGAAAAGTGAAGCCAAGGGGTCCTGACCAAGTCAATATGTGGCACGTCAGGAGTAAGAATGTGTTACTGAAATGTCTTGGTGTTTTATTGTGACTATTAGTGTTCATTTAAGCTGAAAACTGCAGTGAAATGTCATTTAATATTTTTATTCACTGCATTATAAAAAATAAAAAAAAACATGTTATTTCAGTGAGCTCATTTTTAATCTGTGATTACAAGGTGATTGCTTAATCACAGCTAATATTTATTTTACTAACGAATTGCACAACATAACATGTTCTTCAAAATCCTTCCTACTCCAACACAGCACAAGTTGACTGAATATGCATTTGGTGGATTTCTGTCACACCCTAAACATATCACTAGTCGTTTGTCAGCACAGATTTATGTTTGTCTCCAGTCCCTCCCTCAGACACCTGGTTGGTTTATGATGTGTAATGTTTGACAGAAGGGGCTATCAACTGGGTCCGGACTGACAGCAACTGAATGATGTGTTCATGATTAGCCTGCTGTTTGTTTACCAGAGGGGAAAATCATATCCATACAGTAGTTAGATGTCGATGATTCCTGAGGCGCAAATCAAGATAATACATTCATACCAGCCGCACATACAGAGAGGCCTCCACCTCTAGATGTCATTCACACACCATAATGTAGAGTTTACCACTGAAGGGCCTGTTTCAGATTCTAAGCTCTTCTGCAACGAAACTTGACAATGCAGGTCCATTGTCTGTGTGACAGTAGAAAGATTTAAAAATTATTTTTTAATGAAATACTATATACTATACAGTATTTACTGTAACTA
The DNA here is from genome assembly GCA_903798115.1 of Danio jaintianensis. Classification (NCBI taxonomy): domain Eukaryota; kingdom Metazoa; phylum Chordata; class Actinopteri; order Cypriniformes; family Danionidae; genus Danio; species Danio jaintianensis. The sequence goes on along the minus strand of CAIGQV010017103.1, from coordinate 1,592,414 downwards.
CAACTTAAGTTTGATGTTTAGAAATTTTGTTGACATTAAGTAACATTGCAACTACATTCAGCTACCAACCAGTCATCCATCCATCCATCCATCCATCCATCCATCCATCCATCCATCCATCCATCCATCCATCCATCCATCCATGTGAATATCGTATAAAAGTAAAAAAATAAATAAAGATATATATATATATATATATATATATATATATATATATATATATACAGTATACCTACATATATTGGCTATAGGTACATATCATGTACAGTATGGCCTTTATTTTCATAATCATGGTTTTGTCCACTAAAGTTTTTATTAAGCCTTTTCGAGCATTTACTATTATAAAATAAATATAACATAAATAACCACATTATGAAAGTCATACTCTGTAATTTGTCTTATAATTTTAACAGCATTTCATTGTAAATTTCAAATGTAGCTCAAAAAAAAAAAAAACTCTTACATTCAGATGTGCACAATTACTTTTACAGGTAAAATGACACTATTGTATTGTTACAGGACATATATAAAATAGTAAAGTTATCTATAAAGTTGCATTTATGGCATTGTGTTCTTTTCTCACCTTCAGTTATACTGTATGTAGCATCACAAACAAATTATACATTCCATCTTCATTATTCAAAAATGTAGCTTCAGTCACAGCATTCACCATCCTCAAGATGTCGACATGGCTGAATGCCATGCTTGTTGGCCAGTATGTCACTTCCCTTTTTTCAGAGTTTTCAGTGATGGTTTCAATTTAGCCAGAAATGTAGTTCTCATGGAACTGACCTGTGGCTAGTTCATATAAGTGAGATCCTACGATTACCCAGCGCAAAAGCTTGTAAATTGACTCTTTATTAATTGATAATTGATGTGCCCCATAATAGCAATTCACAAGATCAGGAATACAAACCTTTGGTGCTAAAGTACCTCCAACGTTTATTTCAGCAGTAAAGTTCCAAAAAATACAATATACATTATTACACCTATGCTTTTCCATCCAAGCAATATATATGCAGGGTATTAAGGCCATTTGGGACACAAACAAACCTTCTATAAATGCAAAAGTTCTTCTGATGCTTCGCCACAACTTTGGGAGAGGGGTTTGAATGAGAACAGTTCCCTGGAGTAATCACATTCGCTTTATCGCTTTCTAGCAATCAAGTTCTCTCTCATGCAGTTATCTTAGGGACTGCCATTGCATATAGGAATAAACGTATCAACTGGATTTTAGAATGATATTTTGTGATATACCTGTGACTATCTTTCCAAAACACGCTTATTTCCACTCCACCAGAGATTTATTGCGTTGTCGCAATCCATTATTTTCCCCCTCCAACTCTTAATGCATTCGCCACTAAAGAAGGTGTTTGAAGAGGGCAAGGATAGGACAAACGCCACAGGAATTCTTTCAAGTTTTGATTGGAAAGTTACCATTCCTGGCATTTTCTAAACAACAAAACTGATCTTATGGTATAGGGGATGCCTAAAATTCAAAAGGAGAAGAGTAACAACAGAAGAGTGAGGTAACATTCAATGGCGTTTACTGAACAGTCAACACTGCTGCATTAAAATGATTGCCAAGTAAAAAAAAAAAAAAAGATCGAGAGTACAAATGAGAAAGTGGATGAGAGATGGGGACTGACCTCAATTACAGTATGCAGATAGAAGAGTGTTCCAGGCATGTGTCATCAGTCTTGGATGGCAACAGTATAATTCACAGTGATACGAATGCTCTTCCGTAGCGTGTGGAAAGCACATTTACGTATGAATTGGTCTGCTTGAATGTACGCTAACCCCTGCAAACTGGCTGCGGGACATAGATTCATCATCATCATGTACCTGGCAGCTGAAGGACTCGCAATGCTTTCTATCACTGACGAGACCTCCATTAAACTACTGGAGAGGATTATTAGCAATGAGGATGCTATGAATTATCCAAAAGCATGGACCAATGATCCTGTGCTCCAAAAAGTCTTTCTGAAGGCGGAGGATCTGATCTTAACGAGTGACTGTCTACACTCCTCGACCAGCTGATGCTGTGGTCGTCATGGAGAAATGGAGTGCATGAGACTGATTCCTGAATGACCACTGTGATAAACGAGTCCCCAAATTGATCCTGCGGGCCAACCTGACCGCCTGCCGGTGCCTTACTCACACCTGCAGCTTCTCCACGATGGACATCCAGCTTCTTCAGCCTCCAGCGCCTAGACTGCAGCTCTGAACAGGAAGTTTGGCCAGATTAAAAATGATCGTGCCTAACAGAGCAGGGTTTTTTTTCCCTTCACTTCGTCAATTGGTGAAGTTTTTTTTCCTCACCACTGTCGCCACTGGCTTGCTCAGATCGGGACTTGTGGAGCTGTGCTTCGGTGGATTTGCTCTACAGTGTTTGAACTTTCAGCAGTGAAATTTAAACCACACTCAACTAAACTAAACTGAACTTCAACTCTGAAATCTGGACTTTACTCTATGTTAAGCTGCTTTGACACAATCTACATTGTGAAAAGCACTAATATAAATAAATCTGACTTGACTTGACTTGACTGTGTATTGCAACTGTTCAGATTGGGTTTGTGTGTACATCTGGATTCTTTATTTTAACAAAATATCTGCATAGAGAATATCTGAATATCAGAATACTTGTGGTATTATACTCCTGTACAGTCCAGAATGCGTTCAGCTTGCCAAATTTACATAAATCTTCTATCGCTAGCAGTGTGACTCTGAAATACTGCGCTGTATGTTTGCAAGTTTTCTAGTTCTCCTCAACAAACCCCACAATGTTGACGAAACATTCTGCACCGTCAAAGGCACTTAAGGTAGCACTAAAAAAGGCAGAGGAAGATGCTAACCATTGCAAAAAAAGTTGGACTTCTGAACACGCTAAAGGTAGAAGTTATGCAGCTGTAGGGCGCCATTAAGGAATAAATAAATCTTCAGTTCATTACATAAAGAAGGAGGGAAATAACATAAGGATGACAGCAGCAATAAGCTTCAACAAAGATGCAAAAACGGTTGTAACTGTCCGCAACAAGACCATCGTAAGGATGGAGTCTGTTTTAGTTTTGTGGGTCAGTGACTGCAGGAAAAATGTTAATGCCTGTCTGAGAATAGAGTATATAGTGTGTAGTGAGGGGTTTTACAGCCTTAAAACATCTATAATAATTGTAAAAATAAAGCTGACTACTTTCGCCTATTGCAGGATATTTTTAGAACGTAACTCCTACGATTAATGAGGGACCACTGTACACTCAAAAAAGGATTTTTGTTGCTTGTTCAAACTACTTATTTACAATGACCTAAACCAGTGTTTCTCAACCACGTTCCTGGAGGACCATCAACGCTGCTGTCATGTTCACCAGCGATCAAGGACTTAAGAGATCGCTGGTGAACTACATTTCATCATGAACTACAAATCATCACAAACTACAATTCCCATCATTCCGCCACACACACCCGGTTTCCACTTCCACTCATCACACACACAGCTGCATCCGATCACTACTCATTGTTTGGACTATTTATACACCCTGGACCCGTCTTGTCTTTGCTCAGTTGTTTGTTATTCTCAGTCGTTGTATTTTTGAATGGTATTGTTTGGTCTTGTTGTTTTTGCTTAGTTTATCACAGTTCCTGATCATAGTTTGTTGTTTTGTTTATTGTTATTTTGTTACTTTGTGTTCCTGGATGTCCTGTTTTTGCACGATGTCTCATCATTAAATGCACATGGATCCTACCCCTTGTCCTGTCTGCAATACCTCCCAATAACGTGACAGAACAACTAAGCCATTATGGATCCAGCAGATGGTGAGATAATCAGACTCCGGCAGGATGATCGCTCCGTTGAGCGATCCATTGTGGAGTTTTTGGACTTGGCCCCGAGAAGCAGTTATCCGGACTTACTGCTGATGATGTTTTTTAGAGCAGGACTTTCAGACCCAATTCGTCCTCATATGCCAGCTTATGAGGAGGATTGTGGTCTATATTTTTTTATGGAGTTTGCCCTTTTGTTGTCTGGCTCTCCCCTCACTATTTCTGTTTTGGAGTAGGAGGAACCCCAGCAGAACAAAAGGAGGAGGGCGAAACTCAAACTCCGCGCTTATCCTCGACAGTCAAGTTCACGACCAGTTTTTTTTGAGTCCCATGAAGGGCTGGCAGAGCCGTGTGACTCCCCAGTGCTGCCAGAGCAGTCCCCTGAGTCCCACGAAAGGCCAGAGGTGCCACTTGAGCCCCATGAAGGGCTGGCAGAGCCGTGTGACTCCCCAGTACTGCCAGAGCAGCCGTTTGAGTCCCACGAAAAGCCGGAGGTGCCATTTGAGCCCCATGAAGGGATGGCAGAGCCGTGTGACTCCCCAGTGCTGCCAGAGCAGCCGTCTGAGTCCCACGAAAAGCCGGAGGTGCCACTTGAGTCCCACGAAAGACTGTTTGAGGCTTGTGATTCCTTAGTGCCGCTGGGGTTCGATGAACTGCCAGAGTTTCCTGATCCGCTGGGGTTCGGTGAACCGCCAGTACCTCCTGAACCAAAGCCTTCTGATCCGCTGGGGTTCGGTGAACCGCCAGTACCTCCTGAATCAAAGCCTCCTGACTCACTGGGGTTCGGTGA
>CAIGQV010017103.1:1576688-1587213 GCA_903798115.1 Danio jaintianensis | reverse complement strand
CTTAATTGATTTGTGTTGAGACAACATAAAGGAATCGTGTGGAAGTCAGCATTTCTTTACAGTGTAGATTAGCCTGAATTTTTCCACTCAATTTGTTCCTCACAAGAATGCAACCTTGTTTCTCTAGAAGCCATTTTGCAACAAACCCACAAAAAAAAAAAATAATAATAAGAGCATTACTTTTTCTCAAAGTAGTATTTTTACTTTAAGCCAGCAATTTTCATGTCATGTGACCACATGACATCACTCCTTGATTGCCAGGTAGTGTTTCACCATCTGCCATTACTTGATTCAAATGTGAAGATGGTCTGTGGCATTTTTCATGTAATGTTATCTGAGTTTTTGTCTAAGCATTTGCTATGGCAACAGATCTTTTTTTTTTTTATTTTAAATGTTGCTATTTTTGCCATGTCGACGCTAGAATAACAGTAACAGTAGCCTATAAAGTTATTCAGAGTGACAAAGATACCCTCAGGTACTGCCCTTCAGTTTTAACGTATTTCTAATGTGAGTTTGATTACCATCTTGCGTGACATTTATAGCCATACAGAAAGCACCAGCAGATAGTTTTCCTCAGATCTTTAAATTAAAATAACTAGCAATAGCATAGTCTAATGTTACATGTAACTATATGTTTTACTTAGATTTTATAGTACTTTTTTCCAAAATAAATATTTACGTTAAACCAAAGTAATTCAACTAATTCTATCAATCTCTAAAAAAAACAATATATTACCTTTGAGTGAATGGATATTCCTTGGGCAGAATAAATATTTTGATTAATATTAAATTACCCTTTTTATTTCAACCAAGTTCAAACTATAATTTGAGGAAAATGTAATAATTTAGCTGTTGATCTAAAGCAAAATTATACTTTGATGTAAGGTTAAAAAAGATATGTAAGATATATCCAAAATATATGCTGTACCAAAGAAAAAAAAATATATAATTACTGTAGTTGTTTAGTGGTAGAGTAAACAATATTTGTGCTTTGCGTGAATGTAATTGTTTTCTTGACCACAATAACTTTTTTGATTTAGACAAAAACAATTATACATTTTTTAAGTTTGAACAAAGCTAAATTCTACTTTGAGAAAAAAAAAAAATAATAATAATAATTTTGGAAGTTGGTTAAAAGTATATATATATACTGGAATGATCTCGTTCCTAGCAGTGAGGTCACAGAAATAGAAACCATTCCAAAAATGGAATCCCCTGTGGCTTGTTGCATATCACTGTCATGGTTGGTTTCAGTACAAACTCTGATTAACGTGTCATGGCTTATCTGGTTAGAATATGTAGTAACTGTTTATGACTGCCAACCTACGTTGCAACTGCTGGCAATATTATGCAATTTAACTCATGTATTGTCACAGACGTGCCTATATTGAGTATGCTACAACAGCTTTTAAAGTGACATGTTTGAGCTATAGCGTTTTGGGCTGTTCTGCGGCATATGGTGTCGTTCTATTTCAGGGGGTTCAAGTCCTCATTTGAGGTTCATTCTTTAATTCCCATCCCTCATTTGTCTAGGTTTCCTGACTGTCCTCTTGCTGTTCTTTCTAAATAATGGTGAAACACAGCAAACATTCAAAAAATAAGAGGGAATTTATAATTACTACAGACATATTAGAAAATAATCGAATTTTCAAAACATGAAATGTCTTGAGTTGTTTACTGCAGAGCAAGTAATATATGCAATCACTGTCACTTGATGAATCTAATGAACAAGCTGTCAGGCATTCCAAAAAAAAAAAAGAGAGAGAGAGATTTTAAAGAAACAGTAGTTTTGACTATTTGGCTGGGGAAAAAAAATAGATGCTGAAGGTTCTAAAGTGAAAAGAAATTAGTTATTAGATATTAGTTAACAAAACTGTTATTCATTCATTTATAGTTTTTTCTTCGGCCTAGTCTCTATTTCAAATGGCTCCTAAGTGGAATAAACCGCCAACTTATCCAGCATATGTTTTATGCAGCGGATGCCCTTTCAGCCGCAACCCAGTACTGGGAAACACTCATACACACTCATTCACGCACACTCATACACTACGGCCAATTTAGCTTATTCAATTCACCTATAGCATATGTCTTTGGACTGTGGGGGAAACTGGAGCACCCAGAGGAAACCCATGCCAACACAGGGTGAACATGCAAACTCCATACAAAAATGCCAACTGGCCCAGCCGGGACTCGAACCAGCAACCTTCTTGCTATGAGGCGACAGTGCTCCACTGTGCCGCCCTTCAAAACTATTATGTTGACAAAATATGTTCTCTGTCTGTTAGGGCTAATAATTTAATCAAGATTCTTTAATGTTTTTTTTTTTCATTGTAAGTCTTTGCTAAGTCAAGTATGTTTACATGGACACCAATAATCCGATTTTAATAAGATTAAGACAATACTTTGTTTAAGAGTCTACCATGTAAACAGCGATTTTTGATTGATTTAATCCAACTAATGTCATAATCAAGACGTGGAGTATGCCGATTTTAGTCGCATTATTGAAGTGCAGTACAGACATGTAAACACCTTAATCAAACTATTACCGTTGTGTAGGATTTTCACCGCAATTTGCGACAGGATAGTCTATACACACACGGCTGTTTGACACTATTCTCTGCACCTACCGAGTAAGGACCACAGACACCTGCATCTCAAAATGTGGAGGTTTTTTTCTCATACTGTATGCGGTATCAATTTCCCTCTCTTCCAGCAGTTCATACTTGCATCCAATATCTCGCTTATCACGGGGGGCATGCATGAAATGTTCCTGGATGAAAGTGAAACTGCCAAACTGCAGTTAAAGTTGACAAATTAAAAATGAAACACCTGGAATTACATGAATCTCTTAAGGAAACGTTGATAGTGCGGTGACGCAATGATGTTAATCGAATTATGCGCTATAACATGTAAAACGGGATCATGAAAGGAACATTCAAAAAGCAACTCATGTAAACACCTTAATCATATTATTGTCTTATTACAATGTTTATTGTCAATTGACAATTATTGTTGATTACTGATGTCCACGTAAATGTAGTCATTGTTGAATAAGATTATTGTTAATTTTTAACAAACAAACAAATGAATAAATAATCTAATTTTATGTATCTACTCATGCTGAAACAAATTACACTTTGAACCAAAAAATACTGTAATTTGTTATAGCTACATTTTTATTTTATTTTATTTTAGTATAATTTAACTGGTTTAAACTAAAACATTTCATTTAATCTAAATCAAAAGTATTTGTTGTGGTCAAGAAAATAAATTACATTCACGCAAAGTAAAAATATTGTTTAGAGACTAAATATATATATTTTTGACTTTAGTATAAAGTAGAAAACTATCTTTTTTTAACCTTAATCAAATACCCTAAATCATAGTATAATCTTGCTTTAGACCAACCTAAAAAAAAAAATACTGATATTTGTTACAGCTAAATCTGATGGTGCTTTCAGTATGGCTACAAATTTCATGCAAGATGGTAACAAGAAAACTCACATTAGAAACACATAAAAACTGAAAGCACACAAAAATGACCTTTTTTCATTTGACATTTCACATGACATGAAAACTGCTGGTTTAAAGTAAAAATATTACTTAAAAAAAAAAAAAAAAAAAAAAAACTTGCAAGAAGGCAAATTGAATCAACAGGTTATAATCAGAAATCACAATTTTTCACTTAACCCAATATATAAAAATGTACTTTGAATGAAAGACACAGTAATTTCAATGTTTTTCAGTGTTCAGGGGAAACTGCAACAAATCAATGTCAAAATAACCTATCCCTAACTTGTATTATATATTCTAGATTCTGTAGATATGACTTGGATCCCTACTTGACATTTTTTTTTTCATACTCATTTTATCATTGATTGTAAGTAATAGCATCTCTGCAGCAGCCAGGTCAGTCTGACTCCTGACTGAAATAAAAGCGAGAAACACTACAGAAAGCGCACATGTGGGGGAATACCAAATGATACTGTGCTCTGTCTTTAATGATTGATTAGGGAGCAGCTCAGCGAAGGTTTAGGTCGGGGCTTCTGGGAAAGAGGGTAGGGGTGAGCTAATCATGAATTGCTTATTGCGTGACAGAGCCAAAGAGGAAAACAAAACGGGTTTGTGGGAAGTGTTAAGGCTGTCTGCAGAGAGACGCTTTGTGCACTGGCCTGTATCTATATTAGATGAAATAAACACATCATCATTCTGTGGCCCAGACCCTCAGGAGGCAGGCTGCTGGATACCAAATTTGCACTAGTTGCCACTGTTATCTTCATCTTGCTTGACAGCTACACACTTAGTTCATACATGCATTGCTTGTCACTTTGGAACATTCAACAGAATACAAATGTATAGAATGAAATGCTCTGGGGGGAATCTGATATATACATATTACTATGGGGAGTCACATATCTTTGAATAATATGTCGTAAGATAATTCTAACCTTTAGATCTACACAGAAACACCAACTGACCCAGCCGGGACTCAAACCAGTGACCTTCTTGCTGTGAGGCGACAGCGCTAACCACTGAGCCACCGTGTTGCCCATGGTTTTCGTTTGTTAAAACAATAACACATTTTCAAATAATGTTTGATATAATAAGAGTAATATATAAGCAGCACTAATTTGCGCTGCTCATTTGTGCCACATGGAACGTTTATGGAACTCTATAATTCTGTAAATAACTCTAAATGCAGGAATTTCTGATGATATTATTTGCTTTGCCATTATTGCAATATTTTTGCTAAAAAAACAAAAATACATTGTTTGAGTTAACATTTTAGGTTTTTCTTATGCCAAGAATCATTAGAATAGTAAGTAAATATAATGTTTCATGAATATATTTAGTAAATTTCATACAATAAATATATTAAAACAATTTTTATTAACAATATGCATTGCTAAGCCCTAACTTGGACAATTTTAAGGCAATTTTCAGTATCTTAATAAATTGTTTTGAACCCTCAGATTTTAGATTTTCAAATACTCAAGTCTTGGTCAAATTTCATCCTGTCATACATTATGTAAAGCTTATGTATTCAGCTTTAAGATGATCTATAAATCTTAATAAAAATAAGAATAAACAATAATTGGTTTTGTGGTTCATGATCACATTGTCACATGTCTGGTGTATCTATGTTGTGTCATGTAATGTTATCTTGTGCTGTGCTCCATGTGCGTGTGTTTATGTCATGTGACCCCTCTGTTCGGTTTCCTTCTGTGTGTTAATGATCATTAGTTCCACCGGTTGTGTCACCCCTGTTTGTAATCTGTGTAATCGTCTCCTGTTTTGGTTTAGTTTATTGTCTGGTATTGAAGTGTCAACCTCCATGTGAGTCCTGTGTGCCAAGTTGCTGTTGTAAGTGCGATTTTTGTAAATTAATATGTGTGTTTTTGATAGTCTCTGAGTCTTGAGCATCTGTGGTGCGACACAGACTGTGACACACATATAATATAATATAATATTCATTCATTCATTCATTTTCTTTTCTGCTTAGTCCCTTTATTAATCCGGGGTCGCCACAGCGGAATGAACCGCCAACTTATCCAGCATATGTTTTATGCAGCGGATGCCCTTCCAGCTGCAACCCATCACTGGGAAACATCCACACACTCATTCATTCACACACATACACTACGGACAATTTAGCCTACCCAATTTACCTATACCACATGTTTTTGGACTTGTGGGGGAAACCGGAGCACCCGGAGGAAACCCACGCGAACACAGGGAGAACATGCAAACTCCACACAGAAACGCCAACTGACCCAGCCGAGGCTCGAACCAGCGACCTTCTTGCTGTGAGGCGAACGTGCTACCCACTCCGCCACCGTGAAGCCCATAATATAATATAATATAATATAATATAATATAATATGATATAATATAATATAATATAATATAATATAATATAATATAATATAATATAATAATAGAATATTTTGCCATAGCAAAATATAAGTCAGGCATTTCTTAATTAGACTAAAATGTTTTATTTTACTTATAAAAAAATGATGACATCCTCCTTCTCTGTGTTTAGGGCTACAAGACTGAATGTACGAGTGAAATACGAGTGTGCAGGAAAACATGATTAAAGCTTATATTTCAGATCACTTACTTCTCCATTAGTATGATTAATGTAGCCAGCTTACGTACCAGGCGGGGGCCTGGCTTGAAAAATGATGCAATTACACCTTTTTGAATAGAAGAGGAAAGCCCTCCTCATGATGGCATGAGTGTGACGCTTGTGGGACATTTGGGAGTTACATTGCTCTTTCTGCTATCAGTATTTCACTCTCACACTTACAGATGGAAACATAGCCCACCACTGGACACCTTTTTTTTTTTTTTTTTTTTTATATATACATGTTGTGCATACAATATCTGCTTGCAGATATTTTTATTGGGTAAGTATATTAAACTAAAACACAAGAGGAACAATCTTTGCTCACACTCAGGGTTGGGAAATATTTATTTATTTTTATTTATAACGTTTACAGTGTGATCATATATTGTAATGCTTATTAAAGGAGTAGTTAACATCCAGAATGATTGGTCACCAATGACTTACACTTCTAGCTGATGGTTATGACATTCATAGCAGGGAAAAGGATTGGAAACTACTGTATGGAAATCAATGGTGACCATCAAGTGGAAGTCGATGGTGACCAATCAGTGACGTGAACTAATTCTTTAACTAGCATTACAATGTATGATCACACATCTGCATCTGTTTTGTGCATATTTACAGTACTCTTGTATATTTTGGAAATAGTTATGTTGATCTGATTAATTAAAAATGATTAATAAATTACTTTATTGCACAGTGGATGTTATTATAATTATAAGATGCTATTGTAAGACAATGTACAAGAGGCATTATTGTGAAAAGAAAATCCTCAGCTCTTATTTACCTTAGTAGTAAAGGTGGCATTTCTAAAATTATTCATAGCCTTTGCAAACTGTCACAATTTATGGGAAAATCCAAAGTTCTATTCCATATCATTCCAAATAGCCCAAGCTGTTCTAAAGCATCCTAATTACACTGAATTAGAACAGCTGTTTTAATCAACATCATCAAAAAAACAACAACAAATTTCTCTGCTGCTGGTTTGTGGACAGTCATGGCTAAGACAACGGAGCTCAGTGAGGAACTGCGGCTGCACATTGTGGCTTCTCACAAGTCAAGAAAGAGCTATAAGACCATATCTAAATGTTTTGAAGTTCCAGTGGCTACAGTGGACAGTATTATAAAAAATACAAGATGTTCCGCACTGTGAAAAATCTCAGAGGATGTGGTTGAAAGCCAAAAGTGACACCTGTGCAGGTCAGAAAGATAGTGAGAGGTAAAAAAGGATCCAAGGATCACCACCAAGGCCATCCTGATGAATCTGGGCTCTGCTGGTGGCAACATCTTAATTGTTTGTTTATTGTATGATGTAGCCTTCGTTTGGTGTAAAAAATGGGGAAGCCTTCTTCCCTAAGAATACGATCCCCACTGACAAACATGGTGGTGGGAACCTAATGTTTTGAGGGGTTTTTTTTTAGCCATGGACCAGGGATCTAATCACAGTAAATGACACCATGAAAAATGAGCAATGCAGCAAAATTCTCAGGCAGGCAGGCAGTCTGCAGAGAAACTAGTGGACATTGGACATTTTAGTATGTCAACGACCCAAAACACACAGCAAAGTGATAAGGAAATCCTGAGCAGACAAGAACATTAACATTTTGAAGTGGCCCAGCTCCTGACATAAATCCAATTGAGAATCTGTGGAGGGAGCTTTATACACAGAACTTTTTATATACAACTTATATATATATATATACTATGACAACTTTATTTTTTTATTATTCATTTTGGAAATTTCATTGTTTGAAAGGACTGGGGCATGGGGGAAAACTGAGAATAAAGCACAACCAGGAGCTATGCTTCTAACCACAGATCTAGAGGTATAGTTCCAACCACACAATATCGCAACACTGTTTGCAAATGTTCATTGGAATGATGGATTCTCGAAACACATAATTGCAGAACAATTTTTTTGAAAAGGACAGAACTGCGATCTCAGTTGATGGTTTAGGGCAGGGGTTCTCAAACTCGGTCCTGGAAGGCCGGTGTCCTGCAAAGTTTAGTTCCAACCCCAATCAGAAACACCTGGGCAAGCTAATCAAGCTCTTACTAGGCTTTCTAGAAACATCCTTGCAGGTGTGTTGAGGCAAGTTGGAGCTATAATCTGCAGGACTTCGGCCCTCCAGGACCGAGTTTGAGAACCCCTGGTTTAGGGAAATGCTGCCCTGGACCAGGAGCATTTTCATACCAAAATGCAATAATAATTTAATTGGATGTGCACTGGTGTAAACAACACCTCAAAAGGATCTAGTCAAATCCATGAAACCCCACAGATTAATTTGTAATTCCTAACTCAAGTTTTTTTTTATTCTAAAAAAAAAAAAGGTCTGTTAACATGTATTCCAAATTTCAAATTAAAATATTGTAATTTAAAAGAAAAATTCATTCAGTTAAATTCATCTTTATTTAATAGTGCATTTTACCATGTAGATTGGTCATAGCAGCTTAACCTAGAAGAAAAAAAGAGTAAAATCCATACTACTTCAAATAGTTAAATTGAAACTGCTGAGTTTAGTATAATTGTCACTGTTGAAGTTCAGTTAAAAAGTAATAACACATTATATGATATAAAATATTTCAGTTTTTTGATGTTACTTAATAAAAATAAATTCACAGTCTACCCTATATTTACTTCTAATTCAAGTTGTTATAATTCAAAATGTTAAACACACAGACTGTGTCAGACTCTTTAATAATTAGCTAGATTGTATTTGAATCTCCACTCCACTATACATCTCCACTGATCCTTTTTGAGAACAATTTACTCTTGCTTACAACAAAACCAACCATTATCTAGTCTAAAACTCGTAATTACTTACTCCTGGTGTATGTTTGAGCATCATACTTTTCACTTGTGACATCTGACCATATTTTAATGATTATTTTTTGGGGAAATTCCTACTCCTGCTTTTAAAAAAGCCCACCAATAGCTGCCTTTAAACACATGTGGCAATGACATTTATGCCAGAAAACAGAGCTCTACTGTACATTCTAGAGTATCATTGACGTATAACCTATATAACTTGATCTATGGTAAAGCAACACTGTCATAACAGTATGGCTTCTTTAAAACAATGCATATAGTGAAAAACTGCTATAAAAAACAATTTGACTTGACATTGGAGCATAAAGCGACTGCCTGCAGTTCTATGCATTCATGATGAACACAACATGCAGCACATCTACTTTCCAAAACCACCTGTCACAGTGCAAAGCAGAGAGCAGTGGGTGCTTCATTACAGGAGATGCGTGACTATTTTTAGCGTGCAGGTAAAATCTTTCGTCTAAGTACTGCAGCTGCAAGTAAGACAGCACAATGACATCATCACTGCAGTCTAAACGACCTCTTGATGTGACATTTGTACCTTCTCATCAAGGTTGCTTTGATAATTATTGAAACAATGAACAAATCCGGTCTCATAACAATCGGCAGGCAGCAGATATGTGTGATAGAAAATTGCAAAGTAAGTTTACATCAAAATGGGACACACACACGTACTGTATACATGGTTTATGATGAGTCTCCATGACGCAATATATTTTATACTGTAAAAATGTGTTATATTAATGCTTATTATATGACCTTAGCCTGCTACCTCTAAAACCACCCCTTAAAACGTGGCAACATTTTAATGTCAAAAGACCACATTAAATATGATTTTTAACCATTTTGATTTATGTGGACATGGGGCATGTCCTCATAAACCATCTTGACAGGTCATACCCATGTCACTATACAATTGTGTGTCCTTGTATACCACATAAACCTGAACACACACACACAGGCATGCAAGCATTCACTTACAAACACATGCGTGCACATACACACGCACAAAGGGCTTTTTCAGTTGCATTAGGTAGAAATCCATTCACACGGGCCTTTGAAAGAGACTATGGCTGTATAACCAATATTTCTTTGACCACTGCCGAATCCTATTACACCGGGTCTTATAATCAACAGCCTTTTCAGCTGCCGCAGAAAGAGTTGTGATTACGCTTTGATTTCTGAAATCTTATTTTAAAGCCTCAAATTGAGAAGCTAGTTTTGTACTTGTGAGGCCAACAGTAGATGTGTCTGGGTTTTGTTGCTTCAGCATTAGTTTTGTTAGTGATTTCAGTCATCAAACACGTTTTGCTGTGGTCTTAGTTTGCTTCACTTTTTTTTTTTTTTTTTTGTCTTACTCAAGTGTCGAAACAAATGAGGCAATGATTATAGATCCAAACACTTCTAAAATTTGATTCATGCCACCTTTAACTTATTTAACTAATGTTGAACAAAGATTGTGAAGATAAAAAGATAGGAAGAAATTGTGGTAACATTAAATGTATCATTTTTCATCTGTAGGACCACGAGGAAAGAAAGAAAGAAAGAAAGAAAGAAAGAAA
>CAIGQV010017103.1:1559995-1571688 GCA_903798115.1 Danio jaintianensis | reverse complement strand
AGTTTCAGGAAGAACTTCAACAAATTTATTTATTTATTTATACACATGCTGTATAAATACAACTGGTCATATTTTTGCATGTATTTACATTAAAGCCCAAGAAGAGCTTTCAGAGTAATGCAGATGATGGTTCCGATTTCTAGTTAATCCATGCATCACATATGGTGCAATGCATTGGGAGTAAAACCCATCATGGATTAACCACAATTAACGAAACCCATAGAAATTACAAGCTGCATGTTAATGTATTAACAAGTGATCCATACTTCCATCACTCATTGTGAATTATTATTATTTTTGTGCATTTTATTCCAAATAAATAAATATGTACCCAAATAAGTAAAACATGTATACAGTCATTAAACTATTAATTTTCACTATGCCTGAAACTAATGTCAGCAAGCCCCCAGTACATTTCTTGTCATCCATTAACAATTCCATTTATCTCAGTAGTAGTTACACTCCTAGCAAATATATGATTTGCTATTTCATTTTTGCTCATGAAAACTTGGAGCCATTGGGTCAAGCCTATTTGTTCCAACCACTCGCCAAATAGAAGCTTAACCATCCAATCAATTCTCAGTACAATCAATCCTCACATTCCATGTTAAATATCCAATTTGTGTTTTCTTTTCTGAATTGCTAATACACACACATTTATTTTTCTCCTAGGACATCTAACATCCCATCATCCTTCCTATGACTTTTAAAAGAGCGCTAGAACTTTGAATCATAACAGCATTACAAACTCATGGACAGTTCCTATTGCACGTCACGTCTCTGTTTATAGCTATGCTATTCGTCAGATATGTGTGTGTGTGTGTGTGTGCGTGTGTGTGTGTGTGTGTGTGTGTGTGTGCGTGTGCGTGCGTGTGTGTGTGTGTGTATGTGCGTGCCATTCCGAGGACAGCCAAGCCTGTCACACAATTCGTGACAGATACAGACTTTTGTATTAGACATGCACTTGCTCTGCTTCCATTTATATCACTGAAATGTACGTGACAGGAAACTGGGATTCTTCGAGTTGATTGGCTAAGACATATTGGTGCACCAGAGAGGCACAGAGTGGAGAAACTGGTTAAGCAATAAATGAGTGGAGATAGCTGATGGAGGGGGAAAGGGGATGGATGGATTTTAAGCTCAGGGAAATGAAGTGGTGAAGCGTCTCGCTGGAGGCACGGGCGATGGATTGCTTGAATGAGCGAGGCTCTGGAGAGGAAGGCCGGAACACAGCCAGTTTAACACTGTGACGAGGCTTCAAATCTGAGGCTCAGCTGGCGGCACAGCAGGTGGTCTGCTTCATTCACGCTTCGGACAGAACACGTTTATCAAGACTAGGGGAGAGAGAGGACCTGAGTTCTGAGGTGAATATTTCCCAGCCCATCTGTCCTTGTCTTGTTTTCAAAATTCAGTTTTCACCTCACGTTTGCGTCTGCTTCCTGCTACACTCTGTACCAGCATGAGGGAATGATTACATTGTCATGCCTCTTAATACTGCACAACATGCCGCTCACTGTCTGTGCGGGAGATATTGCTCTTGTCCTGGTTGCCCTGATCTGTAATAAATACTCAACAAAGGCGTCTGCTTTGACTAAATAAATACATCTGAAAACAGAAATGCACAAAAAGGAATTAACCTTTCAGAGATGTTAAATAGGTATGAAATCAAACCACACTTCATACAATGTGTGTTTATTTCAATGTGGAAAGCAAGAGGGAAAATCTTTTGCAAACGGATTTTAATGTCTTTTGGGTAGACAGGAGAATCAGGAGAAAGAAAATACAGTATGTACTACAATGAAGATGTATTTACAATGAAAACAGTCCATTATGGAAAAACCACAGCTTCATGTGCTTCACGCTAAGATCATATTTAAAAACATATTTAAAAACAACTAAATCATATTTCTTAAACAACATGTTTCATGTGATGTTGTCCACAATTTTTATAACATGAAGCTAATATGTTTTTATAGCTGGAACTAGTGCTAACTGTCAGGTATATGTTAATTTAGCACTAGTTCTGTATCATATGTATCTGCAGGTGATGCCGTCGGCCCCTCCCCCACCTCAGAGCACTCACAGGCGGCTCACACCTGCAGCCAGAGAGCAGATCACCCCTCTGCATACCAACAAAGGCAAATTATTTAGCACCGTGAGTGTGAGGTATTTCCTTTGTACAGCCAAACCTATCTGCTTCTCCTTTCTTTTAAATTTAACAATTTAATTTGACTGTTTATTCTTTTCTTGTTTATAATCAGAGATTATGAACAAGAAATTCAAATTCACTACACATCTATACTAACTGTATTCAAACAACAACAATAAATTTAGTTAAATTTACATGCATATATAAAGCGTAGTGCAAATATAAATACCCCTTTATTAACCATAGGCTGTTAAACAAACAGAAACTGCTGGACGTGATGACGTCAGTAATATGCTAATTGACGCATGATGTAATCAAGCAACATTTAACGACTTTTCGAGCAGAGCTTAGCGCCTTTTCATTGAAAATAGTTGGCGACACTGTTTCCCAAATCCATCATTCCAACGAACATTCGCAAACTGCTTTGCAAACTTGTACGTTTGCAACTACACCTCTAGAGCTGTAGTTAAAATCATAGTTCCAGTTGTACTATATATTTAAAACCATTAATGTGATCATTTATATATGAGCTTTTTGTAAGTGGTTTTCTGTTTTAGAATAGAATATGGAAAATTCTCAATAATATTTGTAAAGGAAGCATAGGCCCTATATGTGCCGTTTACATATATTTCAATTAATATGGAAAACGAGTTCATGTTTTTACTAAAACTAATATTGGATTTTTTAAAAAATGTGTGTGCGTTTAAACCAATAATTTGCACAAAAAACGTTATGGGGATTTTTTCTAAAGAAGTTGTTACTCCACCCCGTTTAGAGTGTCATTATGGACGTTTTACATTATAACTAACGTTGTTCAAATGATGGATCTGCAACAGAGCAACTACGGTTTTGGGAAACACTCTTCGCTATATAGTTCTTTTCCAAAACGATGCATCATACTATGATAGTTCAGCCACGAGTTATGTCATTGTTTGGGAAACGCACCCCTGTTTAGTCCAGCCTTCAGTCTTTTTGTTAGATCAAGTTTTGGTCAACAAAATGTCTGGCCATTTTAATCTAGTTTCCTCTTCCTCTTTCCACATTTTATTTTTAAATCTAACCAATGAATCTAGCTAGAGTAATTGATATAATCTAACCATTAGCTATTGTGGACAATGTTGAAGAATAAAAACAGGAATTAAGTCTGGTGCCAATAACATAATTTATATGCTCTCTAAACCACTCACAAAATACAGACTCTGTACTGATGCCATTTCAGACACGTCACAGAACAGCTGTATGCGGTGATATAACCAGCTGTCATTTCACGCACTTTCCTTATGTGGCCTAATCAGTGCGCATGGGAGGATGTACCCTTGAAGGGACAAGCAACTGTACCAATTTCAGGTGTGAGAATGCATGCACACATAATATGGAATAGGTTCCTCTCAAGCAAAAAAATGCAGTTAGTTAGCCTTTGAGCAATGTTTGTGAGACGTTAGCTGTTTGGAATGTTCTGTTTCTTGTGGATTATGTTTCTTTCAGAAACATGAAGAACATTATTTTATTGAGCATTAGCCACAATAGAGCAGGATTACTAGACATGCACAAGACATTCCTGAAACTTCCCGTTATGCAGCAACATTAAAAACACAACCAACATAACATTCTCTTTACCAGAGCAAACATTTAGCAACAATTGCATTAGCAAAAAATGCATCCTTTTTGTTCAAAAATATTGTTTATATTGTTAGCCTAATAAAGTTCAGTAAAAATCAATTTCCAATCACAAGCACAAACCTAAAATAAAAGTTAATTCAATTATAAAATGCTATAAATATGCAGTTAGCTATTTTTTATTTATTTATTTATTTATTTATTTTCTCACTTTTTCTTTTGTAAAGTCATGGTTACTGTTCACTAGTTTTCACACGTTTTTGTAAATTGCATTAAAACCGGTAAGAACAGTTTGAAGCACAAACATCATAGTTATAACTGGATCATGAAAACCACAACAATAAATGAATTAATAAATCAATACAAATTGAATTTCACACACGTATTTCATTTTATTATACTGTCTTGGATAATGTTGGTTTCTACTGGCACATGGTATAGTGAAAGCATATTGGAACAGTTTTTGAACAAACCTTCAAATGTTTCTCACATTTCCACAGAGTACAAAAAATTTGATGCAATCATCAGCGCCCAAGAAGTGTCTAGCAGCAACACAAGCTATGAATGAGCACAGCAAAGCACTTTAAAATGGGCTCTGAATCTTGGAATGCAAGTCAAACCAACTCGCTAGGGATGAACACAAGGCCAGAGTGTTGACAGAGCCTGTGGGCTTAGCAATGACCAACACCAACACTCTCACCACTGCAGATGAATCGGGTAATACTGCAAGACCTCAAATTAAACATGAGTACAGACAATTAGAGCCCATGGGAGAACATGGAGCTGGACAGGAATATGAGTAATATTATCAGACCCTGAAGCTCTAGCCTTGACTGAAATGCTAATCTGTCATTATCTTTGAAAGCAAATGTAAATG
Source organism: Danio jaintianensis (assembly GCA_903798115.1). Classification (NCBI taxonomy): domain Eukaryota; kingdom Metazoa; phylum Chordata; class Actinopteri; order Cypriniformes; family Danionidae; genus Danio; species Danio jaintianensis. The sequence continues at coordinate 1,567,045 of CAIGQV010017103.1, read as the reverse complement.
AATTTTTTTTTTTCTGCTCATCTATTTACCCTGACCACATGACCTGTAGTGGTTTTTAAATTAATCTTTGACCCAGACTATAAACCACACATAGAACAACATTGCTTAAAATAATAATGAATATCTACACAGTGGACCTTTTTGTGTCTTGAGGTTTTGGATTTTCACATTAGCCACATAATGTCATTTATAATGCAGTTTGAAACCAGGAGTCCAACATATGATGAAACTACACTTTGAAAATTAAAGTTTTTATTCATATCTACAATTCCATAGATCCACACATAATCTATAATGGACCATTTATACAGAATGCATTACTCCATTCCAGTGCTTTCCATGTTATTTATTCTTTTTGATCATTGCATGACCATTATGCTTGCGTTTCGCGTCAACTTTTACTATTAGCACCACTCATCAGTGTCAGTTCAAAAGCAGTAGACCAATCAGAAGAACTCGGAGATGTGGCAAGCATAGCAAGTTTCTGATTACAGGCATTCAGTGCCTTTGTCCTGATACCTTCATGCTGTACAATGCACTTCTTTTAAAATCATTCCTCTCAAAAAAACAAAAAACATAACTTTGCGTCTAGTGTTTTTAGATGCAAAGATGCATTCTTTGTGAATGGCCCCTAAGATCCATAAAACGTTCCATTTCACAGAAGGTACTTTTAAGGGAAAAATGTTCTTCACATTTAGAAAAAGGAAACATAATGCTATTTTAAGAATTAAAAAAAAAAGTTTATAATAATAATATTTTATTTAAATTTATTCTATAACTGAAGCAATAAGCACAAAACTGTTTATTTACATTGTGTTCGCATATTCATGGATGTCAAAAAAACAACGGTTATGCTTTGGTACAAGCCACATTTGTTGCCACTGCACTTTTCCCCGGCTTTCAAGTCACCTACTGTATCTTGCTGTCACTTAGAGATATAATGTTAATAAACTTTACTGATTAAATAAAAAAATTAAAGCTTATTTGAAGAAGCTAGACTACGGGACATATAGGCATTTATAATTAGATAGCTGTAGTATATTATTACAATACCTCTCTCTCTTCTCTCTCTCTCTCTCTCTCTCTCTCTCTCTCTCTCTCTCTCTCTCTCTCTCTCGCGAGAGTGGTGTAGAGAGTGGTGAAGGTTTGGTGGGGAAGAGCGTTTTTTCTACTGTCTACTAAATATTTGTCTTTATTTCTTTCATTTCTTTCATTTGTATATATATATATTTTTCTTTTCTCTTCTTTTATGTAATTTGTTTAGTTTTTTTTTTATTAATTATTTGGTTAGTTTTTTTTGGATTTATTTGTTTCAATTTAATTGGTGAGTGAGAGAATGGCGTCGCTCGCGAATGAGCGAACGCCATCTCTTTCACTTCGCCACGGTGTTAAGTGCATGACAGAACAGGAAGTTAAGGTGGAAAGTGTGCTACTAGCCGTGGGAGAACAAATTGGCTGTGAAAATATAGTTTCGGCGTCTAGGATGAACAGAGCCGTAGTTGTTTTTCTTAAGGAAGAACGCTTCGTCGCGCAGCTTATTGAGAGTGGTGTAGTGATTAGTGGGAGTTTTTGTCACGTTCTACCTTTAGTTGCGTTAACGTCTAAGGTTATCATTTCAAATGTGCCGCCTTTCATCCCTGATGAAGTCATTGTGCGAGAGCTCATTAGGTTCGGAAAAATAGCGAGCCCGATAAAAGTTATATCGCTGGGATGTAAAAATCCAGAACTGAAGCACGTGATGTCGTTTCGACGACAAGTATTTATGTTTCTAAATGAACCAACGTTGGACATATCTTTTCGGGTAATGGATGAAGGTAAGTCGTTTATGATTTATGCTTCTACTGCTGGAATGAAATGTTTTGAATGTGGTGACATTGGTCACAAACAGTTTGCCTGTCCGCATAAAGTTCAAGGAAACACAAACGATGATAATGGTGATGTAAATAAGCTGGAGGGAGAGATTAATCAAGTGCAACGTACAGAAACGGAAATGATAATCGAGCATGATGTTGTTGATAAACAAGAGAATGAAGGGAATGTGATTCAGGGAAATGATATGAATGATGATCATGAGGCAACAGTGGTGCAAGAGGTTGTAGATGAAAATGATTTGAGTTCTGAGACTGCGAGTTCTAGTGGTTTTGTGATGCTTAATAAGAAAATGGAAGGACCAGTAGAAGGCCTATTAGAGGATGAACAAAAAGCAGATATGAGGGATGATGACGACACTTTCTCTCAGATGTCAGATTTTTCCGAAATGGGTTCTCAAATGGAAGATAGTAATTATTATTCTCTACAAGAGATAAATGAATTTTTGGATGATACTTTCGGAAGAACAGTTGAAGTAGAAGATTTTTTTCCAGGTACTGAAAAATTTGTGAAAACGGTTCTTAGACTGCGGCGTACTGTTGGATTGGATGAATTGAGTGATAAAAAGAGATTTAGATTGGGGAAGTTCCTGACAAAATTAAGGAAGCGTAAAGGCTCGTTTTCAAGAAAATAGGTAAATGAGTTTGAAGCACTGGGTGTTCTTTCTTTCCTGTTTTTTTCTAATCTTTGTTGTCTCTTTCTCTTTTATTAATATGGGGCTTATGAAAATGGGTTCTTTTAATATAAATGGAGTGAGAGATCAGAATAAAAGGGCTATATTATCAGAATTTTTAAAAATTAATAAAATTGATATTATTATGTTACAAGAGACTCATTCTGATAAGGCAAATGAGATAGATTTGGGTCGGTGGTGGGAAGGGAAGTATGTACTCAGTCATGGTTCAAGTTTAAGTGCTGGTGTTGCGGTTCTTTTTTCAAAATGTTTGAATGTTGACATTTTAAAAATTGAAGAAGTGGTAGCTGGAAGGGTATTATTTGTTCATGCACAAGTTGAAGGAATGGAATTTTTATTTATTAATGTTTATGCACCAAATATTGGTTCTGAAAGAATTGAATTATTCTTAAATATAAAGAATCAGATTTCTAAATATGATAATAGTGCTTGTATAATCATGGCTGGAGATTGGAACTGTACTGAAAATTTTAAAGTAGACAGAAATGGTGAAGAACCTCATTTTCAGTCAGGATATGTGCTTTCTAAAGTGATTAAAGAGTACAATTTAATTGATGTTTGGAGAATTAGGAACAAAGAGATAAAGCAATATACATGGGTTAAAGTAAATAATAATGAAATTAAGGGGGCTAGATTAGATAGATTTTATATGTGTAAATCTTTTAATAGTAGAGTGGTAGATGCTGCTATTGTTCCTAGTGGCTTCTCAGACCATCATATGGTAACTATAGGTATAAATAAGAAAACAACATCCAGAACACAATATTATTGGCATTTTAATAAAGAACTATTATATAATAAGTTATTCTGTGAGAGTTTTATACATCTTTGGGAAAAATGGAGATTAGAGAAAAATAACTACGAAACTAAGTGAAGTTTCACAAACTAATTTCGAGAGGAGCACGTGATTTGATTGATCACAGCTGGACTCTCATCTGTAATTATCAGTAAGCCAATCAGACGAGTCCAAACTCACTATAAGTAGCCTATCTAAAATTATTCCCTTATCTTTGTTTTCGAAGAAAGCCAACGGCAGGACTTCTCCAGCTCCTTCTAAAGCTTCAAAAAACAACGAACAACAGCTCTTTTCAACAACAACAACAAAAAATAACAGCTACAGCAGCAGAAGCAACAATAACAGCAATTATAACAGCAGCAGCAACAACAGAAGCAACAATAACAGCAATTACAACAGCAGAAGCAACAACAACAGCAGACATGGAAACGAACGGAAGCTCCGCTCTCCCCGAAACTCCAGCCCCAACTCAACATCATCCAACCCAGCCGGAAAGCCGGCCAGAGACCGAGGCTTCAGTAAGAGGCAGAAGGCCCATCCGCTCTACTACAGCCAGAACCCAACGCCGCACGCAATCTCCATCCCCTACTTCTCCAAATCGCCACTTACCTTCACCAGCTTCTTCTCACGCCTCCGCCAGATCATCGTCCCTCACATCTAACAAAATGACTGTCAGAGAACTCCACCAAACTCTCCGAGATGCCGGAATCACCATCCCATCACGCTGCAATTAATCCTAACTTGTAAACTTTACAATCCATCGACTCCTCCCCCCAGGACCGCAGAACCACACGCTCCGGCCACGCCCCCTATCATCAACCCACTACTGCCTCGCAAGCACCCAGCCACTCCGGACCATTCAAGAAAGCTACAAAGAAAAGCAATTAAAAACAACTTCAAGGAATCGGAAACGCTGCAGCCACTATAACATTTCAAAACACAGAAAATCCCCCGGACAATAACGCTGCATTGAACCACCTACCCCCTTCCTCTGGCCTTCAGCCCCCAATTCCAGCTCAAACTACAGCCCTCTTCTTAAAGCTATCCCTACCACTCTCAACCCTCTTCAACACTCTCTTCCTTCCAAAATCCACCTTACTCTCTTCCACGCAATAACTTCATCATAGGGAGATGTTTCCGCCACCCCTGCAAGTTTCTCCACACTTATAACTACTGCGGCGGCGCGCATGCGCGTATCGTCTGCCAAGTGCAAAGATCCAATAAAAGACAAGAATTACTTGTCGACTCCTGTCAACATCTCTAATCTTTATAATGAATTACGTCTGCACCATGATCCTAACTTTTCTGAATTTCTCATTTCAGGTCTGTCTAACGGATTTCACCTTGGTGTCTCGACCCTCCCTTCCTCCAACCTCACCTGCCCTAACTTACAATCTGCCAATGCTGAACCAGATATAGTAGAACAATTAATCAAGAAAGAAATTGAAAACAATTCATGATCGGTTCCTTTATTGCTCCCCCGTTTAGCGTTTATCGCATCAGCCCTATAGGACTGGCTATCAGAAATTTTTTCTGGCAAGATGCAGAAGCAGCCCAAAAAATATTCGACATACTTCAGAAGCTATATGCTGGATTCTCGCCAATAACTATGGCGTTTCACACGTAGTCCATCTCCTAGACGATTTTCCTTATCATCTCTTCCCCCAATACCAGCCAAACACCTAGCGATAACTCAAGTTCAAGCGCGAATTGCTGTCCATTTCAGGACACCTAAATTTCGCTACGCGCACCATTTTCAGGGACGCCCCCTCGTCACTCACCTCCTTCAACTCGCAGCATCGGTTCACGGACTGGAAGATAAATTATCTTTATCCGATCCCTGCCGTAACGAACTCAACCTCTGGATTTCCTTCCTTAGTGCTGGAACGGTTGCTCATTCTTTTATAGCGATTTAATCTCATCTCCAGTAGATATCCGTCTTTACGTAGATGCCGCCCCCTCCTTAGGCTTCGTGGGATATTACCAGGGCCGTTGGTTAGCTTCCACTTGGCCTCCCTAAAATGCTCAAAATACCATCTCAGCATATTCGTCAGCCCCTTTCGAATTATACCCCAAAGTAGCCGCCACCATATTATGGGGAGATGAATGGTCCGCCTCCAGCATTCTCATTCATTGTGAAAATAAGCTATTGTTCACTGCATTAATAAAGGGCGCTCTCTTTCTCCCGCTATAATGCCGCTCCTCAGTCGCCTTATTTGGACTTCCAAAAAAAAAAAAAAAAAATTTTAACTGTTATACATGTTCCCGATTTTCATAACCAATTGCTGACTCTTTCTCATTTACTTTCCAAAGATTCAGACAGTTAGCACCAGAAGAAGAGTCGATTCCGATCCCATCCCTCCTTATGCAGAGATGATATTCCCTTAAACCACCCATGCACAACTTGCACCAAACATCTATATCTCCTATCTTACAACAGTAGCCCCAGAACACTACAATCATACCTCACAGCATGGGAAACATTTAAACATTTACATTCCCCATACAACGCTACAGTTCCCAATATTTTCCCTACTACAATCACTTCATTCATCACATATCTCCATTCACACAAACTCATCCAAGCCAGCTCTATTAAAAGCTACCTAAGCGGACCCCAATTTCTCACAAGTTTATATATGGCTCCACACCCGATTCCATAGCTAATGCTCAAACCAGCCTTCTTACTAAAGGCATTCAAAAAATCCACCCCACCCCTCCCAGACTTCAGGCTGCCCATTACACACAACATCCTTTCCAAACGTATTTCCACACTCAGAAAAGGCTACCTATCTTGACATACAGACCACACCCTTGATGCTATGTTTACACTCACATTTGGGGTTTCTCAGATGTTCTGAAATCACTGAATTTGATTCTAATATCCACCCCACCATCCCAGATCTAGCTTTGATTGACGAGGAAACAATATCTTTCCGCATCAAACAAAGGAACAGATCAATCTTAAAAAGGGCACTTCATCTATATATCTAACATCCCCTCCCCTACAAGCCCATTTTAAAACTCTCCTTGCATACCTTCACTATAGAAAGACATTAAGTTTTACTCCACTCTCCCCTCTCTTCTTAGACGACACAAACCAACCAGTAACACGTTTTTGGTTCCACAAACACCTCAAAACAGTCCTTCTCCTTTCAGGCTTCCCACCAGAATCATACTCTAGTCACTCATTCAGAATAGGAGCGGCCACCACAGCAGCACACAAGGGCTATCACAACATTATATACAAACACTGGGAAGGTGGTCTTCAGACGCCTTCAAATCCTACATTCGCCTCAGCCACTGTCACCTCAAAGAAGCCCAGAAGGCCCTCACCAGTCGACACCCTATTTCCAGTACACAAGGACAAGGGCTTAATCCAGCTACACCAAATTTCCAAGGGCGTGGGCACGACCCAGCCACAGCACACTCCCAAGGGCTAGGGCATGACCCAGCCACATCAACCTCCCAGAGGCGAAGGCTTGACTCAGCCACACCGTCTACTCAAGGGCGAGGGCATGACCCAGCCACATCAACCTCCCAGAGGCGAAGGCTTGACTCAGCCACTTCGTCGACTCAAGGGCGAGGGCATGACCCAGCCATCTAAACTTCTGTCCTTCCTTCCAGCTCTGAGTACCACTCAGCTTTCTCCCTAATCACTCACTCAACTCCCGCAGGAGTTCCTCCCGCC
>CAIGQV010017103.1:1547522-1558567 GCA_903798115.1 Danio jaintianensis | reverse complement strand
CAAACCTGCTATTATTATCAACCAATATCTAAGTGCGAACTCTTGAAATGTCAGTGGTGGGAAGTTGGAAAGGCGCATATAAAATTGTTTTGCCAGAGTTATGAATCTCAAATTTCTTTTAAAGTTAGGGATACGGTAAAAAAATTGCTATGTGAAATAGGAGAAATGGAAAAAATTATGTTAGACAATGAAGAGGGAATTGATAAAAGTGAAAAAATATATAAGAAGAAGTTAGAGTTGAAACAATTTTTACAAGAACAAGTCAAAAATGCTTTAATAAGGTCACGTTTTTGCACTGTTAAGGATATGGATGCATCTAGTTCCTACTTTTTTAAACTGGAAAGAAAGGTGGTTCAACACAATCCTATGCTTCATTTAAGACATCCAAATGGAATAATTACGGACAAACCAAATTAAATGAAAAAAATTGCGGTTGATTTTTATTCTGAACTATTTAGTGCTGAGCAGTGTGATGAAGAATGTGCCATGAACCTTTTTAAAGATCTTCCTAAGCTGCAAAATAAACAAAGAGAAAACTTGGACAGTGATATCAGTTTGCAAGAGCTCACAGATGCACTACAACAACTTTCATTAGGACGTTCACCTGGAATTGATGGAATGACTACAAAATTTTATCATCATTTTTGGAACATTTTGGGACAAGATTTTCATGAAGTTGTAAAAGAGTGTTTTGAAAATGGACTTCTTCCAAGTAGCTGCCGAAGAGCAGTTTTGTCCCTTTTACCAAAAAAAGGGGATTTGGGTTTTTTAAAGAACTGGAGACCAGTTTCACTGTTGTGCACGGATTAAAAAATTTTAGCTAAATGTTTAGCAAATAGGTTAAAATGTTATTTGGAGATAATTATTCATGGTGATCAGACATATTGTGTACCTGAACGGTCTATTATGGACAATCTTTTTCTTTTGAGAGATGTGATTGATTTGAGTTTAAAAAATATATTAATATGGGGCTTTTAGCATTAGATCAGGAAAAAGCCTTTGATCGGGTTGATCATGGTTATCTTTTCAGTGTTTTGAGTTTTTTTGGTTTTGGCGAAAAGTTTATTTCCTGGATAAAACTGTTATATCAAGATGTTTCTGTGATGGTGAAGGTGGGAGGAGGGTTAAGTGCCTCAATCCCTGTGAGAAGGGGAATCAGGCAAGGATGTCCACTCTCTGGCCAATTATATAGCATTGCTATTGAACCACTTTTAAGAAAAATACGACAAAATCTTAAAGGTTTTTTAATACCTAATTATGTAAATTGTGATAAGATTGTGTTATCTGCTTATGCTGATGATATAACAGTTTTTATACATGGAGAAGATGATGTTAATAATCTCCAAAAAAATATAGAGCTGTATGAAAAGGCTTCTACTGCAAAGGTTAATTGGAACAAAAGTGAAGCATATGCAGTAGGTCGATGGATGAATAAAAGGCTTCCAGATCTACCAGGAGGATTAAAATGGGGGAGAGAAGGTCTTAAAATTTTAGGTGTGTTTTTGGGTTCTTCTAGTTTTCAGGATAAAAATTGGGAGGGACTGCTGGAGAAGGTGGTGGCCCGATTGTCTAAATGGAAATGGCTATTACCACAAATGTCTTACAAGGGGAGAGTTTTAGTAATTAATAATCTGGTAGCGTCTACACTATGGCATAGGATGATGGTGGTTGAACCACCAGAGGAGTTGGTGATGTCTATCCAAAAGAAACTAATAGATTTTTTTGGACTGGTCAACATTGGATTCGTGCTGCACAGCTGTATTTGCCTAATTGTGAAGGAGGGCAAGGACTGATAGACATCAAGAGTAAAATTCAAACTTTCAGACTGGTTTCAGCCCAAAAACTTTTGTGTAAAAACAAGTTGTCATGGATTCATACTGCTTCTGCAATCTTGAGAACAGTAGAGGGGCTGAATTATGATCAGCATCTTTTCTGGATACAAACTAAAGACATGGATTTAACAGGGATTACATCGTTTTATAAATCAGTTTTACAAGCATGGAACAAAACTTTCAAGATTAAAAGAATATCTGACGTCTCTAAATACTGGGTGTTGGAGGAACCCCTCTTTTACAATCCAGTGGTTCATGGTACATTGATATCTTCGAGGAGTGTAAAGGAGAATATGATTAAAAGGAACTGTACAAAGTTAAAACATCTGGTCACTGTGGATGGATGGAAGTCTGTGGCGGACATAATGGTTTTCACAGGATTGAGATCCCATCGTTTGGCTATACGATTCTTGGAGGAAATACGCTCTTTTTTGCCTGGACAGTATAGAGCACTTTTACAAAAAGAAGATTCGAGTGAAGAAGTTAAAACTCTCCCTCTGGTGGTATCTTCGAATTGTTCATCAGGTGTGTTTGAGGAAGAGACTGGAATTTCTAAAATATGGACGGTCGATGGAATGTCCAAAAAGGTTTTATACACCTTATGTGTTAAAAATGTTCACAAGGACATACTAAAAGGACAGCTGTTGAGATGGACTAAATGGTTTGGATCTAATTTCCCCTTGAGAGATCAGTGGAGGTCCCTGTATAAATCTCCACTTGAGAAAAGAACTGGAGATTTGCAGTGGAGACTTGTTCATGGGGCGATAGCTACAAACAAACATGTGTCTCACCTTAATCCAGCAGTAAGGGGGGAGTGTGTTTTTTGTGGTAAGGAAGAGAATGTAGAACATTTGTTTTTAAGTTGTATACGACTGGAAGACCTTTTTAATGTTTTAAAAGAGTGGTTTAGAGGTTTTGGAGAAACCTTTTCCGAATGTATTTTTATAGGGGGAGTAAAGTACAGAATGTCAAAAAAGATAATATTGACTCTTTTAAATTATGTAATTGGTACAGCAAAATTGTCAATTTGGAAAACTAGAAAAAACAGGATATCAGGTGTTGGTGGAATAGACCCAGTGGTAATGTTGAAAGGTTTAATCGCAAATAGATTAAAAATTGAATTTACCTTCTATGAATTGGTAGGAGATCAAATAACATTTGAAGAAAAGTGGTGTGTAGGAGGGATTCTATGTTGTGTTTATGAAGGTCAGCTTGTACTTAATTTATAAAAAACAAAAACAAAGTGGTTGGTGCTAATTATTTATTTTGGTTTTATAATTGACTTAAAGATTAAGGAAATATATTGTGGATGAATATTTAATGGATTGACAATGTTTTGCTAAAAACTTGTATTTAATAAAGCTGTTTTAAATCTCTCTCTCTCTCTCTCTCTCTCTCTCTTTCTGTTTCTCAGTGATTATTTTATCTTTTCATAGCCCTTTCTTGACTACCAATTCAGAATAGTCTGCTGGACTGCACTATTTTCAAACTTTCCAGCTATTTTTGAAGCTGATGTGGTCTCCCAAAAAGAACAGTAAAAACGAGTTTTATAGTGATATTGTCTCTGTATTACCAACAAAATTGTAGTAACAATGATGGAGTGCAGGAGTGAGAATGGATTGATATATACTGTATATGTCCTACTGTCAAAGTTAACATGTTAATACAGTTTCAAGATGCGACATTACATGAATTAAAGGTACATTTAAAACAGATAAAATGTGTAATTAATTTGTGATTAATCACAGGTTAACTCATGGCAATCGTGCGATTTATTGTTCTTTCATTCAATAATTTTCCTTCGGCTTAATCCCTTTATTCATCAGGGGTCGCCACAGCAGAATGAACCACCAACTTATCCAGCATATGTTTTACACAGCGGATGCCCTTCCAGCTGCAACCCATTACTGGGAAACATCCATTCACACTCATTCACACACATACACTACGGCCAATTTAGTTTATTCAATTCACCTATACCGCATGTCTTTGGATTGTGGGGGAAACCAGAGCACCCGGAGGAAACCCACGCTAACACAGGGACAACATGCAAACTCCACACAGAAATACCAACTGACCCAGCCGGGACTCGAACCAGCGACCTTCTTGTTGTGAGGCGACAGTGCTAACCACTGAGCCACCGCGTCGCCTGCGATTTTTTGTAATTAAACATTTTAATATATATATATATATATATATATATATATATATATATATTATTATATATTTGTGTTCATGCTTTAAAAATAACTTGCTGAAGGTTCTAATGAGTAGGTATTGTGGTGTAAATGATTGTTTTAGACAGCAATGAAATGCCAAGCAGCAACAGATTACTTTAATGTCAACATGGATGAAAAAAAAAAGTGATGTGAGTTTACTGATTCAGTATATTAGCTCGGATCAGAATAATCCTATTTTATGTCAGACAGAATATGTCTACACCTGCTGATGCTACTCTAACTTTTTAGGATTGTGCAGCACAGAACATTAGCATTAAAATAAGCTAAATTAAAATAAAAATTCTATATATTAACTTTGCTGCTGTCTATCTGAAAGTGATATTACAAAATAGTGATTTGAGGCGACACGGTGGCTCAGTGGTTAGCACTGTCGCCTCACAGCAAGAAGGTCGCTGATTCGAGTCCCGGCTGGGTCAGTAGGCATTTCTGTGTGGGGTTTGCATGTTCTCTCTGTGTTTGCGTGGGTTTTTCCTCCGGGTGCTCCGGTTTCCCCCACAGTCCAAAGACATGCGCTATAGGTGAATTGAATAAACTAAATTGGCTGTAGTGCATGTGTATGCATGTGAGAGTGTATGGGTGTTTCCCAGTACTGGGTTGCAGCTGGAAGAGCATCCGCATCCGCTGTGTAAAACATATGCTGGATAAGTTGGTGGTTCGTTTCGCTGTGGCAACTTCTGATGAATAAAGGAACTAAGCCGAAGGAAAAGGAATGAATGAAAATAGTGATTCAGTACACTCTAGTGTTTCAACAATTATTACTAAGTTTTAAGTTAATTTGATTTAAAATTTGTTTAATCAGACTTTTTCTGGAGATCAATCTTTCTTCAGGAGAAAGTCTTATTTGTTTTATTTCTGCTAGAATAAAAGCCATTGTTAATTTTTAAAAAACATTTTAAGGTCAATATTTCCTTCGATTGTCTACAGAACAAACCATCATTATACAATAATTTGCCTAATTAGCCTAGCTTGCCTAATTAACCTAGTTAAGCCTTTAAATTGCACTTTAAGCGAATACTAGTATCTTGAAAAATATCTAGTAAAATATCATGTACTGTCATCAAAGATAAAATAAATCAGTTATTAGAAATTAATTACTAAATCTATTATGTTTATAAATGTGTTAAAAAAAACTTTCTGTTAAACAGAAATTGGGGAGATAATAGTTATATATAGTATTAGTATCATTATTGTTGGGTAAAAAGACCTCATGTTAAGGTGCAGCATGGGTAAATATAGCTCTTTTTTCTCAACTCAAGCCCAGCTCATTTTATTTTTATGTCTGGAGGGGCATGAGAATTCAATGACCTTCCAGTTCTTCTTCGCTCACTGATGTGTTATTGCAGGCAGGACTGAGAGGGTGTAGAAAGCAGAGAAACACACTTCATTTCCATCCTCTCAGATTTCCTACACCTCTTTTATTGATCAGCTGAGAGAATGCAGCCCTGCATCACTCCACAACACTGACACTGGCAGTCGACATGAGCCAATTGAGATGGAAAGGAAGAACTGATACATCTTCCAAAGTTTGATGTTTTGATGCCTTTGGCAACGGCCAGTAGCTACAGACAGACAGGGGCAGAATTCCCTAGACTATCTTATAGCAAATATGATCATAAGAACTCACATCATATATAATGCATTTGTTGTAAAATAATAAACACTGCAGCATAGTCCACTTGCAAATAATGTATTGTATGTATTGATGCATTGTATAAAACTGCAAAAAAAAACTGCAAAAATAAAAAATGCAAAAAATAAAAAATAAAATCCGTATTGAAAGAGTATATGTTGAAATTGGGATCACAAGCAAATGTCTTTGTTTTCCAAAGAAAAACATATTTTGATGCAATTTACAAAACAATTTTATCCATTTCACTAACATAAAATTGATCAGTTGACTGGCGGTGACAAAATTGATCAGATGGTTTTTATTAATGTTCAGTATTTACAACAATTTGCATCAGCTTTTGTTTAGATTTTTTAAAGATATTATAAAGTTTATGTAAATGTTTGCCCCCCAGGGGTCCCCAAAGTGGAATGCACCGCCAACTTATCCTGCATATGTTTTAAACCGCGGATGTCCTTCCAGCTGCACCCCAGTACTGGGAAACATCATTACACACTCATTCACACTCATCCGCTATGGCCAATTTTCATTCATTCATTCATTTTCTTTTCAGCTTAGTCCCTTTATTAATCCAGGGTTGCCACAGCGGAATGAACCACCAACTTATCCAGCATATGTTTTACGCAGCGGATGCCCTTCCAGCTGCCCTTCCAGCTCATTCACACACATACACTACGGCCAATTTAGTTTATTCAATTCACCTATACCGCATGTCTTTGGACTGTAGGGGAAACCGGAGCACCCGGAGGAAACCCATGCCAACACGGGGACAACATGCAAACTCCACACAGAAATGTCAACTGAACCAGCCAGGACTCGAACCAGCAACATTCTTGCTGTGAGGCGACAGTGCTAACCAATGAGCCACTGTGTTGCCCCAGTATTAAAATAATATTATTAGAAAAGTTTTGTTTTTAAGACAAAGTACTTCTGACTCTTTATATTAAGCATCATCAACCACTGTAATGTGTAATTATTATTAATATGAATTGCTCATTCATATTTATGATTTGATAGTGTGGTTATTGTGTTTACTTATGTATGTTCTTGTTTTTTTCACTATATTTAAACTTATCTGGGTGTGCAGAATTCATTTCTGTAAATGACAACACAATGCTTACACAAAACCTACCCCGTAATTGAGTCTTAAACTTAACATTATCATTTTTTAAGACACCTAATATAAAGTGTGATCAGAAATTCTGCAGTAGAATTGTGTGCTTAAATAATTCAGTTACCTGTGTTCATATCTTCACAAATATTCCAGTTCTAAATGTTATTTAGAAAGAGGACAAATTATGTGTTTCGGTGTATTCAAAGTGACACGTACAACCACATTTTGAATACAAATCTCTACACAAAAAAGAAGAGATCACCCAGATAATCAAATGTCTTTTAAAATTTGACAAATCAACCTGGATAAGGCAAAACACGGCTAGCTTCGCAGAGAAGAGAAGCAGAAAGGTTGCAGGGTGTGTGTCTTTTGCAGGCGCTTGTGAATGTTGATGGTGTCGTCTCGTCTCATTAGTATTCCACCTCCATACCGTCTCTTATAATGAAGACTTCTGCAGTGGCCAGTCAATGGTGACATTACAAAGAGCAAACAACATCAGAGCAAAAAGAAAGGGGAGGAATTTTAACATCACTTCCAAGCTTCCGAGTGATTTTTCTGATGAGGAGGAGTCAGAAGGAAAGCAGCCGTAAGGCGAATGTTGGGAAGACATTGTTACTAATGTGTGAAACATGAAAAAGCAAGGCGTATCCAGCGAGGTGAACTTAGGCAGAACTAATGCAGGTGTTTGTGTGAAAAGAAGGTGTTTTGTTACTTACGCATTTGCGCATGTACACATAGTGAAATGTGGTGCGAACTGCAGATGTAGTAATGTAAAATCCATGCACCGTGAAGGTCGCACACATGGCAAGTGTTTAGTACCAGTCATTGATTTTCAGTGGCTTCAAATGAAGGTTTATCCAGCCATTTAGTATATAACATTAACTTTAAGCACATTGGAGAATATTTAATAAACTGTGAAAATATTAAGGTGACGCGGTGGCACAGTGGGTAGCACGTTCGCCTCACAGCAAGAAGGTCGCTGGTTCGAGCCTCGGCTGGGTCAGTTGGCATTTCTGTGTGGAGTTTGCATGTTCTCCCCGTGTTCGTGTGGGTTTCCTCCGGGTGCTCCGGTTTCCCCCACAAGTCCAACGACATGCGGTAGGTGAATTGGGTAAGCTAAAATTGTCCGTATCGTATGTGTGTGAATGAGTGTGTATGAATGTTTCCCAGTGATGGGTTGCAGCTGGAAGGGCATCCGCTGCGTAAAACATATGCTGGATAAGTTGGCGGTTCATCCCGCTGTGGCGACCCCAGATTAATAAAGGGACTAAGCCGAAAAGAAAATGAATGAATGAATGAATGAAAATATTAAGCATAATAGACTATAGGAGAAAAGGGCCACTGTACTGTCACAGAGGGTGGAAATGTAATTTTGCTGGATACGATTCCTTAATCGACATTCTACTTTTGTGATATGCTTTGATCAAATAAACAACTTACTTCACAAATAAATTGCATTGACAGCTACACTAATAACCCTTGTGTAAAATGCAATTCCTATATCCGTATTGCATGCTCATCATTATCTGCTATGGTAACTAATAATATACAGAAAACCATCTGAGCATTAATATAGTTCTTTGGTCAGATATCTTTCATGGTCACGTAGCTTAGACTCATAGAGTAATTATTGCCATCTCATTATCACATGACAAGACACAAAGCTTGGCTTTCTGTTTCTATGGTGTGCATTCAAATAAGTAGCAGTAACAACTAACACTCATATACAAAATACAAGCTCAATGGAAGTACTGTGCCCGTGGAATGTTTTTGCAAAATGAGACATTGCTTCTTATGCATCTAACCACATTTTCAGATGGAATTAACAAGTCAATGGTGCTAAAAGCATGTTCATTTTTATTCAAAGCAGATGAGTGCTAAACTGACAATTTTCAATTTCGTTGAAATGTTTGGTAAGTGGTGTCAAGAGGTTAATACTCTTATTGAATTTAAAAATAAAGTACAAGCTACACTAAACCCTATCCTAAGCCTAACTGATGGTGTTAACAAGTGAACATAAGAATCTATTTATTCATTTATTTATTTGCAGAAACAGTCAAGTCATTTCAGCTTGCTTCTATAATCTTTTTGATTTATTTTATCATGTCTTGTGTTTCGGGTAACTTTTTTTCTCAAAAGGCAATTACAGTCACAAGTTCCATCTAACATATGACAATGATTCAGTGTTTCTTGAATTACAATTTCTAATAATCATTTTCATTTCTACATAACTACAGCCCTCAAGATTCGTATTGAAGCATACAGTAATCAACATTTAAAGTCGATAAAGAACGTTTTTCAAAATGGTCAATAAAATTTTAAAATTGTCAATTGCCTAAGAAAAGAATTGGTGCTGTTCAATAGTTTTAGAACAACTTTTTATTACATTTTTTGGGGCGAGGGGAGGTACTTTTAATTGATAGGGCAGTAGAGAGTATAGACAGGAAATGATCAGAATAGAACTAAAGGCAGGAATCAAACTTTGTTGTCGTGAACATCAGAGTGCCATGTTTCTACACACTAACCACTACACCATTGGCGCTGACAGCTTTAGAACAACTTTGATGAAAGATTTTAATCCACTTCAAATGTTGACTTGTAGTTTATTCCTAACATAACTTAATTACATAATCCACCAGAGAAAAATACTCAAACACTAATTTAAAGTACAACATTAGTCTTTACTTCTGTACATATAAACGTTCCATTATACGTCTTTTAGTTTGTTAGTATAAAATCACATGGTATAGTAAAATATACATGGTATAGTACCACAGTGGAACCAGGACTATGTGACATCACTAATGATAGCTCTAGAAAACATGTCAGGTATGCAACACAGTTTGAGAAATGGTCAGGACTAGCTAATTAGTTTGTCAAACAATGCATTGTATATAGGTACGTTTCCATCCACCTATTTTTATGCGCATTTTGGATATGCGCATAAAAAATCGGTTGATGGAAACGCTAAGATGCGCATAAATTTAGGAAATGCGCATAAAAAATGTATGCGCATAACTGAGTAGGATAAACTTTTTATCCGATAAGAAAAGACGTGCATAAACTGCGATGGAAACACTTTTACCGAACAAATTCCTGTATGCGCATTAAAAAAAGGTCATGTGATTTGGTTATAAGAGATCATGTGATGATAAAAATGTGTGTAAATGGACAAACCAGCAGGCTGACCACATTGTAAAACATCTGAAATGGTGTTTTGGTCATTCTAAAATGCCTTGACCATTTCAGTATTAGTGTTATTATATTATTAATGACCTCCAGAATTGTTAAAAGCGTCTGTGCTCCGCGTCTCACGCCTTCAAACGCCACCACGCGTTCACTGCGTGTCAGCATTGCCTTCTGAGGCGCGAGTCATTTATTAAATGAAGAAAAGATTCACGCAGTTTCTCCTACCCCAGCAAATTCTGTTTTTACTGTTGATATTTGGCGCCATTTAATCAGGAAGTGACGATTTTGTTCTCTTTGACTCGTTGGATGGAAACGCTGCTTTATTCGCACATCTTTTATGCGATATTCCAGTTTTGCGCATAAAGTTATTTCGCATTTTTGGATGGAAACATAGCTTATGATAGTTATTGTTAAGTACCCAAGTTCTGTATAAAATATGATACAAAGCTAGTTTACTATGTTTCTGTACTAATTTACAAATCATGCACACAAATAGCATACCATTTTAATAAACCTAAATATACCTAAAACTACCCAATAATGATATCAAAAGCTTTAATGTTTATACTGTATTGGTATTATGAATCTGAATCTGATATCTAGGCATTTCTGAAGGCAAAAGCGGGTTCCGAACCGAAACTAGCAAGGTCAACCTTATTAAGTTGTGAGTGAGTGTGTGTGAATTTGAAAATAGCCTATAATAGTGTATGAGTTACTAGACCACCCCCAAAACTATGTACCCAGCCTGATCTCATGAGGAAATTTAACATTTTGTCAGTTAGTGGGTAATTCGGATGAAAATGTAAAATTTTTAAAAGGAGACGTGGCACCCAACCCCACCCCTAAACCCAACCGTCATTGGGGGATGAGCAAATCGTACTAAATTGTATGAATGAGATCATACAATTTCATATGAATTAGCCACTAAATCAAAACGTTACGAATTGCCATAAGATAGTGCCGATGTACCTCACTTTGTCTGGCAAGCAGGAGAGTAAAAATTTTGTTTTTGAAAGTTTGAAAGACATGTTTGAAGTAAACAG
>CAIGQV010017103.1:1501607-1547422 GCA_903798115.1 Danio jaintianensis | reverse complement strand
GCCAATATATACGTAAAACCGCTAAGTCATGTTGGGCAACCAGAAGCCATTAAAAATGGTCATTGGTTCAGGTTTGCTGTCAACATGTTGGACCAGCCATTGCACAGATGCATGCCTTGTAAACAATAGAGATGACATTTGACATCACACAATAGAAATGATGGCACAGACAACCCAAAAACTCCAGTTTTGTTGGTTACACAACTACACATGCCCTAGTGTTTTATGAAATTCTTAACCCTGGCAGGAGTTTTCAAAAAGTTTAGGTTTCAGTGACCAGATAATGTGTTTGTGTGAGGACAGATGACCAAACTGTATAAAAAAAGCTAGGGCTTTGAAAACAATCATATTTGTATGGACAGGCCCTCAGAAAGGGCCTTATGTTTTTGTTTAGCAGAATGTTGCTAGGCAACAGATGCACACATATTCAAAGACATGATAAAAAGGTAGCAAACACTGAAATGCATGTGGTCAATTTACTTTAATTTGCAATGAACTGTTATGGCCATTCAAGTTAGAAATACTCAGAACATTTTTATGTTTTGTAATTTTAATAAAATATCGTTCATTCATTTTCTTTTTAGTCCCTTTCAGCGGTCGCCACAGCAGAATGAACCGCCAGCTCATCCAGCATATGTTTTACACAGCGGATGCCCTTCCAGTTGCAACCCATCGCTGGGATACACCCATACACTCTCATTTACACACATACACTATGGACAATTTAGCTTATCCACTTCACCTATAGCGTATATCTTTGGACTTGTGGGGGAAACCGGTGCAACCGGAGAAAACCCACACGAAGAACATGCAAACTCCACACAGATGCCAACTGACCCAGCCGAGGCTCAAACCAGCGACCTTCTTTCTGTGAGGCGACAGCACTACCCACCCACTAAAATATCATTGTCAAAATGAAATATGCACACATTTAGGAAACGTCATGATACTATATTTATGTGGGTTTTATTTTAACAAATGTATTGAATTACACATTTTAAAAATGGTCAAAATGACTGCCTCAGTATTTCTAGCATTAAACTGATAGACACCCATATAATACTGACATAATAATGACAAATGTGCTTACACAAGAGAAAGAGAGAGTAAAAAATGAGAAAATATAGGCCTTTTCTGCATCTGCCCAGTGAGGTTTTCTTGAAAAAAAACTGCTTGGTTACATAGTGTGCACTGCAAAGTGAACGACAGGCGAGTAGACTATATAAAGCACATGAACTCTGGGCTCCTGTGTCAGCTTTAAGCACAGTAAGCTTTCCATGACAAGCTGTATTCATGAGAGAGAGTCTAACAACTCATCTTCATGACAGCCCCAATGCAAAGCAGCTTTCCTGTCCTCCTCTGTTTCCCTTTGCCTTTCTCTCCATGTGAAGGTGGCCCCAGACGCCTGAGCAGACTGAGTGCATACAGGGCAGGTCAGTGCGGAGAGATAAATGGTGATTTATCATGGAGATGTGCTGTAAATGTCCTTGCAGCCACAGTGCTCCTGTGGGAAGGGAATGTGGAGAGCAGAGGGCCAGAGAGATTAATGTCGAGCAAAAGATAGGTGTGACAGGAGATCAAAATCACAATCAACTTTACTACCTGTGTCCCTTTAAAGTGGGAGGAAGGAGAACAGAATGAATGACAAGAGATGAAGAGGGTTCAGCGTGGTTCCTTGCCAATACTATGCTGTCACATCAAAACACTTTTATCATAGTCAGGGCTGATTCCACATGGAATCTGCACATGCAGAAATCTGCATATTTTTAACCCATTATTGAGTCTATTTATTTACTTTTATACAACAGTTCTGTCTGGTTCTTGAATCTGATTGGCTGATAGCTGTGCGATATTCTGCCAGTAACACACTCGTCCAGCCTCTTAACCCTTCACCCTTGTGTATTACTCCACCCACATACAGCAACAAGCAGAGGACACTCTACAGTTTGACAAATATTGCTGCTGTTGGACAACATAATGTAGTTTTGAGGCTTTTTTTAGTTGAGAATGTAGTTGTTTAGATTGCAACTATGCAGTTTATTTATAAGGATAGTGTCTATTTTTATATATTTATAATTTCTGAGAGACGCGTTGGCGGCAATTAGCCTGTCATTAAGCAGACCAAAGACGTTGTCCATCCACAAGATGGCGACAAAGACAGCATAATAAGCCCTTAGAGGAGGAAAAATGCAGTGTAATTTTAAACTACAGCTGATCAAATCATTATAAATTGGATTATAAACTTTCTAAGTCGATCTCTCTCTTTTGTGTGTTGTAGTGCTGTATATATACCATAGTAATTGTAGTGTGTTGAGTGTGAGATGGGACTCATCTTAAAATCTTAAAACCGGAGAGGGCCATCTGTTTCTAATGAGTCTCCTGTTTTCATTACTGCCGACTAGTGAAGTAAACAAAGAAAGAAGAAATGCCTGCATGTGTTTCACAAACACAACAGTAATCTGGTAGTGATTGTGTTGCTTTGGCTTTTTCGTGGATAATTATTGTGATCTCCCGATTGCAACAGAGAAATACTGGGAAATCTCTGTAGACGGATGGCATTTCATGCCGTTCAGCCTTATAATCTTAAAATGTCAGCAAAATCACCTGTTTTGACATCACGCTAATCATTCAAATACTAGCTCTAAAGTGATGTTGGTGAAGTAGCAACAGTTCCTGCTGTTCTGACATCAGCTGCAGATGTGAAGGAATGGTGGAAGAAAATAGTTCCTCTTACAAAAGGATTTTGAGACTCTCCGTGTTTGATTTTCTTTTTTATATACATGATTATGCCGTCAAATTGTTGTATAAACGCAATATCACTCTCGTAGCAGTGCGATGTGGCTGTATATTGTCACTGGTGGGACACTAAGGCACGAGGCCGCAACGCACACCAGTGCCGATATACAGCCACATCGCACTGCTACTCGTATTGCTCATATACAAATGTGTGTAAATGTATAATTTTTGAGTTTTTATATTAATTTCAGTAATAGTATTGACAACTATGCAATTGTGTATACGATTTATTTACAATACAATATGCAAAGTAATATTTTATATTTATAATATTTTATCTTTTAGTAGATATATGATATGAAAAACTTGCATGTTAAATGGATCTGATTAGAATTCTTTTGAAAACCTTAAATAAAAGTAAAAAAGTTATTGTTTTTATTTCAGGTTTTAAGTTTTTAGTTGCTATATTCCCAAAATCACTCCGCATAAATTCGCTGTTTTATTTGCTAAATTCTTCACAGCACCGTGTTGTATGTTGAAATGTAGAATTTAGGTAACCGCATATTACAGTTACAATGAAATTTTAAATAGGTGGTAATTACAGTTACATCCAAAATGTATTTTAGATTACCAAAGTAATTACTTCAAATTTCAATATATTTTTTTATTTAATAATTGAAGAGTTCAGATGCAAAAACCTCTAAATGCCATCTAACAATTTCTTACAAAATGAGCATTTTTTAAAGTATTCTTTGTTTATATGCTGCTATTTCACGTTACAGGCAATGCAAACAATCTATTCATCACCATAAAAGTGAAATATCTGACTCTACACACAAGAAAAATGCTCAAGGAATATTTCTGATGGCATTTAGAAGCTCTTCAATTATAATTATGTAAAAGTAGAGATTTGAACCAATAAGGCAACAGATTCTCCATAAAAAGATAATTTCTTACACCAACAGTTCAGTTTGTTATTTTTAAATACACTCAAAATTGTGTGTATAATAATGTAATATGGTGGTACATTCTCATTTATCTGTTCTGGAGAAACTTGTATTTGCTTTTTAACATCAACATTACAATTACAATCAGCTCTAACCAATAGTCACACAACGGGATATAAGGGATATATCGTTCGTCCATTCATTTGTTCATTCCTCCTCCAAATAAATCTTATATTTTGTTAAATAATAATTTGTCAAATAAATCTATTTCAACATCACATTTATTTTCCCTGTCTGTCTATGTATGGTTGTATGTAACTGTATGTGTTGTAACTGTATGCTTTTTAGAAGTAAAAGTTTAGAAGTATATAAGATTTTAGAACTTAAAGAATGGAAGTCCAGTCATAACCCCAGCACTAAAGTGTTATAGATGCACAAATGACAACAGATGCACAAATAAAAACTCCATGAAGACACAATATCCACTAATTTTCCAAAACTTAAAATCGTTTATGAACTACAATGAGATTGTGTTGGTATAGAACACTGCAATATGTGTGACCCTTGAGCACAAAACCAGTCTTACCTGTATGTTGCACAGATATATATTTTAGCAATGGCAATAGGAATAGCCAAAAATACATAGTGTGTGTCAACTTATTTTTGTCCTTGCATGCCAAAAATTATTTGAATAATAAATAGAGATTATCTTCCATAAAGATATTTTGATATACATTTGAAGTCCAAATTATTAGCCCTCCTGAATGACCCCATGACTGACAAGAGATGAAAAGGGTTCAGCAAGGTTCCTTGCCAATACTATGCTGTCACATCAAAACAATTTTACCAGAGTCAGGGCTGATGAGAAGGCCCACATGGAATCTGCACATGCAGAAATCTGCAGATTTTTAGCCCATTATTGAGTCTATTTATTTACTTTTATACAACAGTTCTGTCTGGTTCTTGAATCTGATTGGCTGATAGCCGTGCGATATTCTGCCAGTAACTCCTCAGATTTTTTTTTTTCCTTTTTCAAATATTTCTCAAATGATGTTTAACAGAGCAAGGAAATTTAAATATTTTTTTCTTCTAGAGAAAGTATTTGTATTTGTTTTATTTCGGCTGGAATAAAAGCAATTTAAATTTTTATTAAAACCCTTTTGAGGTAAATATCATTAGCCCTCTTAAGCCATATATATATTTTTGATTTTCTACAGAACAAACTGTCATTATACAATGACTTGCCTAATTATCCAACTTATGCATTTTGATTAGTCATGTGCATTGCTAACATCTTATTTAGACAATCTACAAGCATTTTTTTCAAACATTAGATTCCAGATTTTTTTAAATAGCCAGAATACTATCCTATCCTACAAGCCATTTATCTATGAAAACAGCGTTTGTTCAGCTTTCATGTGATATATAAATCTCAACTAAAAAAATAAACAAACAAACAAACAAACAAACAAACAAAAACTCTCAGTACAAATCGACATTGATATCCAGAGTGATTTTTTTCAGGAGCGTATTTCATAGTGCTCCAAACATGAACCAGCACCATTTATGTGCACATATTCCATTTTGTTGTCTTTTAATCCAAGTTACAATCCTTGGATTTGACAGGACTTTCTATATTCCTGTCATTTAGAAAATCTGCTGAGCTACAGCAAGTTATTAGTACGGAACATTTTGCTCATAAACACTTATAAATAAATAAATAAATAAATAAATAAATGAATGAATGAATGAATGAATGAATGAACAAAGTGACTTTTATTGACATTTTATTATTTTAAAACAATATATTGTGTAAGAAATCATATAAGTCTGTAAAATAACAGAAAAAGTACAGATAGTTATTGGCAGTACTTTACCGTAATTTACAACACCAATAGAGACAATACATCACTTCAAGCTATTAGAAAATGTCAATGAAGCTAACATTTTTAACATCAAAAGTTACTGGAGAAAAGATCAAGGTCACATATTGCACTTCAAAAGCATAAAAAAACAACAAATCACAAAATACCAAAATCTGTTAATTTACAGATATTTTTAACAGTGCAGTGTGGTTTTCACTGCTTCTCAAATTATTTATTGTGTAGAAAGCTTTCTGCCTGTGAAGCAGTAATCACGCAGGGCGTACCGTGAACCCAGATGTGGGATGTTTTATTGAAAGAGTAGCAGATGTACAGGTGAGCAAATTGCTGATGATATGGAAACAGCAAAGTACATAACAGTCAGTCATGCAGTGTAATGTAACGTGGACCATGGATGAGCTTTACAGCAAAGGTAAGTATATCACATACAGAGCGGAGCTGTGATGTGGAGATAATATGAAACTCAGGATGAAGGGGTAATCCATAATATAAAGTGCAAGAAACAACACTGAAGGGAAGGCGGCACAGTCTTGGTGCATGATCATAAAATGAAGTGAGTGTGAAAAAACATTTGTGTAGCATACGCGATGAGCTGATGGTAAACAGGTGTGTGCATGATCTAAAGTCTGTGAAAAAAAAAATCTGAAAAAAGGTGTAGTGTCTGTAATGAAAAACATTTTGAGATAACATGAGTATTATAAGGCTACATGATACATTTGTAATGCATAGCTTGGAGGCAAAAAAAGCACAAACACACACACGCACAGACATACACATATACAGATGCACACACACGCACGGATTGATGGATAGATGGTGTTGTGATCACCAGTGATGTAGCCCTCGCGGATCGCTGGAGAACACTTCCTGTCATTCACCCGAACTACATATCCCATCAAGCCCTGCAGTCACACACTGGATTCAGTTCGCCTCCTGATTACACACACAGATGAAGCTCATCATGAATGATTACATGGACCATATATACACCTCTCACATACACATCCAGTGCTGAGTCTTGTTTCCCTGTATTGCCTAGCTGTGTTTTTACCCTTGTTTGTTTATACTGTTTATGATTGTTTGCAGTCTGCACCCTTTTTCCTGTTACATTGCTTACTTTTTTAGCTTATCCTTGTATATCTGTCTGCTCCTGTACCAAACTTTGCCTGCCTGACTACTCGAATAAAGCTGCGTTTGGATCCTACTCCTTGTTGTTAACCCCACGTCATTACCGATAGTAAGTAAATAAATAAAAATCCATATACTGACAAAAATTGCATTTAAAATTGTGCAAATTGATTCTTTTCAATGCATATTCATTCATTCATTTTCTTTTCGGCTTAGTCCCTTTATTAATCTGGGGTCGCCACAGCGGAATGAACCGCCAACTTATCCAGCATATGTTTTACGCAGCGGATGCCCTTCCAGCCGCAACCCATCACTGGGAAACATCCATACACACTCATTCACACACATACACTACGGACAATTTAGCTTACCCAATTCACCTATACCGCATGTCTTTGGACTTGTGGGGGAAAGCGGAGCACCCGGAGGAAACCCACGCGAACATGGGGAGAACATGCAAACTTCACACAGAAATGCCAACTGACCCAGTCGAGGCTCGAACCAGCGACCTTCGTGCTGTGAGGCGATTGTGCTACCCACTGCGCCACCGCGTCGCCCTCAATACATATTCCTAATCAAAATATATGTTTTGATATATTTACAGTAGGAAATTTGCTAAATATATTCATGGACCACAATCTTTACTTAAAATTAATGTGATTTTTTTGGGGGGCATAAAAAAGACTCATACAATATGTATTTTGACTATTTATTTTAAAAGCTTTATATTTTATTATTAAAATAATTCCGCAGAGAACTATCTATCCCACTCTGAGTGGAATTCAAAAGGTAAAAAAACAATCAGCAATATGAACATTTACAGGAATGCTTAACAGGGACGCTATGAATAAAAGAGTGTGAAATATTAGTTTTAAAGTAATTAAAGTAGTTGTTTTTTTGTGTGAATGTAGTTTAAAATATTATTTATTTTTGTGATCAAAGCTTTGGTCGTTACTTCAGTGTCTCAGAATCATTCAGAAACTATTCTAATGTGTTGCTGATTCATCTCATGAGAATCTCTTGCCTCAGTCACACCCACCTCTCTAAATCCAGGTTACGACACCAATGTCACCCCTGTAGATCTACTTGAACCAAAGATTTTAACCAGCGATTCCAGCTTGGGTGACAGGTGCTTCATAAAGGATGCCCCAGTTACATCTAGAAATGAACTGCTGCAAGCTGTTGCACAAGGCCCTTAACATTTATGTGAACAGATCTCAGGACACAAGGAACATGAAGAACATGAGGGCCTCATTACATTTTAATCTCGGCAGGAACACATGCCACCTTCAATAAGTCCAACTTGCTTCAGAATGCTTGCCCATGTATGACGTTCATTGCTTTCACTTGCTTTTCCTGTCCAACTCTCCCAGCATTCAAATCTTGTTGATGCAGCAGCCATGCATTCTACAAAGCATCAATGATTCAAAGCTGACACAGATGAAGTGGATGTCAATGCAATGGGCCACGTATACCAGTGCCAAATGTGCCATTTTGTCTTGTATGTCACCATGGGTTTATGCCATATGTACATGACTGGTGTTCTAGAAAATGGATCAAGGTTAACTAGAATGTGTCAGTGAAGTTTTATTTCCAGAATTCACTTGCAAATGGAGACCAAATCTATTTTGTGGTTTGGTAGTAGTATTTCTTCTGAATGTATGCTCTAAAGATTCATACAGCAAGCATAAAGTAAAATTTGTACTTTTAAAAATAAACTTTAACTTTGGTCACGATTAGGTGTTTCCCATGTCTTGTGTTCCATGTGCGTGTCACGTGACTCCTTTGTTCTTTTTTCCCATGGTTTGTTAGTGTCTATTGGTTTCACCTGTGTTGCACCCCAATTTGTTATCAGTTTAATCATGTCTTGTTATTTGTACAACAGTTCTGTCTGGTTCTTGAATCTGATTGGCTGATAGCCGTGTGCGATATTCTGCAAATAACAGCACTCGTACCGCCCCTTCACCCTTGTGTATTACTCCACCCACATACAGCAACAAGGAGAGGACACTCTACAGTTTGACAAATATTGTTGCTGTTGGACTTGTACTTTTGAGGCTTTTTCAGTCGAGAATGTAGTTGTTTAGATTGCAACTATGCAGTTTATTTATAATGATAGTGCCTATTTTAAATATTTATAATTTCTGAGAGACAGCGGGTCAGCAGTCATTAGCCTGTCATTAAGCAGACCAAAGACGGTTGATGTTGTCCATCCTCAAGATGGCGACAGATACCGCATAATAAGCACTTAGAGGAAAAACAGCGTAATTTCTAACTACAGCTGATCAAATCATTATAAAACAGGTAAGTGACTTTCTGAGTCAATCTCTCTATTTTGTATGTTGTAGTGCTGTATTTATACCATAAAATATAACAGTAATCTGGCAGTGTTGGTGCTGCTTTGGCTTTTCGGGGATAATTATTGTGATCTCCCGATTGCAACAAAGAAATACTGGGAAATCTCTGTAGACTGATGGCATTTCATGCCGTTCAGCCTTATAATCTTAAAATGTCAGCAAAATCACCTGTTTTGTCATCACTTTAGACAGTATGCTAGAGAATCATTAAAATGCTAGCTCTAAATTGACGTTTGTGAAGTAGCAATAGTTTCTGCTGTTCTGACGTCAGCTGTAGATGTGAAGGAATGGCGGAAGAAAGTAGTTCCTCATACAAAAGGATTTTGAAACTCTCCGTGTTTGATTTTCATTTTTATATACACAGTTATATTTGTATAATATTTGTATATTTGATTATATTTGTATATGATATATATTTGTATAAACGCAATATCACACTCGTAGTATTGCGATGTGGCTGTATATCGTCACTGGTGGGACACTAAGGCACGCCTCTCACGCACGCCTCCCACCAGTGTCAATATACAGCCACATCGCACTGCTACTCGTGTGATATTGCTCATTTATACCTCTAAGTTGTGTTAGTTCATTGTCCGGTATTGTATTGTCACCATTTCTTGTCCTGCCTGTGTTCCAATGTTCCAGTACCTAGATGTAAGTGTTTGTTAATAAATATATGTGTTTTTTGATAATCCTCGTTGCCCATGCATTTGTGGAGAGTGCAACTGTGACGAGTGTCCATATACAACAAATTCATAAAGCAAAGTACATGTTTTTTACATATGTTAATTCAAAATGCATGTCCTGAGTAAGCTACAGGACTTCTTTGTCCACTGGGTTCCAAAAACATAAGACGATCAGAGAAAGTGAAAGTCAGATTGCGTATAAAAATTAGTTAGGGCCCAATCACACAAAACACACATTTCCATTCTGAGAACACAAGGCATACCGCACTGCCATTTTTTATTTTTTTTTTGACAAGAAAAAAGTGTGCTACGCTTTTTATGTCACTAGGCAACCACTGAATTAGCTGCTTCCAGGCCTGCTGATGTTTAAAGGGGTGGTCCACAGTGTATTTATAAGGCTTGGTTGTGTTTATAAGATGCAAAACAATTTGTGCTCATGCTTCACTTGTAGAAAATCAGATAATTTTTTCATATATCTTACTTTGA
The DNA here is from genome assembly GCA_903798115.1 of Danio jaintianensis. Lineage (NCBI taxonomy): Eukaryota > Metazoa > Chordata > Actinopteri > Cypriniformes > Danionidae > Danio > Danio jaintianensis. The sequence continues at coordinate 1,537,199 of CAIGQV010017103.1, read as the reverse complement.
TTATATACAGCTACTCAGCTAACATGCAAACGACTGTCATATTTCCTAGTTCCTCTGAAAGGCCCGCCCTCAAGAGGCTCTGATTGGTTGCTAACATAATGTGCTGTGATTCGCGGATTAGCTCCACGTCACTCCCCTACAAGCGCATGCTTTTCCGCTGTGTAAACAGTCCAGTCAGAGGCTCAGAGCAGCTGTTAGCAGCGTTAGCTGCCTGAATCAGACAGAAATGAAGAGCACACAGCTCACGCCTGCTCTCTAAAATAAAATCTGACAAGTGTCTTTCACATATATTCGGAATAAGCATGTGTAAGTATTATAAAAATGTTTTAATATCTTTTGCAAGTTTGTTATTTGAGATGTAGAACGCTCGGAAAGCAGCCGCATAGAGAGACACGCATAGAGAGACAGTGTACGCGCTGCTGAAGATTGTGGCTGTTTACAGCGGGTTGACTGCTAAATATGAATTTGTAGCTAAATTGCTAATGGTGCCAAACAGCATTTCCCGTTGTTTACATCCTTGTTTACGTCCTCGTTAACGCTATAAACTGTGCCTGTAGTTGATAAATTTTAACAAATAAAAAATACTTACAGGTTGTGGCTCACAGTCCACAGCTTCGTCTGTTGGAGGAGTTTTAACCGAATCCAGCACTGAACTGGGAGAGATTCTGGAAGCTGTCCTTTGTCAAATGCTAAAGCTCTATTGTTTATATAATTCTCTGGAACATAATTAAAGTTAAATTGTAAGCACTTCTCTCTTTGTGTCGTGTCCTTTGGAAGCCCAAAAACAGAAACAGAAGAAGCTCTGTGGAAGTAGCAGCGTCTGGATGGCATTTTAGCTTTCTCTGCTATAACATTACAGCGCCTCTGGCAACGCCCCTTCGCTGCACAGAGTGTGCACGAGGTGGATGCGCGTAACCTGAAGTGTTTGTGATCTCATCAGGCCGGATGTATTTTTTTGTTGTCCCCAAATTCGTTCGCTGTAGGCTTTGCTAAGCAAACTCTGTAAAAGCCAATGTCTAACTTTGCATTGAACTTTGAGCATATTACATAAAGAGATGTTGTTTATGTTCACACAGCTACATTACACATCAACTAAAGTTTAAAATATGATATTGTAGTGGACCACCCCTTTAATAGTGATGGGTCATTCTTGAACAACTTGAACGACGAGTCCTCTCAGGGAGTGATTCGTTCATCTGCACACGCACACATTTGTGCAGGTGGTTTTGTTCCTTTTTCAAGTCTTTTGAGTCATTTATCACATGACAGACAGAAGCCAATCATATGCATTTAGAGCCAGAAAAAGATTTGATCCATTCTTCTCTAGAGTCCTCGGTTTGAGTCGTTGGTCATCATGTGAAAGGCAGAAGCCAATCGCTAACGCTCGAGTGACGTCATTGTTGACGTCATTGTTGTTGCGGTAGCCTCGCTGTGTGTGTTTGGAGCTTGCCTCGCTGTGTGTTTGGAGCTTCGTCGCGTAGATTCGCAATTGACATTTTTATCATAAAATACTTCCCTATTCGCTTGTATTTGTCTCTCCTACTTGGGGTGAACAAACCCAAAATACATTTAAACAAACAAATCTACTTTAAAACGTTCTGTCTCTCGAGCATCCGCTTGTAGCTTTAGCCTATTAGCACCGCTGGTCAGCTAAAGCTACTGACTTCTTTCACTTACTGTCTTTGCTCTTTACCCTGTACAATGTCGCTTGTGTGTCGATCCTTGAGTGCAGGAGAAGCATCGATGGAGGCGTTGGAGTTGGAGCTGATAGCTGTGGATTCGCAGATTCGCGATCTGAAGATGAAGCGAGCACAGCTCCGGGAACAGCTGGCCCTGCTCGATGTATCCCGGGCTGCGGCTCGCTCATCTGAGGTAAGTGTGCGATACAATCTCAACACTCCGTCCACCTCAACCCCGTGTGTTTCTCTGCCCAGGCCCAGCGCACCGAGGTCGCGGCTCATCCAGGGGTCGTTCACTCCGGCACCCGGCTACCGTGGCCCCTGGGTGCAGCCGCGGAAGGTGCATACCAGGCCTCGGGGCAGAACGTCTCCTCCTCCTGTGTTCGAGATCCCCACGGAGAACCGGTTCGCCCCCCTCCGCGAGACGGGTCGCGATGTGGCAATCATCGGTGACTCCATCGTTCGCCACGTCCGCGCTGCTTCCACTAAAGGTAACAATGTACGCACTCACTGCTTTCCCGGTGCTCGTGTTAAGGATGTTTCTGCTAAGGTACCCGCTATCCTGAGCGCTGGCGAGAGCATCGGAGCTGTCGTCCTCCACGTGGGGACGAACGACACCGGGCTGCGGCAGACGGAGATCCTGAAGAGGGACTTCAGGAGCCTGATCGAGACGGTTCGACGCACCTCGCCCGCCACGCAGATCATCGTTTCTGGACCGCTTCCTACCTACCGCAGAGGAAATGATAAGTTCAGTAGACTTTTTGCTCTGAATGAATGGCTATTAACATGGTGTAAAGAACAGAAATTGCTCTTTGCCAATAACTGGAATCTTTTCTGGGAGCGGCCTAGGTTTTTCCGTGCTGATGGGCTACACCCGAGCAATGCTGGAGCTGAACTCCTGTCGGACAACATCTCCAGGATGCTTCGTTCTATCTGACTAGTAAGTGAAAATTTTAGCCATATAGACTCTTGCTCGTCCCGCTCAAATCACAGTAATGCATATCTGGCTAACCCCATAGAGACTGTGTCTGTTCCTCGTATTATTAGATCAGGAAATAAACCTACTGTGTGCTCTAGAAAAAATCTATTAAGAATCAAAGCAGAAAAACTGCAAAAAAGTGGAAATACTAATTTTTTAAAGCTTGGTCTCCTAAACATCAGGTCACTAGCACCTAAAGCACTTATCATAAATGAAATAATAACAGACAACAATCTTAATGCACTCTGTCTCACTGAAACCTGGCTGAAACAAAATGACTATATTAGTTTAAATGAAGCAACTCCTTCAGGATTCTTATATAAGCATGAGGCTCGTCAGACTGGTCGTGGTGGTGGAGTTGCATCAATCTTTAGTGATATTCTTAATGTTAATCAGAGAAACGGACTTATGTTTAACTCTTTTGAAGTATTGGCGCTTAATGTTATGCTTCCGGATATTATGAAAAAACCTATATTATCTCTCGCTTTAATCACCATATATAGACCCCCAGGACCCTATGTCAATTTTCTGAAAGAGTTTTCGGATTTTATTTCTGACTTACTAGTTAAAACTGATAAAATACTAATTGTAGGAGACTTTAACATTCACATAGATGACGCTAACGATACATTAGGGCTCGCGTTTACAGATTTATTACAATCACTTGGGATAAAGCAAAACGTTGTTGGTCCAACCCATCGCTTAAAGCATACATTAGATCTAATTTTGTCTCATGGACTTGAGGTCATTGATGTAGACATTATACCACAAAGCGATGATATAACAGACCACTACCTCTTACTATATAAGCTGTGTTTACCTGAAATTAGCAGACCTGCACAGATATATCGCCCTGGTAGAACTATCGTCCCGTCCACTAAAGATGAATTCACAAATAACTTACCTGATCTTTCTCTATTTCTAAATGCACCCGCAAACGCAAATGACCTTGATGTAGTAATCAGCAGTATGGATGCTATCTTTACTAACACACTAAATACTGTGGCACCCATCAAATTAAAAAAGGTTAGAGAGAATAAAACTACACCATGGTATAACAGTCATACTCGCGCTCTCAAAACAGCAACCCGTGCCCTGGAACGTAAGTGGAAAAAAACTAAATTAGAGGTCTTTAGAATTGCGTACAAAGATAGTATGTCCAGCTATAGGAGGGCTCTAAAATCCGCCAGGGCTGAGCACCTCCGCAAACTGATAGAAAATAATCATAACAATCCTAGATTTTTATTTAACACCGTTGCTAAATTAACAAATAATCGGTCATCTTTGGAACAAAATGTCCCACCGCAAATTAGTAGTGATGACTTCATAAATTTCTTCAGCGATAAAATAGAAGGTTTCAGACAGAAAATAGAAGATGTTAAACTTTCGGCACCGCCTTATACTTCAGATCCATTAAACATTCCGCTGAACCAAAATAATCTACAGTGCTTCAAAATCATAGAACAGGAAGAGCTAGATAAACTTATAAATGTTTCTAAACCAGCTACATGTATGTTAGACCCAATTCCAACTAAATTACTGAAAGAATTGCTACCTGTAATAGGAGAGCCTCTTCTTAACCTCATCAACTCTTCTCTATCTTTAGGCCATGTTCCAAATCCTTTCAAGCTAGCTGTTATTAAGCCTATTATTAAGAAACCACAACTGGACCCCAGCAACTTAGCTAATTATAGGCCTATTTCAAATCTTCCATTTATGTCTAAAATACTAGAAAAAGTTGTTTCTGCCCAATTATGCTCCTTTCTGCAGATGAACAATGTTTTTAAAGTGTTTCAGTCAGGTTTCAGGCCTCATCACAGTACAGAAACCGCATTAGTGAAAATAACCAACGATTTACTCTTAGCTGCTGACCAAGGGTGCATCTCATTATTAGTTTTACTAGATCTCAGTGCTGCATTTGACACCATCGACCACAATATCCTCATAGATCGCTTAAATTCTAGAGGTGTCCGGGGACAGGCTCTACAATGGTTTAAGTCATACTTAACTGACCGTTACCAGTTTGTTAATATAAATGGACAGCTTTCTCAGGTCAGGCCAGTACAGTATGGGGTGCCTCAAGGATCAGTTTTAGGCCCTTTGCTGTTCACAATATACATGCTACCCCTGGGAGACATTATAAGAAGACACGGGATCAGCTTTCACTGCTATGCAGATGATACTCAATTATATATTTCAACAAAACCTGATGAGACGTCTGAACTGTCTAAGCTAACTGAATGTATTAAAGATGTTAAAGACTGGATGACCAACAATTTCCTTCTCTTAAATTCAGACAAAACAGAATTATTACTTATTGGGCCTAAATCCTGTACGCAGCAGATCTCACAACTCGACCTGCAATTAGAGGGACACAAAGTTAGCTTTAGCTCTACTGTAAAAGATCTGGGTGTTATACTAGACAGCAATTTAACCTTTGAAAATCATATCTCCCATGTCACAAAAACAGCCTTCTTTCATCTGAGAAATATCGCTAAGTTACGAAGTATGCTATCCATCTCAGATGCAGAAAAACTAGTTCATGCTTTCATGACTTCTAGGCTGGATTACTGTAATGCTCTGTTCGTTGGTTGCCCAGCATCCTCTATTAATAAACATCAGTTAGTACAAAATGCAGCTGCCAGAGTTCTTACCAGGTCTAGAAAATATGATCATATCACCCCAATTTTATCTTCCTTACACTGGCTGCCTGTTAAGTTCCGTATTGATTATAAAATATTGCTTCTTACCTATAAAGCTTTAAATAATCTAGCACCTGTTTATCTAACCGACCTTCTGTCTCGCTACAATCCAACCCGCTCTTTAAGATCTCAAAACTCAGGGCTGCTGGTAGTACCTAGAATAGCAAAGTCGAGTAAAGGTGGTCGAGCCTTTTCATTTATGGCTCCTAAACTCTGGAATAGCCTTCCTGATAATGTTCGAGGCTCAGACACACTCTCTCAGTTCAAAACTAGATTAAAGACCTATCTTTTTAGTAAAGCATACACTCAATGCATTGCATAACGGTATGATGCATGAATCTGCTCCACGCAGGTTTTTGCATCTCGTTTATATACACTATGAACAGCAGCTACGCTAATTATTCTCTTTATTCTCTATTTCCACCTGGGGATACTCATCCCGAGGCCCCCAGAGACTATGCAGTGCCACTAATGCAAACCAAGACCTGTGAAGAGATGACCCCAAGGTTTCCATAATCCAAGACCAGGCCGTATCCTGAGGAGCTGCTGTGGTGGTCATGGAGGAGTGGAGAGAAAAGGACTGATTCCAGTGGGACCCCAGTGAAAGACGAGTCTTCTCTGTCGTCCAGCGTTCACCAGCCTCCGGCGCCTAGACTGCAGCTCTGCACAAGACGCTTGGCCATAGGAGAAATGGTCGTGCCCTACTGAGCCTGGTTTCTCTCGAGGTTTTTTTTTTTCCTTCACTTTCGCAAATTGGTGAAGTTCGTTCCTCGCCGCTGTCGCCACTGGCTTGCATGGTTCGGGACCTGTAGAGCTGCGCATCGATGGATTTGCTCTTCAGTGTTTGGACTCTCAGCAGTGAAAATTAAACCACACTGAACTGAACTTAAACTCTAAAAACTGAACGGACACCATTCCAATTCACTATAATCTTCTATGTGAAGCTGCTTTGACACAATCTACATTGTAAAAGCGCTATAGAAATAAAGATGAATTGAATTGAATTGAATACGCATTTAGAGCCAGAAAAATATTTTATCCGTTCATCTATCGAGTCCTCGGTTTGAGTCATTGGTTCATCACGTGAAAGACAGAAGCCAATCACATGCATTTGGAGCCGGAAAAAGATTTGATCCGTTCATCTCTCAAGTCCTCGGTTTGAGTCGTTTGTTCATCACATGAAAAACAGAAGCCAATCATATGCATTTAGAGCCGGAAAAAGATTTGATCTGTTCAGTTTGAGGCGTTCATTCATCATGTGAAAGGTATAAGCCAATCACATGCATTTAGAGCCGGAAAAATATTTGATCCGTTCATCATCCTCTGCTTTGAGTCATCTCTCTTTACATGCTGTCACGTGATGAATGAACGACTCAAAAACCCAAAGACTAAAAAGGTGAACTAATCATGTGTCCTTTCCGGCTCAGACTGTGTGCATTGGTTAAGATTATATGTGACTGTCAGTGTCACGAGAACGAACCATTCAAATGTGAAGACATGAAGAGGTGAGCTAAGCAAAGAGACAAAAATACCATCATAGACAAAAGACCAGGTAAACAATGAATGATTATTTTCTCTTACTTATAGCATTCTAGTTATGACTTGTTTGTAGTGTGATCAACATTTGGGCTAGTTGTAGATGTGTTTAGAAACATCTCGTAACAATTTAATAATATTTTGGCAAATTGAAAGAAATGACTCGAAAAAATATTTGCTCATCACTATGAATGAGACTCAAAGGTTCTAGTCAGTAAAATGATCCGAACTTCCCATCACTACTGTTTAATAATATTGTTATATTCATGATTTGTGAAGTCATACATCTCCAGATAACTCGAAACAGCGACCACTAGTCTCTCCTCCATCTTTAAAAGACTCCATAGTCGTCTTGACAAAACAAAAACTACTGTCATCTTAACAGAAACCTAGCCTCTGCTTTCATTTGATTGGTCAATGAAAATAACAGAACTGATGTGGCATGTTTTATCCACTCAGAGTTGACTTTTTTTCAACTGCAGGCGCACAGAGCGCAGCAGCAAAAACACAGAGAGCAGCAGGCGGTTAAAATGTAAGGAGCGCGGGGTGCATTAAGCAGCACACAAAATGTTCATGGCCATTAGAAAACCATTCAAAAAAGGCACCTCTCATTAAAAAAAAGAGTGTTCAAAGTGATCTGTCCTTTATACATCTTTCATTTGGCTTACTCCTATCTACATCAGGGCTCGCCAAAGCATATGTGCACATGCATGTTTTACACACATGCATAAGCGCACATATCTCCTGAAAATGCATTACTTTGAAAAAAGTTTCGATGAAACCTATTTGCATTAAAGTGAAGATATAATGATATGCTTATTTGTCTTGTTTTTATGTTTTTGTTAGAGACTTGGTTCTTTATTTTGATATATGGCGTGGTCATATATTCCCAGCAAAAAAATATTCTGAGGGCCTTTAATCAATTTAGGTGAAAATAATCAAAAAATGCTGGAGATGGCTAGTAACATTTAAAAAAACACTGCCAGAGTAAACAGCCTTCTCCTCTCTACTGTTTTGCATATGTGAGTTTTTTTTTCCCCCTTATTTTTGTGCAAGTCACAATCACACCTTCTCCTTCTGTCCCCTTGTCATCTGATCTCCCTTGATGCTCAGCTCTGTAAAAATAAAAAAAAGAAATACATCCCCAAAAAAGTGCATGCCGTACACGGAATCTGCTTAATTCAGCCAGTAAAGGGCATCACTTTCCATTACGACTGACATGTTTATCGCTGGGAATATACAAATCCTGATGAAGTGGCAGACAGGAATATAGGATAGCTGATTTACACCTAACACAGCCCGCATGTGAAGTGACCTTGAGTTGTCATGTGATTTGAGGTGGCAGCAGGTTCCCTCCATTTCTGTTTGACTTTCCCTCTTGGGTGCAATACCTCTGGGAGTGCCACAGGGGTTGATGTTGAGCCTTTTTCACAATCTCTCTTCGTGATTATAAACGAGTTCTTCATCGAGCAGTATTGGAATGTTCTATAATATGAAGTTATTTCTGTTTAATTTATTTACTAACATGAACAAAACATTTATTAAAATATTTAATAATGTTTGTTAATGCTAGTTAATGAAAATACAGTTGTTCATATAGTTCATTTTAACTCACAGGGCATTAACTAATATTAACAAGCACAGTGTTGGACTTTAATTATGTATTAGTAAATGTTGAACTATGATTAATAAATGCTGTATAAGCATTGTTTATTATTAAAAAATACATTAACTAACAATAACTATGTGTCCCGTATTCTAAAGTGTTACCATATGCCTTTCATGTTGTGAATTTGTACTAAATGATTACTAGAGGACAATTTGTCCTTTGTTTGTTTTATGTTCTTCTCAGCTCTGTGCAGACACAAATATTACAATGTGTAATGATAATCTAACACTGAAGAGATATGTTAACAGCAAGCCATTTTACTTTTAATTGCCAATATTCTAAATGAAGGGCATCCTTTTATTCACAGAGAAATAATATGTCTGTTAAATCAATATTATCAGAGTGGTGTAGTCCCATGGTCAGGTAAGACATGAAAAGAGCATTTCTTTGTAGAGAATGAGGTTTTTGGAAATGACTATTATTTTACACTTGTTTTTTTATATTTCCTCTTCATATTTACTGAATGTAGATTATGTTCTGCTTATAAACATTGGCAATACAAGTGGACCCAAAAGATCTGTGATTATGTTGGAAAACTGGAACATTTGTAAAAATTGTTAACCTTTATTTTATTAAAAAAAAAAAAAAAATGGAGACAAACGGTACTGCTTTGATGAAATCCACCTCTGAAGGGCAGTGGCCAGAAGAAGCACGATATTCAAGGACTGCTCTAAAACTGGGCACTTCACAGTCCCCTTCAGAAAGAAGGATTTCAAAGGATACAAGTGATGGACACTTTTTAGTTCTTTTTTAGTTTTTGTAGTGTATTGAGAGTTAACTTAATTCTCTATTGAAGGTAGGCTTCTATGATTTATTTGATATCATTATTGACTGTTTGTCCATATTTGGGAGCCATTTGTTCATTTGTAATTTCAAACTAGCAAAAAATGTCAATAACAGAAACTTTGTCAAACATTTCAACATAGAAAATGGTCAGAGCAGAGATCACAAGCCATTAATAATTAGAAAGCAGAATGAAGTGAATCACAAACAATGAAAAGCTTTTTATTTTTGTTTTATTTTTATTTTTAATTATGTTATTTATTTAGTTTTTATCATTTACAGTATCATTAAAACAAAATGAGGACATGCCATTTAAAAACCATTTTAACCAGAAATGTTATATTAATAATGGTGTCAAAATAAATTTCAATAATTATTTGGGTGAAAGGACTAACTTCAAAACTTTTCAGCACCAGGTGAATACTATATTATGTTACTATATTATTAATACTATTTATAGTATCTTCATTGTGAAGTAGCGACACAGTTTTCTGTCCAAGTATTTTCATGTAGACAGCTGTGCTCTGTATAGATCAAAAACGGATATATGGGTAAAGGTACATTTTGAGCATTAATACATTTATGAGTAGTTTAAGACCATTGGCTTGATGTGGGAAATAGTTGTAATGCAGGTTTATGATTTTGCTGTAGTAAGATAATTTATTAGCCATTGAGCAATATAAAGGTTGCTTGTGAGAAAATGTATTGTTGTGTGTACATGAGAGAGAGAGAGAGAGAGAGAGAGAGAGAGATTCCACAAGACAAAGAAGGAAACGAAGTTGAGGCAGCAGACAGAGATAGATGATCTGTTGGCAGCCACAATTTTCTGGGAGAATATGGTGGAAAATGGAAGAGAGGGGTTGTATAATGAGGTCAAGGATAGAGAGATGAAGAGAAAGACCTTCAGGCCAGCGAAGACCAATAAGAGTGGACAGCTAACTAGATAAACTTCCCACCACACAGCCACATTCTCTATTATAGCCACTGGGACCTATGACCTTAATGCCCTTTCTGACTTAGCATTGTGCTCCAAGACCGCATCAACATCGCACCACTAGAATATAAATAGAACTGCTATAACAAAATGGTGAGGGAATGAACAATATATAATATCCTTCCAGCTATTCTCTTGCTATTCATCTTGTTTCCCACCATAATCAATTATCAGCACTACAGACTCACAATGTTCAACCACTCACATGCAAATCTATTTTCACTGTTTTTATCCACCTCACATTAAGCCCTGCTCAGACTGTGTGATTTCAGCCACAATTTGGTGGCTGAAACAAATTTGGGAAATCCTAAAAATATTTCTTTAATCCTAGGCTAAACTCAACACAGGGTCATTGTGGATATGTACTCCTGTCTACATTTCTGGAGAGCGTGAATAATGTAGTCAGAGGTACGTCTGGCTGCATTTTGTCTTTAAAATGAATGATATGGGGCGGTATGATGCCGCCGACGGTTTCTGTTCCTTTTCGCGCTAGCAGCTGACTGCTTACCTCTTTATGGATGGCTTTTCTGATATTACCAGTTTTCCCAGTAGCTTGCCGCGTACGTTGGTGGACTTGGGACATGGAACAGACTTGACCGTGACAACAGGGTTTGAGTCCGGCAAAGAAAGGTTCCAGAAACCAGGTAGATTGCTTTTGAAGACACTATCGGTTGGGTTTAGGGAAGGGGGTGGGTTGGTCAGTCAGTCAGTCAGTTGACAGCATGTTGGCCTGGTCGGCTGAAGTGTATATTGCACCCTCTGGTGGATTTACATGAGAAGAGGACACGTGAGAGAAATTTGAGATAATCAAAAAGCGTACACAGTGGCCTCTGGTGGATTTGCAAAAACAAAAACTGCGAGCAGACGTACCTCCGTGTACGTATTTTGCTGTCCTCAGAAACGTAGACCTGGGTACGTATCCGCATTGAGCCTGGGTTGGCTAAACTCTGTGATCTTTAAAAGTTGGTTTGACATGTTCATAGACAGCTGATTAATTTCCCTCTGTTTAGGTTCTGGCAGTGTCACAAGATTTCAGATTTTGCTTGCAGTGTGACTTCAGCTGCGACAAACATCAAACCAAGACCAATAGGAGCACAGAATCTGATGACGTAATCAGCGCAACAACGTCAAACCAACACGGGGAAATGTCAAAACCTTTTTATCTGGTTTTATTATTGAGGCACTTCATGAGTTCACACTTACAGACATTTGACTGAAAATAATATGCATATTTGGTGCATACAGTTATTTGACTGAATATAATATGCATATTTGGTGATCCAGGAAGAGGGCTCAGAGATCAGAAAGACAACCTAACTCATTATTGTCTCCTTCTTTCATCTGAGAACAGTGTCTAGCCTGACCTCAGAAAGCTCCCCCTGCTTCAATTTAAGTGAGAAATTGGGTTTAAAGGTGTGGAGTTGGGGTGGCAGAGAGATGCTGAAAGTCTAGAGAGAAAAGGAGGTAGGACTATTTATAGGGATTTGGTCTTATGCTGATTGGATAATATAATGATTGTCAATAATGAATTAATCTTGTCAAAACGTCTGCATGTGCTCTTCCCAAAATTTGTTTATAAAATATCATGCTGTGAGCAAAATTACCACTGCAGTTTGTTTATGTTTGCCGTGAGGTATCATATCAGAAGGCAGGATAGCGAATGTGTCATGGATGAATGACGTCAAACTCTGGGTGTTTTCTTGTGTGTCTGTATTGTCTTTTAGTCTGACATTATGACAGCTGAGATCTTACAGTGTGACATGGGAGTGATATTCATGCAGTCTCACTTGTTACAATCATTGAGGATTATAAAAATCACACAGTCTGAGCTAGGCTTACTTGTTAAATGTCTTCTCTCCAGCTACCTCTGCCAGCTTAACCCCATTCCCTTCTATATTCTACAAGACATCTCCCAAGCCATTACAAGACACTTTTAAATTAGGAATCCTACTACCCCTACTAGAATAAAATTGTACTAAACAAGCTAAAAGAAAATTAGAGATACCTCCCATCTCTTATTTATACTGAAAATACCTATAAATGCTGTTTTAAGCCATGTTTCTTGTTTACTCAGGTAAAACATGCTAGACAATAATCAGTTAGATTTTAAAAGTGGTCAGTCAACTGAGGCTGCTGTTCTATCCAGCAGTTAAGGTCTTGGTCTTTTGCTTCCATGAGATTTATCTGCATTCTGTAATCTCCACAAAGTAAATCACCAGATCTCCCTATGCACTCCACAGACCTTTTAGGAATCTTGGAGCCACTTCAGCTAACTGGTGCAATGGGGCACCTCAGGGATTAGTGCTTGGTCCATTCCTTTTTTTATATGAGTGAATGTGCTTTTACTCACAGCTTGGATTTAAGATCCAAGATAGCGCCGCGGATGGCCGCCTCGGTGTGGAGCTCTCCAGTTTTTGAACTGTTTTTGTTAGTTTGTCCTGTTTTATGTTTATCATACGCAATCAGTTATACCAGGGATGAGCTGCTGAACATTCGGCAGTACACTCCAATTAATCACCAACCGGTTTTTGATTTCTCTGGCGTTTTGCTGAACATTGTCGTCTGCGGAGTAGCTGCACTGGGGAAACGCTACAAGACGCGCAGGCGCTTGAGCCACTCTAGGACTCTCCAAACACTGCCTGGTTCATCTTATACCAACTTACAGAAAAAAACTTAAAACTACTAAGCCAATATTAAGGACTGTTAAAAAATGGACCAACAACACAGAGCAGGTCTTACAAGCCTGTTTTGAATTTACTGACTAGAGTGTTTTTGAAGCTGCAGCCACCGACCTGGACGAGCTCACAGAGACTGTAACATTATACATCAGTTTCTGGGAGGAGCTATGCATCCCTACCAGGACCTACTTATCATTTAACAATGATAAACCATGGTTCACACCAAAACTTAGACAGCTTCGTCAGGCCAAAGAGGATGCCTACAGGAGTGGGGACAGGATCTTGTACAATCAGGCCAGGAACACACTGACAAAGGAGATTGGTGTGGCTAAGAAGAGCTATGCCAAAAAGCTGGAAAACCAGTTTTCTGCCAACGACCCTGCATCAGTGTGGAAAGGCCTGAAAGACATCACAAACTACAAGACACCATCCCCCAGCATTGACGGCAATAAACAACTTGCAAATGAGCTGAATATGTTTTACTGTAGATTTGAGACCTCCGACCAGACACCCCACACCCACCCTGACCATCTCTCTACACAGCCATCAACACCTCCAGCCATCCCCCTCCCCCCCTGCTTTTCAGATCAGTGAGGATAATGTGTGTCAGATCTTCAGGAAACAGAAGAGAAGGAAAGCACCAGGCCCAGATGGTGTTTCACCAGCCTGTCTGAGGACCTGCGCTGACCAGCTGGTTCCCATTTTCTCACAGATCTTCAACAGATCACTGGAACAGCGCAAAGTTCCATCCTGCTTCAAATGCTCCACCATCATCCCAATCCAGAAGAAGCCAAAGATCACAGCACTCAATGACTACAGACCTGTTGCCTTAACATCTGTGGCCATGAAGTCATTTGAAAGACTGGTGCTAGAATATCTGAAGGACATCACTGGACCTTTGCAGTTTGCCTATAGAGCAAACCGGTCTGTGGATGATGCAGCCAACATGGGACTGCATTATACCCTACAACATCTGGACAAACCATGGAACTACGCAAGGATTCTATTTGTGGACTTCAGTTCTGCCTTTAACATCATCGTCCCATCAATGCTCGAGTACAAACTGACCCAGCTCTCTGTTTCTAGCTCTGTCTGTCAATGGATCACCAGCTTTCTGACAGATAGACAACAGCTAGTCAGAATGGGCAAAATCACGTCTGACAGCCGCACCATCTGCACCGGTGCCCCCCAGGGATGTGTTCTCTCCCCACTGCTCTTCTCCCCGTACACCAACGACTGCGCTGCAAAAGACCCCTCCATCAAGCTCCTGAAGTTTGCGGACGACACTACTGTTATCGGCCTCATCTGGAGCGGTGACGAGTCTGCATACAGACAGAAGGTGGAGCGGCTGGCTTTATGGCTCCATGCTCAAAACGGTGGAGATGATAGTGGACTTTAGGAGAAACCCCCCTGCACTTCCCCCACTCACAATCATGAACAGCACTGTGGCTGCAGTAGAGTCATTCAGGTTCCTGGGCACCACCATCTCTCAGGATCTGAAGTGGGACATTCACATAGACTCTATTGTGAAGCAACCCCAGCAGAGACTGTACTTCCTTCGTCAGCTGAGGAAGTTCAACCTGCCACAGGAGCTGCTCGTACAGTTCTACTCAGCTGTCATTCAATCCATCCTCTGCACTTCTATCACCGTCTGGTTTGGCTCAGCTGCCAAAACCGACCTCCGTAGACTGCAGCGAATAGTCCGGACTGCTGAACGAATCACTGGCACTACCCTTCCTACACTTCAAGAACTGTACTCTTCCAGAGTGAGTAAAAGGGCTTGCAAAATCACTCTGGACCCTTCACACCCAGCACACTTCCTGTTTGAACTGTTACCATCTGGTCGGCGCTTCAGAGCACCGAGCACAAAAACAGCCAGACACAGGAAAAGTTTCTTTCCTCAGGCCATCTACCTCATGAACAGTTTATTATTCCCCTACTGTGCAATAAACATGTGCAATACTTTCTCATACGCACTTGTACACAGCACCTTATAACAATATACAATGCAATACTTTCTCCATACGCATTTGTACACAGCACCTTATAATTTGTATATTTATAACAAATCTGTACAAACAATTCATTATCCAGAGCTCTTTTGTCTAATTGCATCTCTGTTTAATGTTTGTTGTATTTTTCTCATATTTATTTTGTGTTGTCACTTGTCACTTTATGTACACTGGAAGCTTCTGTAGCCAAAACAAATTCCTTGTGTGTGTAAGCACACTTGGCAATAAAACCGATTCTGATTCTGATCAACTGCCAAATGTGGCATGCATCAAGTACTTAAATGCCATTTCAAAGCAAACATATACATGTTATATAAATGTATAAGTATAAATGTAAGAATAGGCATGTGTCTTAACTTGGGCAAGTATGAAACCTTTCAAGCTCTTTGTGTGCACAATTTAACAGGCAAATCTCCACATGAGGGAGCCGCTGAACCTCCTGGTCCAGAATAAAGAGGGTTTCATCATCATCTACCCTGTGTGGAGGTGACAGCACAGTAAATCATCACCACCTTGCCTGACACTGCTCTCTCTAGCATGGCAGTTTGTCTGCTTACTCTGCAAAAAAACACACCCAACTTCAAATACCCACTCTAGTTCCACTTTATTTTTTGCTTCCTCTAATTGAAGTTATTGGAGATGAAACTGCAGCACTGGAGAAGCATTAAGGTTCTACCACCAAATTCCTAGGGTTGAAGACATCAGCTTGTCTTCTGTTGTAAGCTAGCTTCTTATTCCAGGACTAGGTATCTCTTCAGCAGTTAACTGAGCAAATTCAATTTGGGCTCACTGGGCCAAGGCTTATCAAGATAAGTTTGTCAAGGTTGTTAGAAAAAAATGGCAATGCTCATTTTCCCCTCCATTGAATCTAGAAGGAACAGATTTTCAACAAAGCAAATAGGCCTAGTAGTACCATAGCAGAAAAACACAAAATGCTAATTTAACTGTTTTTTGTTGAACTAACTGACTGACAATCAATACTGACAATCAATCAATCAAAAATACAAATCAATCAATCAATCAATCAAAATATGCATTCTGTCGTTTCTTTTAGCATGGCATTTCATCCATTCCTCCATTCCACTAGGTGCTGGCAGTCCTTAATTTTTTTAATGTTCAGTAAAAGAATGTAAAGTTGTCACCATAAAGTTGAGCAACATTGCACACTTCTGTGACAGGAGTTAAAATATGACATGAGTGTAAGTAAACGATGATGACAGACTTTGCATTACTTTATATATCATTCCTTTAATTTACCTTGTCAAAGGCACACTTTTTCTTGTACCTGTTGTCTGAAATGATAATATCAATGCCTCTTTGATCCCTTTGAAGTAGCAAAATGTGCAGAGACCATCTCAGGTTTTCTTTATTCACATTTTTGAACCGCATATAAATGCTGACATTAAGATACTGTACATTGGCATGTACTTTTGCTCCCCTCTTCGGTCTGTCCCACTGGAACATGCTTTCACTGCCCCTTCATGGATACTTAAAACAATATCATACATGGTTAATTATCCTTGGCCCAGCTTGTTTGCTCTTGGGGACGAAGGGACAGCAAATGATGAATGTTAGGAAATGGTGGGGCAAGTGGTGAATGAGTTGCTCAAAACACTAGTGTCCCAATGTAAACAAAATGGTTCGTAGCAGCATTTTTTATGCTGTTCTTCTGCTGTATAACGTTTTTATGCTGTTCTTATCATAAAGTGAATAAAACACCATATCATCATTTAACCATTGGACACTGAATACAAATAAAAAAACGCAGAGGCAGTAAGTACTCTAAAGCCATGCATTTTGTTGTCTAACCTGAGATCAGGTGGTGCTCCAAATTGATAGTCCCTATTAAACCATAAACTCCCATGAAATCTATCCATATAATTTATTAAAAACCAATAATAATTTGCTCCAAAGCCTTGGGTGTTTAGCTGAGGTTAATTATGCAGTCAGCTGTTGGGCTGTGAGGATTTTATAGCTCGATCCCACGCTCCACAAACAAGCAGAGTTATTTCTTTGAATCCCCTCATACCTCCACAAAGAACTGATGCTTAGCTATTCTGGATTTAAAAAAAAAGTGATGTGAGTTTGCCTTTGTCAGCACTCAAGAGTTTGAATATTGGCCCTTCATACAATGGCATCTTCTCTATACATAAGACAGCTGGTAGTGATGTGCCATTTTGGTTTTTACTGCACATTAAAGTTTGTTGTTTTGGGTTGCGAGGAAAAAAAGTTTTGCTTTTGTCAGGAATATGATGACAGCAGTAAAAAAAAAAATATATACGAAACCCACAAACGGCTTACTGATCGCTTATGAATGTGCACTTTTGTGAAGTTGTTTCAAGTTAAGTTTGTCAAATTTGGATGGAAACTTTTGATAAAAAAACTTGCTACTTAAAATGAGAGGTGAAAAAGAGACAAAAAATCTCTCCAATTAATATCAGTTTGTTTTTATGAGTGGCTTTAAGTTGTGATTGGTTCTGTCCCTACTGGTGCCCCCCATGGTTCCATTTTAGGCCCTTTTTTGCATATTTACATCTTTTTTCCCCTCTTGAAATGCTCTGCTTTCTGGCTAAATAAATAAATCTAGGAGTTACACTTGACTTGAATTCACTATTTGATCCACACGTGGATAGACAAAGTTAAGACTTATTTTTTCTTCCTTTATCCTTTCTTGTAACTGAAAGTTATAAGACACTTAACCACACTTAACAAATTACACAATGTAAAATTCAGAAGCCATGGTTCTCACTTGATTTAGGACAAGTCAGCACAAACAATGTTTTGTTTTGTAAGGATTTTTTGCCCCTCGTTATTGGAACGATGATGCTGAGATGGCGTTAAATGACAGGCTTACACAGAGACATAAACATGAAAACAGGCAGAGCATCAAAACCAGATAAGCAGTCCAAATCTTTCAACATACACATCCAAATCCAAAAGGTGAGAGTGACAACAGTCCAAAAACAGGGCAAAAAGGCAAATTCAACAACAACACTTGTGAACTGTAGGAAATCAGACTTTCTCATCCTATGCTCCAAGACTTTATTTTCATGTTCAAGATGCACATAATTTGCGCAGCTTCAAAGTGTATTTAAAAAACACACTATTTTAGGTTAGATTTTGTTTTAACTGTTTTAACTGTGTTTTGGGTTGTATGCAGTTATGTTTTTACTGTGTTTCACAGTGTAAATTGCATACTACTACTTCAAATACTAATATTGCTACTACTACTACTACTACTACTACTACTAATAATAATAATAATAATAATAATAATGGAGAAAAAAATAAATGGAGAAACAATATTTCTGCTCTAAATTGACAAATAGAAGAGTTAAAAAAAATACAACTTTTTGACACCTTTATGCCCACTTTGCCGCAGTGTCCAACTTTTCAGGTGGCAAGATTAGACATGTCAGGCAGGTGACTGATAGCAGATAGTACAACAATGTCTTTTATCAGCAGCATATCCAATGGTGATATAAATGGCATATTCTCTCCACTTGACAAATGATCCCATTTGCCAGTCCAACATCCATCTCACATTTATGCCAAGGTGACTGGCATACAAATGCCCTAGGACATTCACACAGACAAAACTAGCATGAGATGTCGATTTACTAATTGAATCAACTTTCACAAGTCAGTGGCACTTTTCTTTGGCCTGAAAAGTCTAAAGTCTTCCCCCTAACAGTGGAACGGTTCATCTGTTTTGTATTCACCTATGTGAATGTATGCTAATTTAACAGCACTGGGACATTAAAACTCTCTGAGGTAGCATTAGCTAGAACTAGCCTTATTAGCATTCGACCCGAGAATGAGGGGACGTCTCTCAATGTAAATGACAACACAGTGCATCTTGTAATACTAGAAACCAAGATTAAAAGACTTTTAAGACAGGACACTTCCCACTGTTTTATCCATCTCATGCTGATGTTAATCATTGTTAATCACCAGGATTTGTTTCTCATCAAATAAGTCCTTGCTAGTGCAGCAGGACAGCATCTCTGATTAGACATGGAGACCTTAACATGGTGAACCATGCAGATCTCTTGAGGGCGGTTAATATGGAGTTTAATGTGTAAATGATGTCTGAGACATTGTACTAGATGAGGTCAAGGACACAAAAGAGGTGATACATTTTATAAATGAATAAAATGAAGGAGGAGTTACAGTTATTCAACATGAATATGGCACAGTGGTTAACCTGTCACATCCATCACACGCTTTTCCTTTTTTTTTTTACTTACTTTCCTCAGAAAGTTCAATTATGCAGTCTTTGAAGCTGACAATACAGGACGTGTGTGTGCTGGACTATGTGTACACATAATTTATGGTGGGGACGGAGGCAATATGAGAGCAGTTTTTCAATGGCTGATTTGGCCCCTAACACTTTATGTATGCAGGACACAGTGTGCACATTTGTGATGGAATGCGACTGTGAAAAATGTTTGGGTGCACCAGTGCAAGCTAATGAATGCTTATAAATAATTTATTTAGTATATTTCCAGTCATTAAAACTATTACTTCCAACATGTTGAACACTGGACAACAATAACATTACATTGACTTTAAAAGGATACTTCACCCAAAAATGAACATGTATCATCATTTGCTCACCCTCAATGGTTCACCCTAAACTTTTTATGTTTCTTTCTTCTGTTAAACACAAAAGAAGATATTTTAAAGAAAGCTGTAAACATTGACTGCCATACTATTTGTTTTTCTACTGTGGAAGTCAGTGGTTACAGGTTTTCAGCTTTCTTTAAAATATCTTATTTTGTGTTCAACAGAAGAAAGAATCTCAAAAAGGTTTATAACCACTTTATGGTGAGCAAATAGTGAGTAAATTCATAGAAACATAGTCAAAGTGTACTCACAAGCATTTATCAAAAACTTAAATACAATTTGTACTAATATGCCATGTAACATAAAATATGCCATTTTATTAATTTATAAAATTAATAAAAAGTAACTAATATGCCAAATATAACTTAAACTGGGTGTAATTTCTATTGAAACTACTGTGTCATATTTATTTATTTATTTTTTGCTTGTATTTACAATCCAGTTACAATTTAATTTTGCTTTCTTAAGTTATTGTGTCTGCAAAGCACATAAAGCACACTTTCTGATACCTATCAATTCAACTCTATCTTTTAAGTATAAACATCTTGACACACATTAAAGCAATCAAGAACAGAAGGCACATAATACAAAGTCCCCAGCAGCAGCACCTGAAAAGCATCTCTCTCTCTCTTACGCCTTTGGAGAAACATCTTTCCCACTGAGAATCATCCATCATGCTTGATAACTCATGCCACTCAAGCCGTCTCCCGGCGCGACAGCAGCCGCGGGACTGATGCAATGAGCAGCAGGCACGGAGAGCTCAAGTAAAAGAGGAGAAATCCTAGAAAAATGAGAACTGATGGAACATCCATAACAGGTCAGGCCCACACATACAAGCCAACATAACAACTCTAAAGTCAGAGGTGTTGAAGAGCCTCTGCAAAGCAAGTGGGAGCTCTCAGAGTTAAACAAAATTGAAGTCAACATAGGTGGCAGAGAACAGGAGCAACACCCTCCACACACAAACACACTTAAAAAAAAACCTTGACTGCCAGCAATGTTGCCTACCTAGGGCTTACATATTTTCATCCAAACGATGTTCTTAAACATATAGTGTGATAATTTATTGTTATATATTTTACATTTATCTAAGCTAACTGGATGAGAAGATTGCTTCAAAGCAAAATTTGTGTCTTTTCTTGTCTCTATACTGTAGGTCCTAGATTGGCTCTGTGGGTCTGTCCCAACATCATACCTGCCAACATTTGGTTTCAAAAATCCTGGACAAATTTAATATAATATAATATAATATTCATTCATTTTCTTTTTCGGCTTAGTCCCTTTATTATTAATCTGGGGTCGCCACAGCGGAATGAACCGCCAACTTATCCAGCATATGTTTTACGCCACGGATGCCCTTCCAGCTGCAACCCATCACTGGGAAACATCCATACACACTCATACACTACGGACAATTTAGCCTAGATGGAAGGGCATCCGCTGCGTAAAAAACATATGCTGGATAAGTTGGCTGTTCATTCCGCTGTGGCGACCCCAGATTAATAAAGGGACTAAGCCGAAAAGAAAATTAATAAATAAATAATATAATACTTTTTAAAACTTTTTTCTCTATTTTCTTCCATTCTTACAGCCATGTTTAATTTTTTATTTTTTGAATTGTGACATTGTACATTACATTATTGTGCATTAATATGTCGTAGTTTTTTTTATGCAGAATTGTAAGTATAAATAGCAATTCTTGTACGCAGGGTTTGTATAGTTGATGGATGATGCCTTTTTTCCCCACCGTGTTTGATATCAAAATAAGTGCATTATACCATGAAAAAAAAAAACGTGAGGAGTCAATTTTACAGATATGGCTTCTAGACAAGAAATTGAATTATTCCATCCAGATGCTGTTAATTTTTTGTCTTTTTTTTCTGTTTTCCTTTCATTTGTACTATACTGATGCTGAAACCGCTGCCATTCACATCAACAGCACAAATGAATTGTAGTTTGTCAGATTGAGGTCATACAAAGTAATTTCGAGAGGAGCACGTGATATGATTGATCGCGGCTGGTCTCTCATCCGTAATCAGCAATAATTCAATCAGATTGATCCAAGCCTACAATAAATAGACCAATTGCACCCTACTGCCTTATCTTCGTTTTGGAAGAATCCCCCCTTCCACCCCATCTCCTCCTTTTACCAGAGGGATCTCTCGAGAACTACCTGATCTCGGACCCCCTTATATGATAATTAACCAGGCGGGAGCCCAGGGCTCAATTATCTCCAAGCTCAGGGTTCTCTCCCGGGCCAGCATGCCAAACCTGCTAATAGCGTCAAGCAATATCTAAGTGTGAACTCTTGTAATCTTGAATATTTTGTTGATTGTGTGAGGTGAAGAGCTTCATACAAGAGCTGGCAACTGGAAAAACTTGGACTAAAAAAAATGATGTGATTATTCATTGGGCCATACAAATCATGGGAGTTTCCTGGGAGAAATAACTAAACAGGAGGGTGGTGGGAGATGGGTGTGAAATACAGGAAATTCCCGGGGAAAAAATGTGTGTTGACAGGTATGCCCAATACTCACACTTGCAGTCTTGGTTACTTGGCTACAGTGCTTTTTCATGACAAGATTTAAGTGCACAAGACAAGGAAAAAAAATATGAGGCATGTATTCCATCATTCCCAATGCTCTAGAACTGGAAACAGTGCTCTGTAAATTATAATGTGTAATGCTGGAAATACACTGCACACATTTTCAAAGTCACTGATTGCTCTTATTCTCACACTACACAACTGTCAGGTGTTCCACATACTGTATTTGCTATATGTGCAGACTAAACAACTGATCCGAAAGTAAACTATTGAGTGTTTTTTCAGATCAGAGCAGTGTACTGATTTTCCTCAAATTTCTGGCACTGAGTGAAATGTCAATGAGTGAAATACATGATCAAATACATTATTAAAGACATGTTTTCTTGGTAGGAAAAATCCACTATTTGCATAATGTTCCACAATTATGTGTTACATTCCAGTTTAGAGACATTCCATTTAAAAGTTCTGAAATGTTTATGTTTTATCTCAAAAATACGTGTGACAAAAGCTCTTTTGAGTTAACTGTGTTCTGTTCTGCCAGATCATTTTCTCTTTATATTCCGTAAAGTACAGTAATATTTCACACATCACATAATACTGCTGTGGAAAAAATAACCTTGAGATTTTGGGGTTATTTATATTCTGCTGAAAGTCATTTACAATTTCTAATAGGTTCTCTTTTAATGTTGAAATGTGAGCAAAATATGCCACTTCATTGTACAATTTTACACACACGCATACATGCACACACGCACACACACTTTAATACAGTTTAAGAAAAATTACTCTCATAATTCATCATTGGGTATATGTATATTATATAAAATAAGTATGTGTACATCATAAAACCACTGCAACTTTTTTTTTTTAGAACTAGAAGCAAGCTACTTAAATTTGTACTAAACATAAGGACTGCTGAACTGAGAATTATCAGTTGCAAAGCACAAATTATAGGGAAAATATAAACTGGTTTGTCAGTGTGTGGCTAGTAATAACTGTTTACACATGTTCAACCAGTTCCTGCTACAGTGCAGATTCATTCAGTACCAAAACTGATAAGATTTGCTTTAAACACCAACTTACAGATGCTTCACTTCACAGAGATCAATATATTGAGGGCCTGTATATGGACTAACCATTGAAAGGATACTATGCCAAACACTTAGCTTTAAGCCATTGGACTACTTTAAAACACTGGACTGCAAAACTCATTGGAAATGCCACACAGACCTTTTTGTATGATGTTGACCTGCTCTAAACTATGAAAGCAAATGGTTCATTCCTTGATTACTTCCAGGTGTTCATTGTTTAGTCACTTAAAGTATATATAAATATCTATAGTTCCTTGCAGCAATTCAAAAATGGTGCAAAAACATTAAGCTGTAATCACACTTTTGAGAAGACAAGAGGCCTTTTATTAACTGATGGAAATAGAAGAAAAGCTTTAGTGGCAGTTCGCCTGGCTTTCTGAGGGAAAAAAGGGTGAGGATTGGTTGGTTGGTTGGTTGGCTTTTAGAACAAATTTGGTTGGCTGGCAAATTTTGGTTGGCTTGGCAAATTTTGTTTGCTTGGCTTTAGAACAAATTTAGAATAGAATTTTTCCAACAAGAAGACCTAAAACACATTACAGTACATCTATGGTAATCTACATGTAAATAGCAGTTGACCATCTTACAACTCTGATTATTATAGCAATTCAGTCACATTGATGCCATAATGTGATTATCAAAACACATGGTCCAAGCTGACCATCACTTTCTTCAGAGTCATGGAAGTTGATATCATCCCATAAAATATCTCTGAAGCACCTACTTTTTAATGAAGCGTTACCTCTAGCTCTCTAGCTTTAAAGCTACAGGTTTTTTTTTTTTGCTCTGTAATTGATAGATTTGTTAATACATTTGCTTATAAAGTTGAGATTTTCACTTGTACATTTCACTTGTTTATTTCAATTTGTAACAAAACTGAAGAAGCACTAATATGAAAACTACAAAATGAATACTACTACTACTACTACTACTACTACTACTACTACTAATAATAATAATAATAATAATAGTAATAATAATAATTTCAGATCTGTTTTATGAAATTCAAAATTAATTAATTATTAATTTCATCATTAATATTATTATTTAGGTTATTTGCTTTCATAACAAAGAAATCCTCTCTGCATTCATACGATAATAATGAAGTCTGATCTACTGAGGATTTCAAAGCCAATGTGAGAATCTATCTCTAAGGAAAAAGTCTATAACAAGATTTAAAAATAGCAAAAATGCCCCCTAATGACTTCATCAAACAACCTTGAAAGTGTTACTGACTCATAAATGTTGCACAGCAACAGAACAGCCCACTGGCCTACTATGTCCCCTTGATTTGGAATAGAAAGGGAATGATATCTGTCAAGAACTGACACAACTACATCATTACTGTGTGTGGACTGTTTGAAAGTGGACTGAAACATTCAAATCCCACAGCTTTGTATAAATTCAGATCTTAGATTTTGTGTTCAAGAAGCAGCTATAAATATTTCAGTACAAGGTTATAAGAGCCCTCATTCTACGTGAACTAAGAGACCTACTAAAGAAAAGCAGAAAGTTTAATGCGCTAAAAAAGGAAAGCCTTTGGAGATATCTACAGATCTTTTTTTAAATTCTGACATGACATCCAAGACTAAAGGCTAGAATGAAAGAGGGAAATCAGGTATGTTTTCTGGAACGCTGGAATTTTGACATATCTCAACATCAAACTGTTTACTTAATCCATACAAATATTCTTTGCCACCTGCAGAGGCTGAAATTCTATTAAAACAGGACAGCAAAGAGGATTTGTGTCAATACAGATCTTTAAATAGTCATTTGAAATGTCTGGCTTGTAGACTAATTTTGGCATGTACAATGTGGATGTTGTGAATCAACATACATTGGCAGTCATATCCTAGTTTTTCTGCTCAAGAGCCATTGTATTCTATCCTTTACCATTAATGTAATGCTTTTGTTAAAATGAAAGTGATTGGTTGAAAATAGTGTTGTTCTTATTGTAAACCTATACTTCTAAACTTAATAAGCCTGATAAACAGGGCTTGACATTAACTTGATCACCAGCCACTGTGGATAGTAGATTTTCAACATTACTAGCCACTCGCCATTTTCACTAGCCACAATTTTGTTGTTGGGAAAATATATTTTATATGCATAAATATGACTTTGACATGCTAAAATGACTTGATTTAGATTTTGTGTTATGTCCACATGCCTCCCCATTCAGTTCTCTTTTTTTGGGTGTTGTTCTAAGCAGATGGGTTATGGTTTCATAGTGTCGCATTGCAATTAGTTTTTATTTCACATGACTTTTCAGAGCTCAACATTAAGGATTTACCAAATTTATCTCTGACCACACCAAAAATAAATAAATAATTATTTCTTAGCCACAAATTTTAAATAATGTGTCAAAACAAGCAAAATATAGCTGTATGCGTCCTGGCTAAAGATTTCAGATCACCAGTTAACTACACATAAATGGGGAGTTAATCTCCTAATAATAATATAATATATATATATATATATATATATATATATATATATATATATATATATATATATATATATATATATATATATGGCTACAGTAAAATATTTATAACATTTATAACATATAACATGTATAACATATTTTAACAGGGCTCTTGTTAACAGTTCTTTTGGTTATAAGTAATTCAGCAGCATCATACAAACTACCAGTCATTACAGTGTTATTACACTCTCTTAGTTTCTAATATCTCCAGTATCCATTAATACAAATGTATGATTGCTTAGTGTTTCGAAAATATACAAAAAGAAGAAATAGAACAAAACTTGGATTAACACACACATTGGAGTTCTGGGGTCTGAGTTAAAGTGCTGCATTATTGCATTTGGCCAAATGGGAACATTGGATATTGCAACTTTCCAACACAGAATAAACCTATGATAAAATACGATCCAGAGTGAACTGAACATGGATTACAGTTTCAGGATGTTGATCCAGGTAGGAACATGCCCTACTTGTAGAAACCATGTTTTCATACGGGTAGCAAAGCAAGCGAAGACATTAGATGAGCAGATGGAGATTGTCACTGACAGAAAAAAACAAAAACAATGATGTCAACACTGAAGTTATCAGAGATATTTTAGTCAGTGATATGTCCAGTCACCCAGGAGATGTTCTGTATGTGGCTCACCACTTGTTGTTTATAACAACTCTCAAATGGACAGCGACGATGACGCAGGGCCACAAATTACACCTTGTGTGCAGCACAAGTCATTTGAGCTTTTCCTATCAACCACTTTCTTTAGGAATGATGGCGAACAACAAAACAGGCACGGCATGAGGCCTAACAACAAGAACACACTGACACAACGTGATTTGCACAGATAGGACATGTTCTTGGAACAAGAATCCTACATGAAGCAATCGTATATTCAGAAAGCTGTGATTGGATGGAAGCTAAATTAAAGCAATTTCAAAGGCAGCAAAATGTGTCACTAGAGAAGATGACAATCCCAGAATGCATCTCATTCTCAAGTTTAAATCTCATCAGGCATTCTTTATTTCATCCAGTATTTGCAACATCTGTCTTGTGCTTTTTAAATTATTATGTCATTAGCTTTGCAACATGCTAATTTCTTCTAAGCTGGGTGTCACTGAGGGTATTGTATAACAACTGAAATCAGTGACCTGTGATTTTCATTGAAGATGCTACTTCAGAAGGTAAACAAAAGAAAACAAGACAGCTCCCTAGTGTTTGGAACAGGCGCCTGTTAGATGCCTCACATCATAGGCTTACTAGACCCTATTTAAAGATCAAAGACTGCATCACCCTGATCTCCAGTCAGTGGCAGACCATGTCAAGCTAACAAAGAGAAGTAACGGTCGACAAGATGTGTTGCCCACTGATCTGTATATAAGACTGGATTGCTCATATTCTAAACTGACGGCAGTTAGTTAAGCCACTTGAAATGTTCAAGCAGCTATACCCAAATAGCAGAGGATATCATTGACTAAAAGTCAAAAACCTGATCAAAATATATTGTAACTACAGAAGAGTCAAGCTGTAAATAGGACAATTATCTAAACTCCTTTTTGGAAATTTTGAGTGAGATGCTATTGGTACAATCTAATTCAATGATTTATGCTAAGCTAAGCTAAAGGTGCTCCAGCCAGACAGATATGGGCTGAATGGATCTTAGTTGCAAAGTATAATTTACAGAAGATTAGTACTGAGCATATATGTAAACTACATTAATTTCTGGTCGGAAAGTACATTCTGGTCTTTTAACTGTAGGAATGAAAATTATTATATGCATTTGTTTATATGGCAAAACATGTCTTTTTCTCCAAGAAGGTCCATACTGACTTCAAAGGCAGATACTGATAAGATCAGGGCCTGGTGCGTGGACTTTGGGGTTTTTACGATGTGGTCACATGTTGATTGGTCAGTTTGTATGTCTCAGCATTTGGGCTTTGGTCACATGGTGAAGAAAGATACAAAATAGGTGGTAAGCTTTGCTCTGTCTCTTTTCCGGCTCTGATCTTTCTTCTGCTCTGCTCCTCTCTTGCTCTGGAGTCTATCTTCTCTTACTCTACTGCTATCAAGCTATCTTCAGGGCCTACTCTCTTTGTCTCTCTCTCTCTCCTCCTGTCTCTGCCTCTCTCAGGTAACTTTATTTTACATTTAAACTGGGAACAGTTTATGTCATATGTTTTTTCATCATTTCATTTTTAATCATTTTATACAGTTATTTTGTAACTAATTCAGTTGTAACCATAGAGAATTATTGTCATTAAATCATTTCATTTTCAAGTATTTGTGAATTACTTTTGATTTAACATCAACACTTAATTGCTCCATATTGCAATACAATACAATCACATAACAGCAACGCTCTCCCACATTTGTAGCTATTAATACTGCCCTTATTTCCGTTTTTGGTATAAGATTGCAGAAGGATGGTTTGACTAGAAACGTACAGTTTTCACCATCATACTGATAAACTTTTTATTCATTCGGCAAAACTACAGTTCGAACCGCTGTAGTTAAAAAAACCCATTCTTACAAACAGTTCCCTCCACTCGTCTGCTCTCTATGAGTGACCTTTTTCTACCTTTGCTCCAAAACTCTGGAACTCGCTCCCCTATAATATTAGGCACACAGAATCTTTTAAAATATTTAAACCATCCCTTAAGACTCACTTTCTTAGACTTTATAATCTTGTACAGTATATCCCTGGATAACGTAACGGTTACTAAAGTAACCCTCGTTCCCCGAGGGGGGGAACGGAAATGCTATGTGGAAACTTCCACTATGGAGATTTCGTCAGAAAGCCAATCATTCTGAAGAGTAATTAAACGGGCCAATGAAATGCCAATGAGTTGGCGGTGTCAGCGTGCACAGCTGGCCGCAATCATAATCAGCTTGTGAATAAGAATGCCGGCTGTGCCACACAACCACACCTTTTCTAGCTGAAGAAGCCGAACTACAGCTGTCAGCTAAGGCGCAATCCCTGTGGCGAAGGAACATAGCATTTCCGTTCCCCCCCTCGGGGAACGAGGGTTACTTTAGTAACCGTTACGTTCCCCCGCGGGAGGGGAACTACAATGCTATGTGGAAACTTCCACTATGGGGAAATCTATGGAAAACGCCACAGTGATTGAACCTTACCACGTCGCTGGTGAGAGGTTTGCCAGGCTCCGGCGTGAGCGCACCATCATCACCAGAGACGCAGCCCACCAACGTGTCCCCTGGCCCTAACTTACCTTACTTACCTGTGAAGCACGTAAAGGCTTATTTATATTTTTTGGGGAGTCGTAAAAAATACACCTAGTTAAGATACTAGGAATTTTAAATTACGACAGTACGTTGGGAAGCGTGCAGTCCCGATAGGGAGGAAGCTGCGGAGGCCACCTGCTGCCCAATGGGGAGACCTGGTGGCAGGAAGACATATGAACTAACCCTGAAAAGGGGGAGAACACATATGAAGGATGGTTAGCGGGGAGGGAAGACACGGGCCCGCCTAAGAGGAGGAACTACACCGTGGCTGAGTGAAGCATAGGGGATCGCCAGTGGGGATCGCGCATAGCAGGCACCTATACCCAGAACGCGGGCTGACCAAGTGGGCATACCAACTACATAATGGGCCAGGCACCTGACTCCTCCGCTGAGTCAGATGCTGGGGGGCCTCGGAGGAACTCTGTAGGGTTCGCCAAATGGGGAACTCAACTGAACAGAGTGAATAAGCGCACGAATCTCTGTGTTAGAGAGAAAGGCGCAGCAAGCGTGTTTCAACACCGTACTAAATTTCCTCATTCACTGGCGTATCCAGCACACGTGAGGAAAATCAGCCCACTCAAAGATTATAGAATTTTTACGAATGTATTAGGTGTCGCCCAGCCCGCAGCTCTACAGATGTCTGTTAGAGAGGCGCCGCGTGCTTACGCTAAAGAGAAGGCGATACTCTTAGTCGAGCGCACTCTCACTCCCGGGGTACGCGGCTCACCCTGGCATAGAAAAGCGAGGGAGATGGCATCCACTATCCAGTGGGCCAACCTCAGAATGGATACGGCACTTCCCGTCTGCCGATCATAACAGAAAGGAGCTGCTTAGAGTCGTAAGCTCTAATGCGGTCACAAGCGCCGAGCGCGAACAGGACACAGCAAAGAAAGGGGCTGGGTCTACCTCCTCCGTGGGCAGCGCTTGCAGGTTCACTACATAGTCTAAAAAAGCGCTGTAGGAACCTCGGGCACCTAGGTGGGCCGGGGTCTCAGGAAAACGTGAGAGTGGGCCGGCCCGAATTGCTGGTACACTTCGCTGACCGAAAATGCCTCCAGATACCCGACCCTCTTGACCGATGCCAACGCGACCAGCAGAGCTGTCTATCTGGACAGAAAACTTAAAGATACTGAGTCGAGTGGATCGAGCAGACCTCTCCTAAGAGAGATCTCCAAGTGGGTATGAGAGGGGGACAGGATTGATTTAATTAACCAGCGTCTCGCGCCTCTGGGAACTGGATGATAAGGCGATGCTTTCCCAGCACGCCGCCATCCCCGCGTCCTCAGAGCGGGGATGATCGTAACGCCAACCCCTCAGTGCGAAGGGGACAGCCTTAGCTCAGCCAGCTGAAGGAGGAAAGCATCACACTGATCTGGCATGTCCGGGGTCCTTCTCGGAGAGAAGTACACCACACAGCGAATAGACTCCACTTCAGGGCGTAGGCATGCCTCGTAGAGGGTGCTCTAGCCTGAGTGACGGTGTTAACCACCGAACCGGTAAGTCACCTAAGTCCTCCACGCTCCATCTATGGACCTTACACGTGATTCCAGAGATCTGGGCGCGGGTGCCAGATGGTGCCTGTTCCAAAGAAGAAGGAGCTTCTACAAAGGGATATGCCAGGGAGGGGCCGTCACGAGGAGAGAGCTGAAATACAGATAAGATTGAGCCAGAGGCGCAATAACAGATCTGGTCCTCGTCCTCCCTGACGTAACACAGTATCTGCGAGTAGGCTCACTGGAGAGAAATGCGTATTTACGCACGCCCAGGGGCCAGCTGTGTTAGCCAGCGCGCAGAGCGCACCTATAACAGCTGGACAGCCGGGGGTGGAGTCTCAGTTTTCCCGGGCGTGAACTGCCGTGAGAGCGCATCGGCTGCACGGTTGAGTTCGCCGGGGGAAAATATGGCACGCAGCGATTCCGCCGCGAATGACTCCGGAGGAGCAGACGGCGAGCGAGCTGAGACATGCGGCGAGAGCGGATACCCCCTGTGCGGTTGATATATCGTCGCCGTGCTGTCCGTCCTGACCAGCACGTGTTTCCCCTCTAGCACCGGTAAAAACAGTGCAGCGCGAGATACACTGCCAACAGCTCCAGGCAATTAATATGCCAATGCAACCGGGTTCCTTCCACGGACCCGCAGCTGCATGCCCGCAACACACGGCCCCCCAGCGCGTACTGGAAGCATCCGTCGAAACGACGACATGCCTGGACACTAGTTCTAGAGGCACACAGGCCTGTAGAAACGCAGGGTCCATCCAGAGGCTAAGGGCACGGCGACACAGCGGAGTGACAGTCACCCGGTGCGTGCCCGCGTGCCATGCGCGTCTAGGGACCTGATCGGGAAGCCAATGCTGAAGCGGTCTCATATGGAACAGCCCGAGCGGCGTGAAGCGGCCACGGATGCCATATGCCCCAGGAGCCTCTGAAATGATATCAGTGGGACCACAGTTTTCCTGTCGAACTCTCTCAGACAGGTCAGCATCAGCCCAGCGCGCTCTCGAGGGAGGCGCGCCGTCATGGTGATCAAGTCCAGCTCCAACCCGAGAAAAAAGATGCTCTGCACAGGGGCGAGCCTACTCCTTTCTCGGTTGACCCGAAACCCCAACAGCTCGAGGTGCCGGAGCACCCAGTCCCTGTACATAATCAATTGATCCCGCGAGTGAGCTAAAAAGCCAGTCATCGAGATAATGGAGTATGCAGATGCCCGCGAGCCGAAGGGGCATTAGGGCATCCTCTGCGAGCTTCGTGAAAACCCGCGGAGACAGGGAGAGCCAGAAAGGGAGGACTTTGTACTATCATGCTCGACCCTCGCACGCAAACCACAGCCGGTGGCGTGGGAAAATGGAGAAATGAATGTACGTGTCCTTCAGGTCTATCGCTGCAGACCAATCCTGAGGACGGACGCACCGGGGGATGTGCTTCTGCATGAGCATTCTGAGCGGCTGCTTGTAAGGCAGCGGGTCAAAATGCGCAGAACTAGGATTGGTCATAACCCACTGCTCTTTTAGGGTACGATGAAGTACAGACTAAAAAGCCCATACCTCATCTCGGCTGGAGGGACCGGCTTGATTACATCCTTCGCCAGGAGGACAGCAATCTCCTCGCACAAGAGAGGGGCGGACACAGGGCTGACACCTGGTGTAATACACGCCCGTGAACTTGGGGGACCATTTAGCGAACTGAATCGCATAGCCGAGTCTGATTGTCCGAATGAGCCATCGCGACGGGCTGGGCAGCACTAACCAGGCTGGCAGAGCCCACGCGAGTGACATCATCGGTGCAATCACTGACGCACCAGCGGTGGGGCAGCACGGGATGGGAGAGCTCACCCCGGGAGGCATGCGTCCCAAGGAAGAGCGGAAGTAAAGAGGTTTAATCTTAACTTCGTCCCAAGAGCCCGCAGGGCGGCTAGGAGTGCGAGAGAAAGGAGCCCGTCCTCTGGCACTCACAGAGCCTGTGGCGAAGAGCACCGATCCTGCGAGCTGGAAGGCATAGCGTCCCATACTGGCAGTGTTCGGGCTATCACACCCGGAGAGAGGAAAAAATTGCTCTTAAAAAATGTAGTGTTAATTTTTGTTAATGATATGGGTGTCCCTGGCCCTCCGCCAGGGAAAGAGCAAACATCCTTTTCTCCGAGTGGCCCGTCTCAGGGACGCTTCGCGGTCCGTACTGGACTTAGCGGCGCCCTGAGGCGGGGGGCGGTGATCGTCTGTGAGGTGCTCAACGCTGCCGCTTAACCAGTTGAACGGACAGGGCGGCGGAGCAGATTTTGGAGCCACAGACGAGCGCCCTCGGCGAGAAGCAGACAAAGTGTACGAATCGACGGGGAGAGCGGTTTTTGAGCCCGCCAATCGCACTTGACTACTCTTTCACCGAAGTGAATTCCTGGGTGAACTCACCCCGGTGTCGCCGAACAGGCCAGCCTGGTATATGGGTGTGTTAAGAAAGCGAACTTTGTCAACGACACGCATATCTGCCAGGTTTAGCCAGAGGTGGCGTTCCTGGACCACTAGTGTGGTCATCGTCCTTCCCAGGGCACTCGCAGCCGACCTGGTGTTTTTAGAGCAAAGTCGGTTGCAGTGCGTAGTGCATTAAGCCTGGGTCGGAACCTTCCTCGTGCCGCTGGGCCAGCGCTTGCACTAGCCATAGCAAGCAAAACGGAAGCAGCCTGGCCCGCAGCAGTGTAGGCTCTGGCCCTGAGGGACACAGACAACCTACACGCTTTGGACGGGAGCCGAGGCTAACCACGCCAGGAAGGGGCACCACGCGGGCAAGATTGACCGCGCTAGCACACTCGACCTGGGGTTTTGCCTCATACCTCCTGGCTGCTCCGTCATCGAGGAAGGTGAGGGCGGAGCGCACGCAGACCGGGCAAAAAAAGGTGCCCTCAGCGCTGCGTGAACTTACTGTGCACCTCCGGGAAGAAGGGGACGGGAGGCTTAGAGGGTTTCCCCTTCTTATCCTCCACGTAACACCCGTCTAATCGGTCCGGCGGCGAAGCTGGGGGACAAGCCATCTCCAGCCTCGTCGCCGAAGCAGCCCGGGTTAGCACGGCCATCATATCAGATACCATATCCGGAGCCTCGCTTACCACCCATGAGGGAGGAAGCGGGTCCGAATTGTCATCGGAAAATGACAGCCCACCCTCCGATGCAGCGATGGACATCTGGTCCTCGGTGTCATCGAGTGAGAGGGCGATCCTCCCGAAGGATGGTGCGCTTCTCTCACTCGAAGCTTGAATGGAGCGCGCTGAGGAATGGGAGGTCCGCAAGCCCGAGGGCGGCGGATTGACCCCCACTGTGACCCTCAGATCTGCCCGAGTGCCAACCGCTACTTGCGGGGGACAACAGGGGTGGTTCACCCTTTTGCAAGAGCGAACCGCGATCTTAGCTGCGCAACAGACATGCCATCGCAGTGATGGCATGCGCTGCCCGCGAGCACCGCATTAACATGCTGGTCCCCCAGACATGCAATACAGTGCTCGTGCCCATCATCCGTGGACAGGAAACCACCGCATCCAGAAACGCACGGTCGGAGCGACGTCTTTAAAAAGACGCGCTGCCCGACCGTGTTGCTCTTTTAGGAAATTTGCTTAAATTTATACGCACCGCTCTTGAAGTACCGGTCCAGCAAAACGCCCAGGGACAGGAGAAACCCAGCTCGACCACCGCTGCTCGCGTTGTTGCTCGCGCTGGAACCGGGAGAAATCAGCCTCTCAGAAGACGGCAGCTTTCTCTCACTCTCTCTCTCTCTCGAACAAAGTCGGAAGATGACAGCAAAACGTCTCTTTCAGACTGCACATGAGGCTTCTGAAAGCGAAAAGGTGTGGTTGTGTGGCACAGCCGGCATTCTTATTCACAATGCACGCTGACACCGCCAACTCATTGGCATTTCATTGGCCCGTTTAATTACTCTTCAGAATGATTGGCTTTCTGACGAAATCCCCATAGTGGAAGTTTCCACATAGCATTGTAGTTCCCCTCCCGCTGGTGAACTATTTTTCTGTTATCATTGTATCTTTTATGTGTAATGCGTTTTGATAACTTTTAAAGGTACTATATAAAATTAATTTGTATCAATACTATTAATTGAAAGCAAACTAATTTTAAGGCATCAGGAACCCTTCAATCTCCGGTGCCACTTGTTTTTTTGGTTTTTTTTTTTAAAACCGCAGCTTACTTGTGGTCCATTCCTAGAGGCTTTGCTAATATAAAACATCCTGAAACATGATCTCCACTTATTAAGAATCACACAAGTTAAAATGGAAACTGACTTCCTTGACATTTTTATCAACTGATAGATTGAGAGTGACCCTTGAGGTTCCAGCACTGGTTGAGACAACAGCAAAGTGACAAGGAAATCATAATGTGATCTGAAACTAACAACAAGCAAGATGGATTTTTAGGGTTGGAAAAATTAAAAGGACTCATACATGAGAAAATGGTACTGGTCCCCCATCTCTTACTTTGAAGTAAAAAAAAAAAAAAGTATGCCACTGTTATACTGTAATAAATTATGCTATATTCATGCAATCATTTATATTGTGAATGATATGTTATACATGTCGGTTAGATGCTCTCTTGACAGTTCTACCCCAATGGAGGCTGCTATGGATTTAAGACTTCTGCCATTAGTCGAAACAACCCAGTGAGGAGTACAGTCCTGGATTAAACAACAGTGGTGGGATGGCCTGACTGTTCCATTTCTTTTATCTCTTCCATGCCATTTCAATTAAATCACAAACATACCCAATGTTTTTGAATATACACAAGCCAGAAGACTATTTGAACTAAGGAGAATAATTATTCATTTAAGCAGCATCAACTCATGCTCTGCTAGTCTTTTGCATCAGAATAACTTTTTAAATTGAGTATTGTAAACTAACTTTGTTGCATAAATCCTTATTCTGTATAATCCTAGATACGAATTTTGTAGAATAGTTCTCTTTGCAGCATGCTGCTGTAATGCCAAGAAGTCAAAAATGAGGGAAAGTAAACAAATCTGGCTCACCTTGAAAAACCTGACATTGAGCACTAGAGAAAAAGAACTCTCTCTTTCTCTTTCTTTCTCTCTCTC
>CAIGQV010017103.1:1491951-1501207 GCA_903798115.1 Danio jaintianensis | reverse complement strand
ATGGAGCGCGCTGAGGAATGGGAGGTCCGCAAGCCCGAGGGCGGCGGATTGACCCCCACTGTGACCCTCAGATCTGCCCGAGTGCCAACCGCTACTTGCGGGGGACAACAGGGGTGGTTCGCCCTTTTGCAAGAGCGAGCCGCGATCTTAGCTGCGCAACAGACATGCCATCGCAGTGATGGCATGCGCTGCCCGCGAGCACCGCATTAACATGCTGGTCCCCCAGACATGCAATACAGTGCTCGTGCCCATCATCCGTGGACAGGAAACCACCGCATCCAGAAACGCACGGTCGGAGCGACGTCTTTAAAAAGACGCGCTGCCCGACCGTGTTGCTCTTTTAGGAAATTTGCTTAAATTTATACGCACCGCTCTTGAAGTACCGGTCCAGCAAAACGCCCAGGGACAGGAGAAACCCAGCTCGACCACCGCTGCTCGCGTTGTTGCTCGCGCTGGAACCGGGAGAAATCAGCCTCTCAGAAGACGGCAGCTTTCTCTCACTCTCTCTCTCTCTCGATCAAAGTCGGAAGATGACAGCAA
The DNA here is from genome assembly GCA_903798115.1 of Danio jaintianensis. Lineage (NCBI taxonomy): Eukaryota > Metazoa > Chordata > Actinopteri > Cypriniformes > Danionidae > Danio > Danio jaintianensis. The sequence continues at coordinate 1,500,667 of CAIGQV010017103.1, read as the reverse complement.
AACGTCTCTTTCAGACTGCACATGAGGCTTCTGAAAGCGAAAAGGTGTGGTTGTGTGGCACAGCCGGCATTCTTATTCACAAGCTGATTATGATTGCTGCCAGCTGTGCACGCTGACACCGCCAACTCATTGGCATTTCATTGGCCCGTTTAATTACTCTTCAGAATGATTGGCTTTCTGACGAAATCCCCATAGTGGAAGTTTCCACATAGCATTGTAGTTCCCCTCCCGCTGGTGAACTATTTTTCTGTTATCATTGTATCTTTTATGTGTAATGCATTTTGATAACTTTTAAAGGTACTATATAAAATTAATTTGTATCAATACTATTAATTGAAAGCAAACTAATTTTAAGGCATCAGGAACCCTTCAATCTCCGGTGCCACTTGTTTTTTTGGTTTTTTTTTTTAAAACCGCAGCTTACTTGTGGTCCATTCCTAGAGGCTTTGCTAATATAAAACATCCTGAAACATGATCTCCACTTATTAAGAATCACACAAGTTAAAATGGAAACTGACTTCCTTGACATTTTTATCAACTGATAGATTGAGAGTGACCCTTGAGGTTCCAGCACTGGTTGAGACAACAGCAAAGTGACAAGGAAATCATAATGTGATCTGAAACTAACAACAAGCAAGATGGATTTTTAGGGTTGGAAAAATTAAAAGGACTCATACATGAGAAAATGGTACTGGTCCCCCATCTCTTACTTTGAAGTAAAAAAAAAAAAAAGTATGCCACTGTTATACTGTAATAAATTATGCTATATTCATGCAATCATTTATATTGTGAATGATATGTTATACATGTCGGTTAGATGCTCTCTTGACAGTTCTACCCCAATGGAGGCTGCTATGGATTTAAGACTTCTGCCATTAGTCGAAACAACCCAGTGAGGAGTACAGTCCTGGATTAAACAACAGTGGTGGGATGGCCTGACTGTTCCATTTCTTTTATCTCTTCCATGCCATTTCAATTAAATCACAAACATACCCAATGTTTTTGAATATACACAAGCCAGAAGACTATTTGAACTAAGGAGAATAATTATTCATTTAAGCAGCATCAACTCATGCTCTGCTAGTCTTTTGCATCAGAATAACTTTTTAAATTGAGTATTGTAAACTAACTTTGTTGCATAAATCCTTATTCTGTATAATCCTAGATACGAATTTTGTAGAATAGTTCTCTTTGCAGCATGCTGCTGTAATGCCAAGAAGTCAAAAATGAGGGAAAGTAAACAAATCTGGCTCACCTTGAAAAACCTGACATTGAGCACTAGAGAAAAAGAACTCTCTCTTTCTCTTTCTTTCTCTCTCTCACACACACACACACACGCACGCGCACGTACACAAACACACAGTGTGACAGACAGTCACAGGAATAATGTGGGAAACTAGAAAGTGAAATAAATTACAGTTGAAAATGTTATGACAGCTTCATGTCAAAATTCATAGATTAAGCTAAAGCACATTTTTGGAGTAAATGTCATATGACACAAAAATAAATAAATAACATTGGATTTAACCACAGTGCAAAGTCTGGTGTACAAATAGTTTTGTTTTAACAATAATCAAAAGGAAATGCTGATAAACACTTAAATATAATTATACAGACTAGGAAATAAATAATAATTAAAAATAATAATAATACATGAATACATTTCCAACCCAGGCTCATTCTGATTACGTACCCCTGTATACATTTCTGGAGAGAGCAAAATACGTCCCAGGAGCTACTTTTTTTGCAGTTTTTGTTTTTGCGAATCCACCAGAGGCTGCTGTGTAAAATTTTTCAGATGTCAAATTTCTCTCGCGAGTGCAATTCGCACCTGCTGTTCTCACATAAATCCACCAGAGGCCGCTGTCGACTGACTGTCTACTGACTGAATGACTGACCGATCGACTGACCCACCACCCCCCCCTATACCCAACCAATAGTGTTTTAAAAAGCACCGATTGACCCATCCATGCCGTTCCCTAAACCCAACCACAGTGTTTTAAAAAGCAATCCAGAAAAATAAAAGCCCTCGCCTGATTTTTAACACGTTTTCAGATTTTACCACATTCTCACCCTGTTATTTACTTGTTTACTTTATTTTTTACCTTTAGTTTTTGTCTTACCTGCTTTCTGGAACCATTCTTCACCAGACTCGAACCCTGTTGTCACGGTCAACTCCGCTCTGCGTCTCAAGTCTGCCGACATACATGTCGAGCTACCGGACAAACTAGTAACAGCGGAAAAGCCATCCATACGGAGGTAAGCTGTCAGCTGGTAAGAGAGAAAAGGAACGGCGTCATACCGCCCCGTAGAGTTAGTTTTAAAGACAAAACGCAGCCATACGTACTTCTGGCTACATAATTCGCGATCTCCAGAAATATATATAGGGTGACGTTTCCACCATGAGCCTACGTTGCACATTTCGATGTTTGCATTGTAATAAGCATGATTTGTTTTTGCAGTTTTGTTTTGCTGTTTTGTTTTCAGTTTTCAAAGTGACTCAAAAACTCTTTCAAAAATGAAAAATACTGGAATACAGTCTCATATAAATTACAATCTTCCAGTGGTCTAACAAGATCTGAAATGGGGGAAAGCAGAGCAATTTTACACCTAGTGATTTCAGTCTTAAAACCAGAGCATCTAAAAACAAATAAACCCCCCTAAAATACCTCACACAATACATGACACAGCAAAAGAAAACTTTAAGAGTGCCTCAAATCCTGAGCTGAACTGATATTAAAAACCCTCTCTGAGCTATGGGAATGTTCAGCTATTTGACCAGAGATGGTGTTCTGTTTTGTTGTGGGCTAAACTAAAAGAAGTGAGTTATCATATAAGAATCTAAAACATGTCTTTAGGAAAAACCTCAAGTGGCATCTGTGAGCTGATGGCTGGGAAGCACAACCTGTCACGGATGACAGGAGAACATGACAGCTGGCTCAGGCGTAGTGCACACCAGTGAAAACACTCTCAAATATATGGCAAAATAAAGAGTCGCATGACCTCGACGAGAGATGTGGCTGAAAGTTTCAAACTAGTCCTCAAATACCCATACAATTCATACAGAAATTCTGTTTTGAGATTTTTACTCATTTGCTTACTCAAATTATAAAAAGCAAATCAGCAACAAAATCAGTTAAGGACCTTGAGACTGTCATCTTGAGAGATGTTAAACAGGCCTTGACAAAACAGTATGAACCACTTCAATGCAGCTGTTTTGACGGCAGTTAAAGAGGCTGTAGATAATTTGGTGATACCACATCTAGCAGATATGAAATGTCAAGTCCAGCAGGCTAATGAATCTGTCAGCAGTCTTGCAAGCGATCTTGAAGGGTTGGAAAAGTCCATGCAAAATTTGAACTTACAGTTTCATTCCCACTGTGCCACTGTAGAGGTTCACAAAGTATGACATCAGACAGCATGAGATACATAAATACCTTTTTCACTTTTCCGGGTTTCTCAGCAGTCATCATAATTGGGTAAACATAGAGCATGAAGTGAATGAGAGAGTAGCACAAATAAATTGTTTTTGCATTTTAATTTGCTCCAATAATAAAAGAAAAACTCCAAAATAGTGTTATCATGACTTTCAGAAAAAGGAAAAAAGAAATGTCTGAGACTGATAATGGCAGCCAGAAGAGAGAACAGTTTCAAATTTACTGTCTCATCTATAGATGCTGCATTAGAAACAGCTTGCATAAGCATTAATTATTATGTATATGCAGTATATAAAACATATTTCTAAAGGTGCTGTTGACTTGAAGTGTAGTTTACAAATAAAGTGATGTGTAATAAAATGAAATGACACAGGGAAAAAATATTGAACACATGAAGAAAGGGAGGAGTAGAAAGGCAGTGAAAGCCTAGACAGCAGCCCTTCGTCATTGTACATTAATATTAGCTGCTTTAGTCCAACATCTACATTACCAGGATGATGAAGATAAAACCAAGGTGGAAATTTCAGCAATACAGTGATCGAAAACACAGCCAAGTAAAACTCTCAAATGGTTTCGGAGAAAGAAAATCAAGAATGGCCCAGCCAATCACCTGACTTGAGTTCAATAGAAAATACAAAATAAAGATCAGATTTGATAGACAAGACCCACGTCTTTAAGCTGCCATCACAAAAAAAAAGCCTGTTATATAAAGTAATAAAAACATTTGGGTAGTTCAGTACTTTCTCCTTGTGTCATTCCATTGTTATTACACATAACTAATTTTTCAGATTTTTTTTGTTTTGTTTCGTTTAATTTTTATGTTTGTATTGTTTGGGTTTCAACCAAAAACCTGGTTAAATTCCATGTCAACGAGAAAAATAAAACGACGTGTTCAATTCTTATTTCCCCCACTGTATATATCTTTGTTGTAATTTGATGAAAAGATGATATAATACAACATCTAGGTTTAAAAATGTATATATGTTTTTAAAAAATCTAAATATTAAAAACTTTCAAGGATTTAAGAAGCTGATGACCACTGAACACGTCACCACCGTCTTGTAAAATGGGTCTATTGTATCACTGTATGCAGGAAAAAAAGAGAGGTAAAAGCTGCTTTTCTACGCTTGAGATAAGATTTACCAGAATCTGAATAGAGATTGCACCCAGTAAGGTTTCTCCACACATTTTTACTGCTGTGGATAGCTTTTCTGACTGGCCGTGAGATCAATAATGCGAAAGCACATTGCTTTAAGAGCAGGAGGGAAACTAAATCCTTGCATTCATACACTTTGATTCTCAAATTTCTGAATTAAGATGATCATCAGATAGTTCTGAAAGATACAAGGAAGGCTTACCCTGTGAGATACAACAACTGGATACTGTCCTGTTATCCTGACTAGACAGTAACCAGACAGTGAGGAAGTGAATGGAATTCAACCAAGTTAGAAACACGATGATTGCCCTTGGTCACAGGCCATTTATCTTTTATGAGAAAGAAACCATCAACAAAGACTTCAACAATAGGACCTTAATGCAACTCCTGGGATTAGATGGCGTTTTTGCTATAAAGGTTTTATCTGTTGTCATTTGATAAAGCAAATGGATTTATGCCACACCGGATTTTCTTATAAGAAATCAGGGGATGAGGAAATGACGCTGATTGTATCACTATTTTAAAATAGTCACAGCTCGTGATAGTGTTTATTGTTCAAGTGTTTATTGTATCAAGTCTTAAGGGTCACTGTACATGTCAGCTCAAGTGCTTTTAACTGTTATTACAAATGTTTGTTTACTAAGGATTCTAGATACTAAGGGTGGAACAAAATATCGATATGCCGATATATCGTGATATTTCCAGCCATGCTACATTATCGATACTCTAGCGCCAAGTATTGATATTTATCTAAATGTACAAAAGATCTAAATGAATTAATCAGTCTTACACTGACTGCAGCAGTTTACTGTTTTGGCTGCAGTACACTCATCCACCACCAGATGAGTATCCAAACATCCTGTAATGGCAGATCAACAATACATCAGAGATGCACCGGCAGCATTTAAACCACTGCATGAGCCATTGCAATTGTGAAAATCTCAGGCATACGGATACTTTCTTCTGTCCAAGCTGGACCAAGGTATTTGTGTGTTTCAGACATCCCAGCTCTCCCAAAGTAGTTCCACTAGTCCACTAGTTTCCACTAGTTTCTCCCTCACAAACTCACTTTCACTTCGCTAGATCGCTCGTGAGTATCCGCGTGAGTCAGTGCTGTGAGACTTCATACAGGAATAAGTGCTCAAACTATTTCATTCTGCCAAAATGTATATAATGATTGTATATATATATATATATATGACTAATTTAGAGATGTGCCTTTTCAGTCACAAACGTCTCTCTGCACATCAGCATTTTAAAACTTGTTTGACAGCTGTGTGCTTGTTTTACACTGTTGCAATTCTATAAAACATTAAAAGAAATGCATCTTCTAACTTTTTGCTGCATTTTTTTCTCATTCATTTACAAATACCGCGATATATCGTGGATGGTTTTCTTATGATATATCGATATATCGCAGAATCGCTGATATCGTTATATACTAATATTGGGGGCAAAATATTGTCATAATATCATATTGTGAGTTAACCTGTGATTCCCACCCTTAACTAGATACCATAAAAAATGGTGGAGATGGAGATTTACTTAGAAGCTTCATGGATGACAAATAAATAACATTCTGATGCTGACTAATGGCCTGTTTTCACTGAGTGATATGTTTTGGTACAGTACAGTATGATATGTAGTTGTTTCTATTTCCACTGTCAAAGGTAGGGTGAATTCAGGTCAATTGGGACAATTTTCATTGTCATGTCAATGTCATAAAGTGTCCCAATTGACCTCAATTTACCCTATCAAAATAGCAAACTGAATCATACCACTTTCTGGCACCATTTGTTAAGGAAACTTAAACCAACAAGACAGTACAAAAAGGGTGGAGCTAGACTCGCTGTTGAATACAAGTGATTTACTAAGAATTGCCACAAGCACAACAAACCAACACAGAAAATGTGTACACAATATCCATTGTGTAATAAAACAAACTGCATGAAAGGCCCACAATCCATCCATTCCATTTCCACTAATCTGTTCTGTTCATCTTTACAGTCAAATAGATGCAGCATCAAAAGCTAATCTATTTTCTGATATTTATTTCAAATGAAAATCACATGAGTCCCCACGAGCAGTGGAGTTTACAGATAGCTGATTATTGTCTTATGGGATAATCCGTATGCATGAGAAAGCCATGCTTGTGCTTTGGCAGTGATGGGCCTCTCGCCAGAATAAGTGACTGATTCCAGTAGAGATCCCACAGAGCTTGTTATGGCTGATGTGTGATGTTAACGGATGTGTATGACCTCAGATCAGTAGATGAGAGTACTTCAGATGCTGAGATAATGACAGTGAAGGTGTGCCACCTGAGGGGTGCAACTAAAGTGACAGGTTTCGAAGGGCATAACCAGACCATTTGTACTCAGGTTGTCCTCTAGGCAGGGACACAAATCATTTATATACACTGCCAACTTATGGAATTAAATTTCCATATTGCTATATAAATTGAACCAACATACTATCATATTGTGTTGAAGGAAGGTCTAAGATAGTGGATTCCAACCATTTTTCAACTTGTGACCAATTAAACGAGCATGTACGTTTACCGGCCCACTGGAGATTTTACATAAACAAGCTTTCTTTGGCGGGTTGGTAACTTACTCAAACACAAGTAAGTCAACTGTCTTTATTTGAATAAACATAAAATGTATATAACATATGTACATTATAGATGTACAAAAACATTGTAGGTCACCAGGCCCAGGTGTGTTTTCAATATGAGCAAATACAAATGTGACCTTGTTGATTGTAACTACTGTATATGGCAATGTCTGACCTAAAAACGTGACAAGTGCACCACTCAACTAGACAAAACGTTTCCACCATGTAGAAACATACACCAGCTTGAGGTAATTCCATCACTTGCTGCTATCCTTAGTAAAAGGGCCTTCATAATGTTTATTTTTTACTTCTGTGAGTAAGATACAGTACTGTGCAAAAGTTTTAGGCCAACATTACATCTGTTGTGATATGTTGTTACTGATGGTATGGGTATATGTCATAAATGTATCTTTTTTATTTTTTTTGGTCATTTTTGTATTGACATTTTTTTATTTCATTTGATTGTATTGATTTTTATTGTTCTGGTTTGGGTAGCACAATCGCCTTACAGCAAGAAGGTCGCTGGTTCGAGCCTCGGCTGGGTCAGTTGACATTTCTGTGTGGAGTTTGCATGTTCTCCCCATGTTCGCGTGGGTTTCCTCTGGGTGATCCGGTTTCCCCCACAAATCTAAAGACATGCGGTACAGATGAATTGAGTAAGCTAAATTGGCCGTAGTGTATGTGTGTGAATGAGTGTGTATGGATGTTTCCCAGTGATGGGTTGCAGCTGGAAGGGCATCAGCTGCGTAAAACATATACTGGATAAGTTGGCGGTTCATTCCGCTGTGGCGACCCCAGATTAATAAAGGGACTAAGCCAAAAAGAAAATCAATGAATGAATGTTCTGGTTTCAGCTGCATTTCTACCAGTGTTGTTAGCAATATTGTCTGAATTGATGGAATTGTGAATGTTGAAAAGTGCAGATAGGTTTTATCCATTATGCCATTGCTTCTGAAAAGGACTTCAATGGTAATAGTTTTCATTTTCAGTATGATAATGATCTGCTAATTGCTGTGAAATCCTATTTGGAGAAAGAAAACAGCTGATGAAACACAGACAGTCATGAAATGGCCTCCACAGGGTCCAGACCTAAATATTATAGAGGCTGTATGAGATCCCTTGGACAGAAAAAGAAAGATATGACACTCTAAACCTAAAGAAGAACTCTTGAAAGTGCGAAAAGAAGCCTGATATCACACAGCACATTATTTCAGAAAATGTCAGGACAATTACAACAAAACAGTTCAAGCTGTGCTTGGTGCAAGGGGAAGCCACATTAAACATAGACTTTGGCCTAAAGAGGAAATGTTGTGCTGTTGTTGTTTATTGTAAATATTTAATATATTTTCTGTTTGTTTTTGATAAAGAGACTGATTGATTATATATTGTGCAAACATTTTAGGCCAACAAAGCTGGTATAGTGCTTAGGACTTTGCACAGTACTGTACATATATTAACAATGGTATTTCTAGTAATAACAGCTGGTGGGCCTCCTGCAATAGCGTAACGA